>JAJTJO010000063.1:1200000-1800000 GCA_024550625.1 Dendroctonus valens
CAATATTACGGCCGCATTTTCATTTATTTCCATTAAATCCATCAGAGCTGTCCTGGCATTAGTGTTACATATTTTCTGTTGAAATTTTTGGAGCAATTCCATTTCATCGTTTTCTTCCAATATGGTGTATAATGCGTTTTGGCCAATATCAATCATTTCGCCCAACTGGTTTGGGAAATAGTTCTTCCAGGGATTGGACAAAAAATGGCTTTTGATTTGGAGAAATTCTTCGTCTTTTTGATCTTGCAGAGCGAATGAAAGAGAGTGCCATTGAGCATAAGCTTCCAGTATCAACTTTATATGATTCACATCCATGGCTATTTTTCTGTTATGGGTGTGATATCCCATCCTTTTCAAGTTTTCAAGAACAATTATTTCGTCACTGTCTGAGAATTTTGTTAAGAAGCATTTCGGAACAATCGCTAATGTTGAAAGGTTCTTCTGTTGCTGAAACCTTTGATAGCATGGAATAAGCTAGAACAAATCTGGAATTAAGTAAGGTGACCCAAACTCACAGTACTGAAATATGTCTTACCTTGGAATAGACTTCAATCTCCCTTTTAAACCCTTCTCTAATTGGAACTTTACTTTTGATGTTTTTTTGCGTATGGCCATATTTTAACACCAAATTATACATGCGTTTTTCAGCTTCAAAATTTTCCGCTGATATATCAATAAAAGCGATATCACTTCCGTACTGTTCAATTTTATCTTCCGACCCGTATATTTTTAAATCGTATTTTTGGATATTTTCATTTTTCAGAGCTTCAACACTAACGCACTTGAACAAATCGGTCAGAAGATCTTCAGTTGTAAATTCATTTTCAGCGGCCATTGGTATGAGTTTGGCTTAAATCGTAGCAAGAAAGTGTCAGTATAAAGCTGTATATAGCCACTCAGTGACTAAATTGTCCCCAATTAAAAACTATTAAGCGATAGATCTGAACTGGATATTAATTGATTCAATTTTATTGCGCTGAACCCAATGATATTCTGTTGTTTGTTTATCTGGAACAACCAGTGGCGTGCATGCAATTAGTTTCAAAGATTGGAGAAGACGAACTATCATTGAAACCGTAGAGTAGAGAGTCAGATTTATAGAAAAAATACCTTGAACGTTAGTGATCGATTGTTTGACGAGAAAAAAAAATGTCGAAAAAATCAGTAATGAAATTTTTATTTGTTAACTTAGAAACAAGCAAACATAACAATTGCAAGGTGCATATTTTAATTTATTTCAGGACTGTTTCTAACTATTGCGCACATATTATTTCAAACATTTTTGGGGCAACAAATATTTTTCCCCAACAGGGGACAGTTCTAAATTTAATTTAATTTCCATAATACTTTAAATTTGAACAAACTGTTTCAGTAAATTACAAACCTACCTACTTGTATCAACAAATATAAATTTCATATTTGGGAATTTAAGGAGTAAAGTGAAAACAAAAACTAAATATTAATTTGAATAAATTCCCATAAAATTTAATTTTGAAATATTGCACGCAATCATTAATCTACTCGATTAAAATGATTGAAAATATATTATAGGCACCGCTCTGATATGAATATGGTCACATTTGTGTCTCCCATAAAACAATTTAAAAACGCCATTTTAATTAATCTAGAATAGATGCCGTGTCATTTTTTAAATTGCTGTTGGAGACAATACAACAATTTACCATTATCTCTTTTAGTGACGTATTAATTTCACTTCTTGAGTGGCGCGACGTGACTAAATAACAGTAAGGTATCGTCAAATGTTTGTTCGTTATTGCGTGTTGATCTTAATTAAACATATGTAGTATACCTAAAATGTGTTTCTTTCATAAGTAATGCCAGAACTTGATATGTTGCCTATATGAAAAGTGTCCCATGGCTTAGAAATCAGGAAGATTTACGTTACTAAAATCTTCAGGAGTATGTCATTTAGTTATTATCCACAACCTTGCTAAAAGTGCAATTTATCTACCGAACACAAAACTCAAACAATTAATTACTATCGCCACCTCGGAGGAAACAGATGCTTTATGTTCTTGCTAGTATACCTTTAAAACATGACTGTGTATCCTTTGTAAGTTTCAATATAGAATAACTTTCAAGCAAATTTCAACTTTTACGGAATAATTAGCCAGACCATATAAGATCAAACGCATAATCCAACATCCATTATCGCCCACATATACTCTTAATGATGCCGCCTGACTATGAAACTTTCCTATACAACATACTTCTGCAAAATTGCTTTTTAAATTCATAAATTGTTGAAAAATTCTTTAAATTTTTCGATAGTTTTAAAACGATTTTTTTCGATAGTTTAAATTTAAAAACCAAATGCTTTATATCTTTCGAATTTGAAATGAAAACCTGTTGTATTAACAATAACTATTTCTAAAGAGCAGGTGTGAAGGACTTAATATGTTTCTTCTAAACTGGGCATTTAGTATGAGTTTGTTTAAGCTGCTATTACGAAGTTCGTCCTACGCTAATAAGGGTTTATACATCATTAGAAGCGTCGATTTTTGCCTCGCAAATTCCCTTATTAAGTAATATTTTGATTTATTATTTTACGACTTTATAAACAATTTTTAGAGAGATAATCAATATGCCGTTGTCATTTTAGGAACACATGAATTCACATACGATCATCATCATCATCATCATCAACAGCTTGTATACGTCCACTCTCCACGTCTGTCGGTCTTGGGCTCTTTGCTTCCAGTTTTTCCCGCCTGGCGCTGGATATCATCTCGCCATCTTGCTCTGGGTCGACCTACGCTCCGTTTTGTCGAGGTATCCATTGCATGGACCCTTTTCGTCCACTTTACGTCATCCCTAGCAACATCACCCACCCATCGCCATTTGTTTTTGGTAATTTGCTCCATTACATCAATGAACCCTGTTCTTCTGATTTCCTCATTTCGGATCTTATCCCTAATGCTCACGCCCTGCATTCCTCTTTCCATTGCTCTCTTGCACTGCCCTTTGATATTGTAGTTTCGAGTCCGTATATTCTACTGGAAATATGCAAGCATTATAGAACTTGCGCGTGAGGTCTATGGGGTCTTTCGTTCTTTAATAATATGCCCTAGTTTGCCAAATGCAGCCCAAGACAACCCGATTCTTCTCGAAATTTCAGCCGTTAGATTTCCTGCCCCGAGCTGAATCGTGTTGCCGAGATATACGTACTCTTCAACAACTTCTAGTGGGTGTCCGTTAATGGTAGCAGCTATATGACTTTGGCTCATGATTTTTGTTTTTCCCAGGTTCATCTCCAAATCCAGAGCCATAGATGCCTAGTGAAATTGCTGGATCATCTGTTCTAACTGATCCTCATCATTACTTGCCAGTACGATGGCGTCTGCAAATCGAATAGCATGGTAAGTATATTCGATGATTTTTGCGTATCTGGAGTAAATTCTAGCTTCGTCCATGGCTTGCAAGTTCTCAGTTGAAGTTCTGAATGATGTTCTTGATGCCCTCTTTCTCTGTTATAATGTCTCCTTGATTGTTATTCATTTTGTGAATTAAAAGTTTTTCCTTTGACCTTTTGGACAGCAAGGTTTTCATGGTTTCCATGTTCATGACGTCCTCTATTGTTTCTTGGATTTGCCGGGTATTAAACTCTCTTAGATCTTTGCGTCTTAAGCTTTTCACTCTTTTACTTAGCTCTTCGTATAATGGTGTTTGATGAGGTTGGCTGCGTCAATGCTGATTTTTAAGTTTTTCCCTTGTTTGTCCTTAAAGTTTATTATCTTACTTGCAAATCGGATGTTGTTGGTAATTCTTTCCGCTATTTCGCCAATTTCGCGCATGCTAAGCAAAAGTTCTATTGGTTCTAACCCTTTTTCAAGTTCTTTCTTGTTTTTTCTTCCATCGTCGGTGGGAGCATTTTTTCGATTAGTTTCTTTCTTTCGATTTGGATGTTAATGCGAATCTTTGCTCTCACGAGCCTATAATCGCTGCCCGTATCAAAGCGGTTTAGAACGGATACTTCGTCACAAATATGTTTGTCTGAGACAAGTAGACAATCAATCTCAATCTCATCAATGTCCATTTCCTTTGAGGAGAATTTTTAAAGAACGTATTCAAACAGAACATTTTTTCATTATTCAGACAGTCTATCATATCTTGTCCACTTCCATTTTGATTTGTTTTCGAAGTTTGGTGGATCTAGGATTGATTTTTGTCCAATCTTTGCGTTAAAATCACCTATTACAATTGTAAAACTAGACCTTTCCGCGTTCTTTGGTGTGTTAAGGTCTTCGTAAAACTGTTCAATATCTTCATCTGGTGCTGAACCTGTGGGTGCATAGGCCTGTATTACCTGCATTCTTTATCTGCTGTTCAGTGCAATCACAATGTATATAACTATGTCTGATATAGCGACTGTTTTGCATATGAGATGTTTTATCTTGCTATGGACCAGTATTGCCAATCCGCCCATGTGATGGTTAATTTCGGAATTTCTTTGGAACAACATATGGCCGGATTTGAGTATTTTATTTGATTCGCCCTTTAACCTAGTTTCACTAATACCTAAGATATTCCATTTGATATTTTCCAGTTCGTCCTGTAGGTTATCGAGATGTTATTCGAGTCCCATCGTGCGTATGTTGTAGGTTGTTATTAGGGAACACCCTCCCAACAGCATTTTTTGGATTTGTTTTTGTTTTCTCTCTGGCAAAGTCAAAATCTTGCCTTCCCCAGAATCCTTGAGGCAGAATCCTTGATCATCGGGTACTTATGTGGCCAGGCCTTATTCGTACCGGTCCTGCACACAGGATCTTTCTCTATCAGCCATTGCGACGTGCCGTGTCGGGGTTGAGGCCCCACATCCTTTGGACTCTCATCTATGTTTTTTATCTAGCCCCTACTCAATTCAAAGCCGGACACATATGTGAGCAACCCGCGGCACAGACAATTCACTTACCAATAACGTTAAATGTTATGTTGTCACATGTACCATGGTGCAGATCGGTATTTCTCAAGTCAAAATATATCCAATATCTTTTTCTCAAGATTTACATAACTTTTGATCAGATTTATATGAAATATACACGTCTGCAAGAAACTTTTCTCTGAGTTTCTAGACGAACAGAAGCATTCAACAATGGGTTTCTACAAGACACAAATACCGTTTCCTGAAGAACTGCGATTTTGGTTGTTGTTTTTTGTTCAACATGTTATTTAACTTTACTTTTTGGTAATAAGAGTTCCTTGAAATTCGTTGTATTGCTCGAGAGGCGTGTGTAATGTAAAGTTCATTAAAAACCAATCCATTTTCAGAAGCCTAAATTATAGTTTAGACAAAGGGTTTTGCTTGGCACTTGCAAACAATGTGTTTGTCATTAAAATTACGTAGCTGCAAATTGTTTCCTGCGTAAATTAATAAAAGTGTAACCAAAGTAACACAAACTGAAACGAATATTAATAGCTATTTATGTACCAAGGGTGCTACGGATTGTATAATGCCCTGAAGGTCGAACTAGCTCGAAGGCCTTTGGCCCGAGAGATAGGTTTTGGCCCGATGGGCATTATTATGTTTAATTAAACGATTTTTTATTATTCTGGTATCTAAATAGTTGACTTAGTCGGCTAGATGTATATTTTTCAAATCAAAGAATCCTCGTTTCAGATACTTTTTGAGAGGTTTAACAATAACGTTAAATAGGCTCATGGATCGATAAATCTTTAGACTTTTTTTTTAAGTTGGAAGAGACACTTATACATGGGCGTAAAGGTTGATATTTGAAATTAGGTTATTAGGCTTATTTCATTTTCCAGTGCAGAAAATAATACAGATAACAGTAAAGAAAACATTTTTACATATCTATAGTAAGCGGCCTCTTAACTTTAAATGCATTTGCTTTATAATATTTTAATTATTTAATTAAATAATAATAAATAAATAATAATTTAATAAAATTTTCTAAATTTTCCATTGACTTAATTTTGTGCGATGGCTAGAAACAGAATAAGTCGCATACTCAATTTCAATATACATATTATGAAATCAATCATTGCAAAAAATGTCCATCAATGTTTTATTATTATTTATTTTATTTATGGTATCAATATTTGTAGAGTTTTCGCGAATGTCTTTTTTATATTAATTCGAATATGAAAGTTTTGGCTTCCAAATGTTTGTTTCACCATGTTAGGCAACATGTTTTTTGAGTCTTCACTAAAGAACAAAGGCAAATAAAAAGTATAAAAATTTTCAATTTTCAGAAAACAACTTGAGCATAGTTTCATTGGAAAGAAAACTTGAAATGGGCAAAGATGGTAAAATCCTGCAAAATGGATTAGACGACAATAATCCGATAGGTATCAAAATATTCCATTAAAATAACATTGCAAAATTCTCCATTGTAAAAACTGCAACCTACCAAACAGCATGATTCCCCGATCAAACCCATTGTTTCAAATTTATTCTAAACAAATAGAAAACGTTCATTGCAAAACCAACAGCCAGTCAGCGTTAACCAATATCGACAAATTTTCAATTTGGTGTTGCTCGATCGCCATTTTTGTTACTCGTTTTGGGCGCTTGGGGAAATATATTGAACACTATGTTAGTTTTATTGTTCGGCATAATGACGGGTTAGTTTCAATTGAATGCGAAATTGCTTTTATCGTGGTTTTAACTTTTTTTGCGTGGAGAATATGCTCACGCTAACGTTCGTTATGAGCAGGAAATAGTTTAACAGGAAAATGAACAAAACATGAACAGTTTAACGAAATAAGGCTGTTTTTACCTATACGAAAACTAATAAACAATCTTTTCTGCCCTAAATATATACAGAGCGCTTTCACAATTAGTTTGGATGCTTGACAAAGAATGGCTAATGATTTTTGATTTGGTATAGTTGGAAGCCAAGTTTCATTATGTTTTTTCTTCAGGCCCTTTGTTTATTACAAAATAGTTTTATATGGCCAGTGGCACAAAAGTTAATTAGATTACGCCCTTCCATTGCCAAGTGAATTCAGCTCGAGAAATTACCACTGGAAAGCATTTTATCTTAATTGAAAGTTTTTATTAACCATTAATTAAAATCTTAATTGAAAGTTTAGTTTTTTGAATGTTGTCTGTTCCAAAATGATACCATTATTATCTCGGTAAACTGCCTCTAAACATATTTGTTTCCTATTGTGCTATATGATGTAAGGTAATGAGAACCGAAAAATGTAAGCACGAAAGAACATTTGAAAACATCCGAAGTCAAATAAGAGCAAAAGAAAAACGAGTTATACTAAACTAAACTGCTCATTCACACTTAATGTGAATGAATGTGATGTGAATTCACAGAAATGATTAAATATTTCTACTCAGAGTCTTGCAAAAGAAATCGATACATTTTACGATCAACTCAAATTAAAAATAAAAATCTTAGAAGAATGCATAATAAGAATCTAATTAAAAGCATAAAAACTAGCAAGATTTTTGTAGACTTATTCAATAATTAAACCGTTATGTGTGCTAAGCAGAAATTACGTTTCCATTTGCTTCTACGCGTAAGCGTCAATTACAAATTAAAATTAGATTTTCAACAAGCTGTCTGTTACTCTAAATTGAAACAACCATTATTTAAATATACCTTTACAATGCAATTAATTTCAATGGCATGTATAAACAGACAATTCCTGAAATATTCTATTTCACGACTGCATAAACACCATTATACCACTGTTCACTCAACTGAAACGCCTCGAAACCGCATAATCAATTTAGTGGCAGATAAAATCGTAATAATTTTGTGTCAAATTAGGCTCATTTTTTTTCGGGCAACTGGAATCGATGAAAACCTGATATTTCGAACGAAATAAAATGGTCATATTTCATTTCTCCGTATCATATGTGCCAATTAGCCTCTCGCTCATTAATCAAAAAGCGAAATTTTCAATTTCATATAGATCTGGAAAATGGATTCTGATCATATCTTTAAGTAATAAAAACTAGTTTTCATAATTTTTACTTCATAATTCTAAATATTTGCAGAATTACATTACTGACATACTTTTAAATGTGAGCATATTAATATAATTCATATACAGTATTCACTCGTAAGTTAATAGGTTAACAGTGTTATTGAATAAATAAGATTTCAGTGGCAAGAAGAAATTATTTTATTGTCCACTAGTCCGTTGCGTTTGTAAGTGTTCGAGTAGCGTTAATGTAGGGAAACGGAAGCGGGATTGTCTGGTTGGTCTTGTACGACAAAGGGGATTCAGTATGGTCCAGTTGTAGGGGTTGTTTGTCCATTTTGTCTGTAGCTGTATGAGTCTCTCAGAGATCTTTGTCAGGTTTGTGCGTTCGTATAGTAGTTGGGTGGGGGGGTTGTGTAGTGGGTTTTAGGGGTGTCTTATTCGTGTTATTAGTCTTAGTGCAATTTGCTCTGTTGTTTGTGTATAACGTTTTGTCCTTTCTGTTCCGTTGGTCATGAGTACATGTCCAAAGTCTAGCAAGGGTCTACAAATAGCTTTATATATTTTGGTGGCGGTGTTTGTGCTAATTCCTCTGTCTTTGTAGGTTAGTGATCGGAAGTGTTTCGCTCTCTTCATTGTTTCTGCCCTGATGTTTCGCATGTGTTTAGTGAATCTAAGTTTGGTGGGTCGATTTGGATTTCCAAGGTATTTTACGTCGTTTTTTGGTTGTTGTCGTTTGGCCGTCTGCTGTTATTGAGGGGAATCAGCGTTGAGTCTGTGGTTTGTGAGCAGAAGTTGGTTTTTTGACGCGTTTGTGTTAGTCTCCATTTATAAAACCATGTCATTGTGTTTGTTTGTTAGGTTTGGAGTCTTTGCGTTGCTCTCTCAGTAGGTTTTGTCATGTACAATAAGTGCCGTGTCGTCTGCGTATTGTAATATGTAGCCGATCTGTCGATTTGATTTTTGTCTGGTAAGTTGTAATTTATATGTCATGGCAGTATATATTGTAGAGAAACGGTGAGAGCGGGGATCCTTGAGGGAGCCCTTGTTCAGGGGAAAAAGAAAATGACAGTGTTTTGTCAATTCGTACTTGTAGTTGTCTGTTTTCCTAGTAAGTTCTTTATGGTGTGTAGTAGATATGTTGGTGTGTGTAGTTTGTATAGTTTGTATAGTAAGCCTCTATGCCAGACACTGTCAAAAGCCTTGTTAATGTCCATAAACAGGCAAGCTGTCTTTCTGTCAGTTAGGTGGGTAGTTTGTATATTGTTGGCCAAAATAAAGAGCGGATGAACAGTCGAGTGATGCTGTTTGAAACCAAATTGGTAGGTAGGTATATATTTTCCAATCACTTTTTCAAGCCGCTGCTTTATTATGTATTCAAAAATTTTGCTTAGTACTGGAAGTAGTGTAATTGGTCTGTAGTTGCTCGGTTGTGTATTGTCCAGTCCATTTTTGGGTATAGGGATTATTAAGCCGTTTTTCCATGTTTCTGGGATTCTGCCATTTGTGATGCAGTTGTTCAACTCAGTCAGGATCAGTTTGTGTGCCTCCTGAGTCAGGCCCTTCAAGACTTTTGCCTTAATTTTATCTTTCCCCGGTGCAGTGTTCTTGATGTGCGCTAGGGCTTCATCGTACTCTGTGTCTGTGATCTATTACTAAACTAAACTGCTCATTCACACTTCAGAATTGATTAATATTTTCTACTCAGAGTCTTGCAAAAGAAAATCGATACATTTTACGCTCAACTCAAATTAAAAATAAAAATCTTAGAAGAATGCATAATAAGAATCTAATTAAAAGCATAAAAACTCGCAAGATTTGTAGACTTATTCAATAATTAAACCGTTATGTGTGCTAAGCAGAAATTACGTTTCCTTTGCTTCTACGCGTAAGCGTCAATTACAAATTAAAATTAGATTTTCAACAAAGCTGTCTGTTACTCTAAATTGAAACAACCATTATTAAATATACCTTTACAATGCAATTAATTTCAATGGCATGTAATAAACAGACAATTCCTGAAATATTCTATTCACGACTGCATAAACACCATTATACCACTGTTCACTCAACTGAAACGCCTCGAAACCGCATAATCAATTTAGTGGCAGATTAAAATTCGTAATAATTTTGTGTCAAATTAGGCTATATTATACTTTATTAATTTTTACTATTTGATTCAGTTCAATGAAATAAGAAAACGAAAATTATCGAGAAATGTTTCAAAAAGCATCACTGCCGATGGCTAGGACAAACATTCTTATCAACTTACATGTTGTATTCGTGGCATAGCGAAAAAACATAAAAAGCGAATGAGCCAACTACCCAATAACAAACTAGTTGTTATCGTTCCTATCAGTTTGCTTTGAATTGCGCTGGAACAAGATCAGTTCCATATCATAATTTTCTAATATGAGCGATCACTATGAAAGCGATACTTAATGTTGTTTTATTTTATAAAAAATTAGAACTCACGTAAGTTCCAGGTTGGCTGCATTCAACTCTAAAAGAAAGGCGACCAAAGTGAACAAAGTTCGATTGTACGTCTCCCGATAAAAAGCCAAAAATGAAACAATAGCATTAATGAAAATATGATAGTTTTTGATATATTCATACTTAATTTCAAATCGACCACAATATCACGTATAAAATAGAACTTTGTGTTTTAGTTTTGTCAACAGTTCAAAAGCTCATTGAAATATTATAAATATATGATTTAGGCTAAAAAAATATATTGCAGCCATGTTTTTACCAAATAAAATGTTTTTGTGAAAGGAAAAGATGCAGGCACAACTGAATTATCGAAGAACTAATGTTATTCGTTCAATTCCAAAAAAAAATACATGCTGAGTTTTTTTCGTGCAACGCATGATTTTTGCGGAAAAAAATTAAAACTGTGTCAATGTAAATCTTAGAATTAACGCATCAACAGTTATTTTTCAGTCAAACTTTGAAATAACTGACGATTGCTTTTAATGAGTAACTGGTCAGTATAATTAAAATATTAACGTATGAAAACTGACTCATAAATAGAGCTGTAAATGACACCAAAAAAATTATTAAATTGTACAATAATGTTTCAAAATACATTTCAACAGAATTGAAATTTAATTTTCTACTGGCTTTTTGTGAACTTTGGGCTTCAACTGTGACCAGAAGTAAAAATCAATAGGATTTAAATACGGGGATCTTGGTGGTCATGATTCAATTTCTTCTTCTACACTCTTCCCACTCTATCAATTCAGACAAGTTTGATTTAGATTACCTTTTGCAATTACGCAAGGGGAGCGCCTCTTCTACTTTTTAAGGTTGAATACATTTTTCATAAGGCATCGCTAAGTTTATCGATCAAACCGAGGTGGAAGAAAGAAGAATCCATCAAGTAGTCTTTAACTATTCCTGCCTTCGATAAAACCGAAATCGAACTTTTTTTTGTTTGGAATTGAAAACTCAGTCCAACCAATGTTCCTCTTCAACAGGAACATGGCCATATCGAACATATTAAAATATCTCAAGCGGTTTCGAATATATTAATAAAATTTCATGTTTTTTAATAAAACTTTAAACCTGCCAAAGCCTGTCCTAAGCCAGGTTGAAAAAGGGTGAAGGGGAGGAGTAAAAACCTCGTAAAAAAAACCTACATCTGGCCCGGATGTTAACACTTTGTCAGGGCCCCTGCCAGGGTACGGCGAAGCTACTGCTTTATAGGGCGGATGTTGGATCATCAAAGGCTAGGGGAAGAAAACCCGGAAGACTAATTCCTGACCCTCCAGGTTGCGGGTTGTGGCATTGGGCTAGCTCCTCATTACATTTTAAACACATACAATGCCTCGAACATCCTCGGATTAAGGACGGACCATATCGGAAACAACCACGGCAACGGAATAAGGAAATAATTATTGGAACATGGATGGTACAGGGATTAAGAGGAAAATCAGAAGATGTTGTGAAGAGAATGCAAGAGATGAATATAGACATAGCTGCACTTACAGAAACAAAAAGAAAGGGAAACGGAGTGGAACAGATAGCAGATTACATGCACATATACGCGGGAGTTCAAAGGGACAAAAGAGCGTGTAAGGGCGTTTCACTGCTGATGAACAAGAAATACTATAAGTACCTGACTAACTGGGACAAATTCAATGAAAGAATCATAACTGCAAATCTGATTATCCGTGGACACAGAGTATCTATAAAAGCGGCGTATGGCCCCAATGAACATGCCCATCAACCAGAGCAAGATGAGTTTTATGACCAGCTGGACGAGATACTTTCTAACCTAGGATACCAACGCGAATATATTGTGCTCGGAGATCTGAACGCACGAGCATTCTGCGGAGCAGAATAAACAGGAATTGGGAAGTTTGGTGAAGAGGTCCTAAATAACAATGGCCGAAGATTAATTGAAATATGCGAACAACACAATTTAAAATACTAAATGGGTTCTATGAACATAAGAATATCCACAAATACACTCGGCACCAACACACCAAAGGACTAAAATCAATCATTGATTATGTAATAGTGAAACAAAATACGAAATGGCAAGTACTAGACACAAGGGTGTATAGAGGAATAGAATGTGGTACGGATCATTATCACTTGACCTACAGACTCCATGTCCCATTTGACATATCCAATAAGACTCAAAACCGGGAAATTGTGAATCGGGATAAACTGGTTGGGGCATAAACACATGGGAAAGGAAATGTAAAGAGATCGACAACTTAATAGGGGGAACTAGATCGTCTGAAGCTTGGAAACTAACCAGAACATTAAATACTGACACCGTAAATAGAATAAACTTCCAGCCTATACAGATGAATAAATGGCACCAACACTACTCACAAGAGCTTAAAGAAGATAGAGCACTATATCTAGCAGCATCTTCAAAAACATACCGAGTAGATGGCCCACGAGTAGAAATTAACGAGGAAAGGATGTGGAAAGTAGTTAAGTCAATGAAGAATAACAAGGCCAGCGGACCAGAAGAAATACCCGCAGAACTGATTAAATGTGGGACGCAGAAACTCATCAACTCAACACATTCAAGGACTCTTTACTAGATACATGAATGGAAAGAGAGTACATCTGGTGTGGAAAGAAGACTGGATTACTCCCATCCACAAGAAGCGAAGGAGAGATGAATGTTCCAACTATAGGTGTGTTTCCGTTACCAGTACCATGAGCCGTCTCTATGCAAAAATCATCCAAAGTTTAATAGAAAAAGAATACGAACACCAAGAAGTTGAAGAACAGGCAGGTTTTCGAGCGGGTCGCTCATGCCTAGATATATATTCAGTCTGAACCAACTAACCGAGAAGGAAGTAGCAAGAAGCGGAGAGGTGTACCTTCTGTTTGTGGATCTTACGAAGGCATATGACACCGTTCCCGTGCAAAAACTATGGCAAGTAATGGAGAGATCCAGGATAGGTTATACGTTAATAACAGCTGTAAAACAACTTTATGATCAAACAACATCAAACATCAAACTAAATGGTGAATTATCAGAAAGTTTTCCAGTTACAAAGGGTTTGAGGTAGGGCTGCTGTCTGTCCCCCACATTGTTTAAGATATATCTCAATGAAGCATTAAGGAAGTGGAGGAGAGCCTGCAGCGGAATGGGAATAACCATTAGAACCGAGCCGGTGTAGATCTTCTGCGGTGAGATGTTGGCAACCCGTGTTGCCGATGCTGCCACTCGTTCCATTCTGCTTTTTTTCTCAAGCATCTATATCTTTTTTTGAAGGGAAAAAAAGCAGAATGGAACGAGTGGCAGCATCGGCAACACGGGTTGCCAACATCTCACCGCAGAAGATCTACACCGGCTCGGTTCATTTACGTCCGAACACGTATAACCGAAGTCTGGCGTATAAGGCAGGGTCTACCTAAGCCTTACTGACGAGTCCAATAGCTAGACCCGGGACGAAACGCAGGGCTCATCACATAACACCATAATTAGTGACAATAAAATTGACTGAAAACCCAGGAATACATTGGAATGAATTAAAGTACAGTCAGGAAAAAGAATATACAAAAAAAGATATAGATGCTTGGGAAAAAAAGCAGAATGGAACGAGTGGCAGCATCGGCAACACGGGTTGCCAACATCTCACCGCAGAAGATCTACACCGGCTAGAGATACAACGCTGTATTCTTTACATTTTGCAGATGACCAGGTTCTTATAGCGCAGGACAAGGAGGACCTGGAATTCATGACAAGAAGATTATTTAAATAGTACGAAGAATGGGGACTGTCGGTGAATCGATCGAAAACAAAATATTTGTGCATCCGAATTGACAGAGGTGACCTACACCCAGAAGAAGACGAAACAATAGGAGCATGGACCGAATAACCACACGTATATTTACTTATAATACGTTATATACGTTATATTGGAACAAAAATTGAGACTGGAGGGCGTACAGAGAAAGAAAGAGATCAACGCATCATAAAAGGTAAGAAAGTGATTGGCTGCCTAAACTCCATCTTATGGACAACATGTATATTCCGAGAAAGGAAACACCTCTTATGCAACTCCATATTTAAGAGTTTATTATTATTTTATTTAATTTGATAAAAAAACTTGACATTTTCTGCGACATTTTGTACGACCGCTGGCAAAATGAAAAGTTATAAAATTGGTTTTAAAATACCTGATCCCAATTTGATACAATAGGACCAGAAACGAGTAACTCTACTAATTGAAAAAGAATTCTTAACCGTCTTCGTTCCACGCTAATGATCTTGCTGCGCGACCCAGATAGATTGTTTCACCTTGCAGTAATTTTCAGTAAGCAGGATTATATTTTCACGCTGTCTGCAGTTTTGTATTTCTATTTCGCCATTAAATTTAATTGAATGAAAGAATTATTATGTTGTTGTTCCTATTTAGGCAGTTTAAATAGCTCGTAGTAATAATGAGGAAAATTTTGAATAAAATCCTCAACTATTCTAATTTCTTTCTTAATGGTCTCGTGCTTGATTAACGCGCAATTAACAAATCAGAAATATCATAAAGCCATGTCAATTAAGCAACCGTTTTTTAAGTTCGTCAATCTAAAGAATAACTTTTTAATAGGGTGATAGTATTCAACTCTATTCTTCTGAAAGAAATGAAATTCCTCAACAGCTTGAATGATTTTAAATAATAATCCGTGCCATGCTACAGCCACGAGTTACTATCTCAGTTCACTTAAGTGGTTTTAATTAGCTCAGAAACATTTTGCAGTGTGAAGCAATTAGATGCACATGCTGGGAACTGCATATTATATTAAAGTGAAAACTGAAGAATTTCGCTAAGGAAATGAAATCTTACGAAAGTTAGGCACGTTTCTGGAAAACTTTTGAAGGGTTTGTTTTCAAGTCGTAAGTTCGCGGAAAATATCAGTTAGCAATTGAAATCTTTGGAAATAAGTTTAAATTGTTGTTACAAAAATGGACCGAGCTTTAACATGATGAATTCTGGTTACTTATTTGGCTTTGGGTGACCAATTTACTTGTTTCATTTAGAGTTATTCTTCACGAATCTTGTAGCAGAATATCCAGAAATAAATTCTAAATTATTTAAAACATTAACTCCTGCAAATGATCTATGGGACTTCGATCCGGCAATTGATGAGATGAATGTATGTATACATTTGTTATGGAAACAACTTTTATTATTGGCTCCTGGGAATGTATATCGCTCTACTTTAAATTTAGTTGGCAAGTAACTTTGCCAGTTTGCCAGCTAAAGATGCCCTAACAGTAACATCAACTCACGTTACACAATTACAAAAAATAATCATATACTCCTCAACTTTTCTTCATCATTCAAGTGAACACCAGGTCATCTCATCTACCATAACCGTTCAAATAAATATCCTTTTGTGCTTTCCTCTCAATAAAAAGGTCTGATCAACACCCCTAATGCAAAAAGTAATACAAATTCTTTCCGGAGCGAAATGAGCAAATTTATACTTAATTTCGCCGATAGACTGGGCCATTTAAAGCAGAACGTGGTCAACAATTTCGTACAACTGTCTCGCTTATGCCAGACAATAACGCACGGTTGCAGCCATGTGCTGCGACCACTTTTTCGAGCTCTAATTGAAAAATAATTCTTCGCTCAGTTTTTCACTCCACCTTGGGGAATTAACGTACAAAATAACAATCCTGCAATATACACAAAGAAAACTGAAAACAATTGCAAATAGTTTCTGCAAGACGTGAAATACACTAACATGTAATCTGGATTGTAGTTTGAATCATGAGCATTAAAAATATACATGTACATGATATATAAATTCTCAAACTTTGTTTTCAGTTTCTTAATTTAGGAAAATATTGCCTTTAGTTATTTATAAGGGCTTTAGTAACGAATATAATCCAAAACCAACTTTCCCAATAAATATATGATTAGCTCTAGATAAGGTAGAAAAGCCAATAGATTTGTACCGAGAATCCTGATATATTTAACAGCAATCCGTCCATCTATCAATTCGTAAGGTACCCAATTTATTAATAACAGCATCACGTATAATATGACGTGTCGTTTACATCCAAATGGGATTCATATAGCATGGCAGGAGATAATAAGCCAGAATTCAAACAGACCGCTTTGTTGATAAATGTTTGTATCAATATTAGATACTAATTCCAAATTGCGAATAAATGATAGATATGATTAGATAATAGGCACACAAATGAATTTTGTTGGGCCGTAATGTTTGAATATTTAGTCAAATACCGGATACAACCCAGGGCAAAAGCCGTTTAGCTTCGTCGACAAAATTAATTAAAACCGGACTAATAAAGTATTTATTAGGTTTGATGCAGAAGGATGTGAAGAAGGAAGGAGTGTAATGTTATAGTGCTTTTCATTTACTGTAGACAAAAAATTATTTTTGCTTTATATGTTGTATTTTTAGTGTCATGTGGCGTTTGAAATCTCGTATAACACACGTGTTTCTGTTTTTTATTAAACATAGTTATTCATCACATTTTGCCAAACAATTATTCCATTAGAGTCGTTAATTAGTTGTTTAAAATTGGTCGCAGTCCTCTAGTTACTGTTCGAAAATATATTTTTTGAATTTTAATTAAAAAATATTATAAAAATCAAAGTGTGATGTATTTTATTGTAGCAGATCTGCAATAAGACCGTGGCGTACAAAAAGAACTCAAGTGAAAGCAAAAAACATTTTTTTAAATTTTCCAAGCCGCCAAGGGAAATCACGACGAAAACTGCGACCTCTACCTCAAAACAAGCAGAGACTTTAAGAAGGAACTGAGAAGATTTGAAAGATCAAGCTGGCAGAAAATCTGCGGCGAGGTCGAGTCCCTGTCGGATTATGATCGGTTTGCGAAGATCCTCAGCACAGGTAAATCTTAAGAAGGAAGATGATACCTGGACGGGAACGAAAAAGGAGACTCTACAACTTCTCCTAGCGAAACAATTCCCAGGCGACGACGGCACCGGAAGCTCAGAGGTCAAGGTCTGTTCCGACCGAATGGGACTGGACAAGGGCTCTAAATGACTGGACTCTTACAGGCACCACACGCCACGGCAACATCCAAATGGTTGATGTCAAGGAGACGCTGGGCCCTGAGAACTCTGGTTGGGGTCATGACAAGCCACTGTGGTCTGAACAGACACCTACACCGACTAGGATTTGGTGATAGCCCCGTATTTCCACAATGTGGAATGGCGGAGGCAAGATCATACCATCTATTACGACTCTGCCGTCGTAGGTCGTCTACTAGGATGCGCCAACTTGGGGCCTCCACACTCTCCCGCATTGAATTGTCTTCCTTGAAGTGGAGACACTGAGAGTGTCAGGCAGACGGGACGCATGGGTGTCGAAGATCTGGAGTGGTAAGGAGGGGATGGGTGGAGTGGGAATGGCGAAAAGGCCCTTTACGACCTACTCGCCGAACCCATCGGTTCCCCCTCACAGTACTACTACTACTAAAAATAGAATTTTATATTTAGCAGCCTTTAAAAATACAGACGCACGTGGTTAAATATGTTCTGGCTCAAAAAATGCATACAAAATGAGTTAGAAGACAAAATATGTTAGGTTTGCATTTTTAAACTATCTGTTAATATAGATTGACACTTTTATTATACTTACTTTATTATTTCTTCCAAATACAGTCAGGAAAATATACACAGTAATTTATTATTTCTAAAAAAAATTAGGAGATCTGAAAAATTCTAAAACAAAACATTATTATTCTTAAAGTATTAAAAATGATTTATCAAATACACGATGTTCGATTGAAAGAATCAAGATAAACTACAGAGCAAGAGAAACGTATAGATGAATGGAAGTGAATTGCAGATTTCGATTTTACTCAACTTATATTTAAATAATTTGCGGCAGCATGCTGGCGGTATCGCTTGAAAAAAAATAATAAAAATATTGGACTTTAGAAGAACAAAAGTCAACTGGTATCGACTATTAGAAAACGTGCAAAATTCCCTAGTAAAATTGAATCAGTAGACACATTCAGCAAGTGAATTACTTTTCCATGTTCGGAAAAACATCTGAAATACATGCAAGCTTTAATATAACGAATTTAGGATATTTAACGTTTTAAAAAAAATTATTTTAAACCAAATTTCTACATTCTTAGTTTCGTTTTATAAACAAGATTTTGATCAAGTGAACGGTGACCGCCACTGTTTCTCTTGAAAGCTTTTCTCCTCAAAAATGCTAATTAAAGCAATTAAAAAGTTGGCCTATGTGGACTGGAGAACCCTATTCAATCAAACTGGTTTAACTATCGATTCATTGTAATAATAAGGACGGCAGTAAAATAATTTTGAACAATGTTGATTTAAACTTTGCAGTATTTCAAAGTTTTATGGCTGCCAGTATTTTAAATTTTAACGAAATATACGACATTTCGTATTTTACTAGAAGCAACTGGCATGTAATCCTTGAAAATAATGGGCAAAAAAATAAGTCTTGCTCTTACTGAATTCATTACTACCATTCACAACATATACACATTTGTCGATTTTGACTGGTTGCTTGTTCAAATTTTATGATAAATTATTTAGTGTTTGTCGTTGCGTTTCAATGAATGTTCTCAAAAGCATTAATAAAAGGGAAATAAATTACATAATAATAAATTAGACCTTAAAATTAATAATAATATCAATTATTCTTTTTCCTGACTGTACTTTAATTCATTCCAATGTATTCCTGGGTTTTCAGTCAATTTTATTGTCACTAATTATGGTGTTATGTGAAGACCCGGGACGAAACGCAGGGCTCATCACATAACACCATAATTAGTGACAATAAAATTGACTGAAAACCCAGGAATACATTGGAATGAATAATATCAATTAAACCTAAACCGGCAAAAGCCTGTCCCAAGCCAGGTTAAGAAAGAGGTGAGGGTGAGGAATAACCACCTCGTCCAAAAACCAGGGATTATCTGGCTCCGGATATTAGTACCCTGTAAGGTCCACTGTCAGGGTACGGCGAAGCTGCTGCCTTGTAGGATGGATTTTGGATCATCAAAGGCTAGAGGAGGAAAACCTCAATAAAAAAAATTCCCGATCCTCCAGGATGGGGGACTGAGGCATTGGACTGGTTCTCCAATAGTTAAAAAAAATCTCAAATACTAAAAAGCCTAAACGGAGCCTCGGAACTTCGGACAGATTCTCCGGAAAACGGACTTAGCAAAGAAAAAGGCCAAAAAAATATTGGGTTCCTCAACGGCATACTATGGAGTAAGGAAATATAACATATACGCTACGATAAAAAGCACCTTATTGTATGGAGCAGAGACATGGAGAGTGAGTCAAAAGCAGAAGAAAAGACTGGAAGGTAGTGGAGATGGAAGCGAGGAGAAGATCTTTATGTGTATCCAGAAAGGGCCGAATTAGGAATAAGGTAGTAAAACAGCGGATGGGTGTGGAAGGGTCTATAATTCAAGACGTAACTGGCAAACAGTTAACAGCTAACATGGTATGGCCATGTACAACGAATGCAACATCAAGACTACCTAAACAAATTTTAGAATGGCAACCGATGGGTCGATGAAAAAGAGGCAGACCTAAAATAGAATGGCAGAACACAATCCACATAGCCATAAGGGGAAGAAATTTAACAGCAGACGACTGGGAAGACCGAAGGAAATGGAGAAAAGGCGTCGGGCAACGTCACAAGACCAATTTGCACAGTTTGTGCACAGAACAGTTTGCCCAATTGCTTCTCTATAAATTACTTAAAACCAAAACGCACTAAAAAGTGTTATTTTTGTTCAAACATGTAGTAAGATAAGCATATTTTGCCTTAAATGTATCTCATCTTATTTAAATGCCATTTGGATTGGAAAGCTAAAGTCTAGTCTACTGAGATGCAGGAAATCGTATTTTCAAAGCAGTGCTCAGTGTATTCTTAAGCACGAGTTAGACTGAAGAAGAATAAGCGCACACCTTGGAGCTTTAGCAGTAGATGATAAAAGTCAATACGTAAAATGTGTTATAATATACATGTGTGGAGTCCAGACACAAGTAGCCATTGAATCATAAACGTGGCCATATCCGTAGGCGGTATATAAAGCCCATGCAGAACGTGGCGCTACCATTTTATGCTAAATTTTACATAAATATCTGTATTGCATCGCCATATGGCTCTTTGTTAATGGAACTGGAATGCCTGTTTCGGGGTGAGATAATTTGGTTATGAATTATTCAAATGGGACACGAGTGGAATATTATTTAGCCATATTATGTTTCCAAGTATTATATTATTATATCGCCTCAACCAGATTAAGTCAAATCTGCAGGGAGATAATCGAATGAATGCTTCAAATCTAATCGAAAATTATCACACTAGTTAAAGAAACTGGCGCAGAAGAACCATAAGATAAGACGTAAGAACATTGTACAAAAATGAAATTAAAAGCACTTTAACATTTTTCTCCAAATAGGTTTAAGTCGCATGACAATAAATCTTGCAGTTACTTTTAATAATTTTTCGGATCACAAAATTTATCAAAATCAAAATCGTATCTGCCAGAAGAAAACTGAATGAAATGTCGTTGATCTGCTAAATAAATGTTGTTTAATCAATGGAGATAAATGGAAACTAAATGAATACGCATTGCACATATTATTTCTTTAGATGGCTACCAGCGACGGAAATTCGAAAGCAATTAATAAATTATAATGGGTCCCTAATTCTAGTTCCCGTAGACATTTGTTTTAATAAAGTTTACAAGGCAGCGAACAAGTTAATCTTAATAAAAGGGAAACTTAGGAACCTATTTGTCAAAACTGCGCTAAACTGTGGGGGAAAGCACTACGAATCAAGGTATATCTCCTAATATTGGATAAAGTTTACATGCGCTTATATCTCCGAGTTACGTAAAATATCGCACGACTAATATTTGCTTTAATTAATCGGGAAATTAGAAATGTATCGCTAATTTACACTGTTTGATTCGAAAACGGGGACACAGAATGTCTTATGATTCCTGATATTAATCATTCAGTTTGACATGCAGCGTAGCGCAGAGTTTAATATAATATTGAACTACGTTTCTTGCTTTAGTAGAAGGATATGAATTATATATAATAAATGGAAATATCTTGGGGCACACTAAAATTTTCCAGACCATTTTATTTTTGACTTTTTCTATTTAGATTGTGTGTTTTTAATTCAAAGTGTTATGACAGGGGCTGTTGCTCCGGCTTTTAATGTTTAATAAATGTAACCGGTGTAGATGAAACAACATAATCCCACTGTGTTAAATCTAACACTGGTGTCTCATTTACAAATACTCGTTTCAAAAAATAATGCCACCCTATGAAGCGCTGTCCATCAAATGTGCTTTTTACGTCGAAATTCTTACCCAAAACAAATGTTAGGCTTTTAATGCGATAAGAGTGAGTGACAAACCGCCTTTTTTGATTAAAATTGTATGTTTTGTGCTTTCGGAATGGTGGTTTTGGAGGACATTTTTTCTTTTATTAGGAACATTAGTAATGCTCATAAATCGAATAATGGAGTTTTTCAATGAAAACGTAAAACAGCGGAAATGCAGATAAAAGTTCTGGTATTGTTCGTTTATATGGTAAGAAAAAATAAGTCAATCAAGAAGAAGTTTGATCGAAGACAAATGGATGCAATTCAAATTTACAAAGATTTAAGACCAAGAGGAAAATTAAATGATAATTAATCTGACAAGTCGGTAATGGTGAATTATACTCTCTGTTCATTAATGCGAATATATTTTTGAATTCTCTCCAACTAATCTCTCCTAATTAAAGGCAAACATTAACAAGTAATTTTACACAAATTCCAGATAACTATATTGTATTAACTATGACAAATACCCTTTAGCTTTGCACTGCTTCTTCCCCATGGTGTAAATTAGTTTTGACAAATAACCCTCCTTATTACGCAGCTATCTTAAGTTTAGCTCCTTCTACGCCTTGTAACCAAATTAAACAAATGTTTTCGAGAACGGAACTGAGAATGCTATATTGTCGACTGGCGTTTCACTTCCGAATTTGCATGCCGGAAATGACTGTTTAAATTATAATTTTATTTGTGAAGGATATTGCTAAAACGAACGAACGACAGAGAATTAGGGTGATTTATAAAAAATAAACAACATACAGTCGAATTTCCCGAGAATGCTAATATGGGGAAACGTGTATTACCATTATTACACAAGTGCAAGTGATTGACATAACAATGTCCATGTTTGAACAATGATTGTATGTAAACGTTAATATTGTAAGCATACATGTACGCATAAGTTACTCCTATTGATATAGAAAAATAGCCATACATTCTGAATTACTTTGGTAAAGCGGGAACAGTAAGTGTAATCGCGAGTTTTTTATAATCGAATAATCAAATGTTTAGTATTTTGGTGTTGGGATTATTGACTAACAAAATTGTTACCTACACTTGTCGACGTTTTGCCTATTTTTATAAGCTGCATCAGGCATGAGCTATATTAATAGGCTAAACGGCATTGGTCGACATGGCAAATTGTTCGTTATTCGTTCTTATTTGTTTTATAATTTTTGGAGAATCGTTAGAGCTAAAAATCTCAATTGAGCTCTACGAAATAGAAAATTTTAAAAAATATATTTTGCAGATTTAATTTCAACGTGGCAGCGATTTCAGTTAATTTGACAAAAAATTATTAGAAACATAGTTTATTTGTTCAAACGCACGCCAACTTTTTTAGGATATTTAGAGAACCGTTAAAGCTAAGATGTACCCATTTTCTGCTGTAAAGCGTCAAAATCGGAGAGGTTGTAATTTTCCCGAAGAAAATTGATTAAAGAAATTGGCAGTTTTCTAGATCTCTACTTAATTTTTGGTCGCAAATTTCTAAAAGGGTTAAAGCTAGAAAAATCGTTTAGGCACTGCTGGCTAGAAAATCGAAATGAGTCTTTACTTTTTACACTTTACAAATCACACAACTGCGCTTAGTTTTTCATCTGATGTATAAAGAACAACTAGAGTTAAGAAGATTAACTGAATGATTCGGAATGACCAATTTCTAGTTTTGTGAACAAAAATGAATTAATGAAATTGTCTCTTTTTGCAAATACGCTGTTAGTTTTTGTGAAAATTTCACAGAACAGTTATTGACAGAAGTTTCAATTAGGCACAGATGAACAAAAAATTGTTCTTCGAATCAAAATAGTAGTAATAAGTATTAGTAGTCAGTAGTAATAAGTCAACTGTGTCAAACCCGCGCTTAATTTATCTTCCATATATAAAGAACTGTTAGAGCTAAGAAACTCAGTTGGACATTGCAAGGTAGAGAAGTAAAATATGCACTTTTTTCATATAAACCTTCAAATGAGTAGCGTTTGCAGTTTTCCACAAAAGAATTAGTTCAGAAAACTGTTTTTTTATTCGCGCTTAGTTTATTGCCGACTATCGGTTCGAGTTAAAACGCTCAGTTTGAAACTGTTGAATAGATAATTAAAGTACACAGTTGGTCATATAAAACATAAAAGCTGAAGTGTTTCAAATTTGTTCCATGTCAAATATCAAATCAGGAGTTTTTCCAGTTTTCTCCCAAAAAAAATCAGAAAGTTGTCAATTGTTTCAAGCCCGCGCTAATGTTTTCTTCGATATTTAAAGAACTGTTTCAGCAAAATAGTTGAATTTGACACTACCAGATAGAGATTTAAAGTACGCATTTTGTCATAGAAAGCATCAAGTGGAAAGCGTTTTGCGACACCTGTTAAATCATCCAAATATTCGGATATTTTCTCCGAAAATCCGCTTATGTGACAACTAGCATTTAAGAGAAGTCCAAGAAGCAAATATATTGCTACTTCATTTATTCCATTCATTAAAACAACGCAACAGGCGTGTGTCTCTCTTCAGTAAAACCAAAGAAGAAAAGATGGAACGCGCTGCCGGCTGCACTGCGTTTTTACGCGGCGAAGAGGCAAGCGAGGAAGAGGCAGGCAGCGAGGAAGAGGCAGCTTTCATGCCACTGAAAAGAGAATCGAACGCCCTTTAAAATGATGTGCCACTGGACCCCCATTCCTATTTAAGATTCTAAGTGTGACATCTACCCCTCCTTGGGGGTTGAAACAAGAAGGCTGAAATTTTAATTTAAAATGTCCCCCTTACAGATAAAATTGACGTGTCTTTCCGATTTTCCATATTTTTTACTGTAAGAGAGATATTAAGGGTGGGAAGTTTTAAAATTGACACAAAACATCAAAGCACTAGAAAGTTTCACGAGAAAAACATTAATTAAAATGTTTTACAATTTTATTGCACTTAGTTATTGTTGTGTACATGTTTCATCTCAAATATCATATTAAGTACGTTTACAGTTTTCCTGAAGAAAACACTTGATAAAGTAGTTATCTTTTCAAACCCGGGCTTAGTCTTTTTTTAGATATTTAAAGAACCATTAGGGTTAGATGTCCATTTGCATACTGCTAGATAGAAAATTAATGGGCAGATTTTTTCCTCTAAAAGGTGAAATTGGAAGCCGATGCAATTTCCCATAAAATAATTTATAAAGTTCAATATGGTAGAGGCAAGTACATACTTACTCCATACACCCTCTATAAAACAGAATATATAATGAGAAACAAACTTACAAAACTGAACTGTTTTTGAATCAATTTTAGAAATTTTTTTTTTAAAAACTGTTAAAATAAAATAGCTTTTTGAAATTTTTTTTTTCTGAAAAATTTGTTGATTTTTGCTAAGAAATCAATAATTAGAGATATTTGCTTTATTGATGCAGTGCAAATTATTAATTAAAGGTTATAGCTAAATTTTGCCAAATTATAGAGAAACAAAACATCAAGAGTATAATATAATTTCATCAAGACTGAAAAACTAAAGTTACATTAAATAAAAGCCTGTTATTAAGATCTTAGTACCAATTTGTTCCGCGGCCAGAATAATAAGTTAGGTAAACTTATGAAGATTTATAAATCAAAAATAGATATTGCGACTGTTTGCTGTAACAAAATCTTTCTTTGTCTCTCTATATAAGTATAATCGCCTTGTTACAAGATTAGAAATTGAAATTTTATTTTAAAACCATTGATTCGATTGGATGGAGTCCTTTCATATAAAAAATAACAAATTACAGCTATTAAATAGATTTATATCGAATATTCGAACTTTTATGTCTCGCATCAAAACGGTTTTCTTATGTAAACTGATGCTTTCAATATCAGTTACTGACTTATGAAGTTATAACTTTTTCTTGTTTATCCTATCCAGTCAAGCGCAATATATCCAGCCAGACAAATGACCGACTATACATAAATAACAGTAATGTTCGAGAACAAAAGCTCAATTTAGCGACGTGTCGAATTGTGCATCTCTATATAATCCGCTTAGGGCATCTAGATAGAATGAACTGTATAAAAGGTTATACCTATTGATAGATGCATTATGCAGGTCACTAATTACTTATATAAAATATTATGGCTTTACTTCCGTTACTGCATCAGAAATAAGGAGTTAGCTTTCACCTTAAGTCTATTCTATTTTTTAATACGTTTTATCTTATACTTATGGTAATGGTTTATTTGCGAGATTTTTCTAGAATGCGTTGTTGTTCGATATCCGCACGCATAACCGTATTATCAGCGTCAGGAAATAACGCCCAAATTAAAAAATATATATCTGCTATAAGTAGCTATTACATTCATATAAAAGTTATAAATATTATATGCAACATTGTTGAGCGTTGCAGACACTTACAGGCTCCAGATTTTTTACCCAAATGGGATTTTACACTACTTTATATTCGTATAAATAAAAACATGAACGTAAATGAAAAACAGGAGAATAATAAATGGTGAACTCCGCAAGTATGTAAAAATTAGGTCCGACGTATGCCCTATTTATGTATTTAACCTCCTTGGATTTGCCTAATAAACAATTTGAAAATTGACTTACCAAAAGCAGGAAAATCCTCAACTCCAACTCCATTCCTCTCAATTGTTGGGGCATTTTACAGTCACTTTTAGTTTTTGGGCACAAAAAGCACACTACATACCACAAAAGAAACGCATTCAACCACGAAATATTACGATATTACAAGTTTCAAAAATGAACGTTTGTTTAGTCCACCTTATCAACTATTTTGTCCCTTTCATGGACCGACTTAACGAGAAGGAGAGCAGTTTGTTTATTTTAGGACGAAAACTGGTTCATTTGAATAAACATTTGCTGCTGGCCAAATTCCTTGGTATTTTACCGAGTTTTAAATATTTGCTCTCGTTTAAATTGATTTAAAAAATAAAACTTTCTATGCGATTTAATGAGTGCAGGACCCAAATGCCATTATGGCATCAAATTGACGCTAAGAGCTGACATGAGTCTTACCTTTGGAGTCAAAATGAAGGGGATCAATAATGCAAAAATAAAAATAGCAAGTGTAAAAGCAATTCGCTTGAAACGGCATTGAATCAACGTGATTAAACAAAATATGTTCATTCATGTCTATCAAAGAACATATGCATGTAATTCATTTTCAACAGAAAGTCATTTGGGACACTGTAATTAAAAAAACGCTTAATAACACATTTTTCTCTGAATAAAAAACATATTGAGTTGATATTTTCTGTGCACGTAAAGTATAAATGAACGGATATTTATGACAAATTTTTGTAGTTGTTTTTGTACATTTTCGTACATCGACTCTGTTTTAATCAACAATGGAAAAAGTAAATAATAAACTTTGGCATATTATGTTATAAACTAAAATGCCAGATGCTTAGAAAAATTAGGTTTCCATATCATAGTTTTTCGTTTTATGAAACCCAAAGAATCCTGTTCAAACAGTTGCACATGATTGTTCAGAATATTTATACGTACGAATTTTATTACGTCTTAAAAGGGTCTTTTACTATTTTTCAGGTTTTTCTAAATACATTGAACTACTTTGCTGGTGCTTTATTATGTGTTCTTATAGCAAAAAAAAATTTTAATCGACAAAAAATTAATTCCAGTGTTTATGTTTAAGTAATGGGATTTTGAAAGCAACCCTCCACGTGTGTGCATTATTTTAGGCATTTAGTCCTATACCTGTTGGGTTGGTGTAAAAGAACATTTGTTTCGTTACCTATAAATGATGTTTGTTTATGTCCGTTGCATTTGCTAATATTATTTTACTGTAGTCATGCGGTTTACATTCAATATATTTTATTAACGCATATTTGTATATATTTATAATAAAATCAAGCAGATTTTCTTTAGAGAGCGTTTCCAGGAGTTAGTTCTTTAATCGCATTTAGTAGCTCTTTCGAAGTCATTTTGTTACACTTAATTTTCGCATTTAGAATACTTTTAAAGAGTTCGTTTCAGCACACTTCTCGCCTCAACTTGAATGTGCCTCAGGTAGCCCCTAGATAATTAATGAAATGACATTGCTTCGATAGCACGAGCTTTAACAGAAATTAGAAGACACTGACCGGAGGAAAAATACATTTCAAATAAAAATGAAAGATGAAGAATTATTTAAAGTTATAAAAGTATTAAAGATAATCTCGACTGAAGCTCGTTCAACTGCACTCGACGATTTCAACAAACATTTTAAGAACTACCTCTGAACATGTAAGCCGCTGGTTCTTGCGAAACGTTAGCAAAAAATTTCAAAACATAAAGTATTTGATGATAAACATAATTCGTACAAACTCGTGCCTCATATATAGCAACTCATTGAAACTGCTGGTGATTATTCCATGGGTAAGAACGGTGCAACGGTCCAATTCAGCTTCGGGCGAGCTGCTAGACTAATGTGACTAAAGGTGGAGATTTATCCCTTTTAATAAACCGAAATTTAATAGCAGCAAGAAGGCAAGTTGCAACGATAACTCGACTATCAGAATACTTGATGCCTACCGAAGTAGAACCGTGAAAACAGTAAATTAAGGGTGGAATTTCTCACCGCGGCACAAATAACTTTGTTCAGCGGTTTGTAAGGGCTTGAATTTTCCGGGCGAAAGTCCCATTGTCTCTCGAGCCGAGGAGTCTCATGGGAATATTTATGGTTTCATAACAAAGTTGGATTAGAAGGGGTTTAACTTTGAGAAGCTATTTGTCAAACTAATTTTCCTTGATATATGCAAAGCCGTAAAATGGTCTGATGACTTCTTTCATCTTTGATTGTCGATCACACCGTACCGTTTAACATGTCATGGCTTTACGATGAAAAGTAGGCAAATGCCTTCAATGAAAATTACTTACGGCTGATTGTTTTCAAAGCCCTTCAATTCAATTGTTAATAAAGTTAGAAATGTTACTCTGGCATCAGTTAATCCGAAAAGCCAAATAAAATTATATGGCTAAATGCGTCATGTATTTCAATGGATTTCCAGTGGAATTTCTGTCCATCGCATATTAGGCCCTGTAAACCAGCAGATAGCCATGGAATAGGAAACTGACATTAGTTGATCCAATTTCAGAGATATTAAATTGCATGCATGGTACGGGTGTGTTTGAACATGAAAAAAACATGTTAATCATTCAATGCGGTGAATTTCAATTCATTAAAGTTTGTCTTTCAGAGCGTTTTGAAAATGCGATACAATTTGGCGTTCATCTTCGCCTAATATATTTTGATACCATCTTGCGGTTTGCTTATTCAAACAACCTTATCAGTTACTACTAATCAAGGATTTCCAGAGAAACACTTAAAATGTATAAACGTTCAGTGCCAGATCTTCAGGATCCTTAAGGAAAAGAAAGATTACCATATTGATTATCTACCACAAATAAGAATTAATTTCTCTTCAAAATCAATAGCAATACTACTACAATATAGACAAACAGTGCTTTATTGTATTCCGACTCCCTTGAAAGTGGTTTTAACAATCAAAATTAGCAACATAATTAAAACATTGTAATTTTAGAGCCTTTTAACTAGTTTATTATGGCGTAACTTTAAAACCTATGTAGTAAAAAAATAATTGCATTTTTATTGTGCAAACAAGAGAAGTAAACTGCTACAATAAAATTTTATAATTGTTTTTATTTCCACGGCTGCAAACAATTTTAGTTTATCAGCTTCGGCAGGACAGCTTACAGTATTTTATGTTTCATACATTCGTGCAGCTTTCGTTGTAACTTAGTGTTGCTGTTTATTGTCGGCTTGTTTATATGTTGAGTCGATAAATATCAACATTGCATTTAACCGATTAAAATAAGCTGTTAAAAATAATTTTTAGTCTGGTTTGGTGCAGTAGATGGGCGTTATAAAATAGTGAAGCTATAAATAAATAAATAAATAAAGCCATAAATTAGAATGAGAAAAAACTCAACCAAATATTCGTTTGATCCTGGATCGTCCTCGACCGATCAGCATTGATCTGAAACTTATTTACAGCGTTGACTCTAATTTGTACGTATTCATTTTTAAAATTTTCTTCTTTATTAACATTCCCAATTCTTTTATTTTGACGTCCTTATGGCCATACTAACTATCTGAGAAGAATGTCAATCAATACCTTTGCTTTACTATTTTTATTGTGCGTTTTTCTGTTTTTGACGATTCTATAATCTGCATATGGGGCGTTTTGCTTCAACATTAATGGTACGATTTTCTTCAATATTCTTCCAACTCTTCTGCTTCTTCGCATAATCATGGTCTGTCTTGCTTTCCACAGTGTTTTACACTTATTTTACCTCCAGAGTCTTTAGCGACTCTTGGACCATTTAGTTGAGTCTTCTGTCTGGCTGTCTCAACATTATCATCTTCATGCATTTTAGTTCTTCTTTCTATTTGCGTTAATAGTTTGAGTATTTTCGATTTTTCGCTTTTGTTTAGTAACGATTATTTACATCTTATTTTGGCTAATACGAGTTTACCATTGGTTCCAATATTTGTAGAAGTCGGCACTTTCTAATTTGATGAAAGAATATTTCTGTTTGTCAGAAGTTCTGAAAGATCCACTTGTGTTGTTATGTCTGACGCTTCAACATAAAGTAAAAGTATATAGTCATATGTACTTATGAGCACTTTTTAACACAATTTAAAATAATTTTGAACATTTCAGTATCCAATATTTCGCAAGATTTAGCCGTGTTTGTTAACCTGTTTTCAGCTAAAAATATTTGCATCCTATATTATATTTATTTGCACATTTTCTCCAATACTTCTCTTAAAATGTCGGAAAGTTAAGTCTCACTATTGGAAGGACATATTAAGTCACTGTAAGTAATCACCCTGTATACATTGAATATTATCATTCTTGGGACATGGAAGTCGAAAATGCCATAAATCATGGTTGTGAATGGTAATCTAAGTCTGAGAATTTCAAATCCCATAAACCTATACAGTGAAACTTTAATAGCTGAAAAATTCAATTCGTTCTGTTCTTAAGCATCAATATAAAAATTCTCTATAATCGTCTTTTGGCAGGATTTTAAAAGCACAATAAAAGTAATTTACGAGCCGTTCAAGTCTGAAATACAACATAAAGTATCTCAAGCATAAAAAATAATGCTCGAAAGAAACTAGAGTAAATACAATTTCAGTATAAATGTTTCTTTTGTGCCAGTGCCAACTGCTGGCTGAAAATGGTCAAACTGCGACTTAACGTTAAAAGTTTTATTCACTGGCAAACAATAACAATCGATATTTTTGATATTCCAAGACGGCATTTCATGAGCGCATTCGAGTATAAAATCTACACTCGTTTAGCTAAATTGAAAACACTTAAAGAGTGATGATGCTAAATAAAATACACGATAGGGCAACAGTGGCACTAGTTAGCCCATTTCTTCTCACCGGGAAAATTACTGAATGATTCTTTTTAAAATACTTCAACCGAGACATGAAAGCGATTTCGGAAGCTTTTAAACAGATAATTGCAAGAAGATCAACACACGATTCTTGATACCTTAGAAACACAAACATTAAGCTTACAAAAACACTGCAAACTTGGTAAAGTCCATTCACATCAGATCGAGCAGCGATAGACCGTTTTGGAAGAATTTGCTATGCTCGATAACAAACATTTTAACATCATCTAATGAGAACTGTAAAAGATTGGAAGCCTGCAGGAAAGTGATATGGAGATAAGTATACTGTTGGAGCCTGCAAAACACACAAAATCGGGCCAGTCAACACAAGATAAGACATAATTAAGGCTCATGGGCAGATAAGTAAAAAACTGATTTTTTTACTCCAAAGCCAAGAGTAGCTTGTTCTGAAAATATTTGGATAAGTTAGCGCCAAACTAACAATCTATATTACATTGGCAAAGTGCCATGCTAAATCAGATATAGAGGCCAAACTCAGTCACTTGGCCTTAGCTGGTTATTTGCCATAAATATTTCTAGATAACAATTATCTTGACCTGACGGAAATAACATATAGTGAACCGTTTATGAATTCACCCCGCGAAGCTATTATATAACTTTAATAGCCAGCTTTCAGCTGCAACGATTCGGCTTTGCCAGAAAGAATTTTAATTCATGTGCGTTATTAAATGGTTAACTGCCGAGTCGTGGATTATGCGGCCCCTGTTGCCTGAGGCCAGTCAGTAGGTAAGCATGCTAAAATGTTTGCTATGCTCATATTGCGGAACGGATTTCCACTAAACCCGAGCATTTGTCAAGAAAAAGATACGTAATAATGATTATTTATTGTCTATCGCATACAGGAGTTATTACATAGATACAATGGTTATTTGCTTAATGCTTTTTCATTTAACGGAAAACAACAAACATGTACACCAATAGAGTCAAAGAAGTTGATTACTATTTATGAGTTGCACTTTCCCACAACAATTAATACGTTGGAAAAAATATTATATACCTTGCATATTCTCGAATAAGATCATAACTATCAGAATGTCGTATCTAAAAGAACCTTTTATAATGAAAATATTTTAGCTGGCCAGGTATGCATGTGGTTAGTATCCTTGAGTTATTTCTCTATTGTTACCCAAAGCGCTTACAGGTAACGGTGGCTGCTTCTGGATTACGTAAATTCTTCAAACCCTTTTCAGACGAGCATGCTGGAAATATAGGCTTTTATACTTAGGCTTATACTGTCGCTGACATATCCCTGAATAGTCATATGAGACCCTAGGAATTCTAGGTTCCATCAAAGACATTCTGGCTAAATACGATTTGATTCCACACTGGAAATTTCCAGGTAAACAACTTTGCGTGTAAATCGAATCGAAAGGGAGCTCAGAGAATCATAAAAGCTCAATAGTAAACCGAGTTTTAAAAACATGCGATATTTTGAACCGCCTTTAAATGTTATGACCACGATTATATATAGACACTCGCGCTGTCAATAGAACATAAATAATTATAAAATACTCTAAAATTATGCACTATCTATAATGTAGCATTTTTATAAGCGATAGAGAACAAAGAAGGTATTGAACTTGAATATTTGTCTAAAGTCTAAAAAAAAGCCAGTAGAAAAGAATAGTATTGAAATTAATTTGAAAATAATAGAACCAAACATGCAAGCCAAAAATAGCGTTGTATTTTAACACTATTCACTAATATGTTGTTTAAATTCGAGGTAGTGGCTTGAGTACATATTGGGTAAATAGGACGTCGGTTAGAGTCCACTATGATTTATTTACACACGACGTGTTTCGGTTATTTTGAATCATAACCATCATCAGGTATCAAAAGACCTAAAACTGCACCACTGGATATGTAGCTGGAAATGCCGGGCATCAATCACACAACTACGGTCGCAACACATTAAAATAATGTTATGGCGGGCATTACAACCTTTGAGATGTTCCAGTAGATTTTATCTTTTGCAATAATGGCTTTCTCTGCTGATTTCTTTAAAGTGTACTTGTATTTTATCAACTCAGCTTGACTTGTGAGTGATTTCTAATCATTCACGGTGCATTGCTAAAAACTGTTCCGAACATATTTGTCTTTTTTTAATTGCAACATTCAAATCAATAATTTTCCTTAAACTAAGCTAAACATAAGCAAAGTAGCGAATTGGCAACTTGAATTTTCAGTGCTACGTCGTCTTCTTCAAGCAAACCAAATTCATTGCGATTATTGTTAAGTAGCCGACTTCTGCGTCAGAAAACAATAAAAAACCGGAAAAATATATGCGAATGAACGTCGTACTCTCAAACTCTGACTAAATTTGTGTAAAAAGATCCAATTAATTCCTAAAATTATGACAAAATGCAAATATGCTGCTTTCACACTACAATGTCAGGGTTTCTTATACTAAAGACATAAATTTTTCCGTTTATACCGCATAAATACTTTTTAATTTGCATAATCTTGTATAAGCTTTGAAGTAAATTCAGATCTAATTGAACAACTTTGGACTCGACTATCGACTTTTCTTAAGAAGATCTTTCTGTCTTAATGTTAAGGTGATATTTATGCTTGCGAAAGAGTCATGAAATTTTTTGGTATTCAAGAGTTACATTTATTACAGCATTATGATAATGGTTGCAGAATTTTAACAAGGTTAACGCCTCAACCATTGGCTGTTGTGTCAACAGTTTTTCTATTTCCAAAAAAATGAACTATTTTGTTTATATCATTTAGGAAAAATCTTTTACTAATGCAATTACGTTCTATAAGAATTATTCAGGACAATAACTCCATTTCTTTCTGATCATTTTTTTGTTGCTATACCGGATTACATAAAAATAGATTTCATATTTTCTTCATTAGTTTCTACTATAACACAAGTTCTCAAATTTTTTCATGAAAGTATATTCCAACTAAATATATGCTACCATGTCCATTGACGTAATTCGTCTGTAAATAGGAAGCGAAAAGACCATCCACCAAAATATGTGTTCGGTAATAATCCCATTGTTAGACAAAATTGATAGAGGCAGAAAATACACCCATATCTTTTCTAACTTCTAATTTATCGCTGCCGAAATTCTTTTGTGATCTCCAAAGATACAGCACGTAATATTTTTACGACGAATTGAGCAAATATTGGAACATTTTTCGTGTTCCCTCTCGAGACTGTAATAATTTTTCCGATATTGTGCTTTTTATAAACTGAGAAGAATCTGGCCGTTCCGGCATATTGCGCTCTAGTTCCTCCTGTTCGCTAACGAAATTAAAGGTTTCTTAATTATACGCCCAAACAACTACTTTATAAAAAGTAATTAAGAACTCACTTTTTTTCCAGGCTGGATTTTCAGCTATTTTGAAAGAAAATCTGTCGTGGCTATTTTTACATTCATAAAACCTAAAATTACTTAGCTTTTCCTGTCAGTTTTTTTTTATCAATTATCATTAATTTAGGATTAAACATCAAATCAAATTAGTAAAGATACTGAAAACTTTCGAAGCAAGTACTGCGAACCGGTCAAAGAGTAATATAAAATTAACACAATTTTTAATCTAATAAATAAAAACACTTTCCTTCATCCATTCATTAAGTGAATTTAACTGAATAATTCATAAAGCATAAAATACTCGCATACATTCGTTGAATTGGTATAAGTAAGTTTGGGATTACTGTTTAACTCTAATCAATGGCACAATTCAAATGGGAGCATGGCATGCAAGAAGTTTTATTTACCGCCATTTCCCCTATTCCATTTCCTTGCTGAACAACCAGTTTTGCGAAAAAAATACTTGTCAACACACAAGATTTACTCATTGAATTACAGTCAGCTCTTGCATCTTAATGACTTCATTAAAAGGTTTTCCTTTCATGTCTATAACAAGTTTGGAAGAAAATTGTTCAGCGAAGTTAAAATGCCACTATAAAAGCCCAAACAGAGTTCCAAAACACTGTTAATTAGTATCTGTACTTAATGGCTTTATTACTAGAGGGAGATAAAGATAATCCAAGTTTTAGTTAGGCGCCAATGAATCTTTACGAAATCTGTTTCCCCTTTAGCCAAGTGGCTGCTAGTATATCTTAAATAATAACTCTGTCGAAACATTACGTTCACTAGATAAACTGGGGGATAAAGTGTGCCTCAGTCAATTAATATGAATTATAAAGGGTTAGTTCCACGATATACCGCACTGAGCAGCATTAATTTAGATTGAATAACAGCGCCAGTGCGTGAGCCTTGGGAATCGAATGTGGAATAACATTTTGGATTTTTAAAATATGGCTTTTGATTAGTTACGTTATTTATCACGCTTTGATCGATCACCTGCGAGTATGGGCAGCATTTAAATCGTGAATTTGTTGATATGAGAATGTTCATAAGAATGGGGAAAATGCAATCTGAGAGAAAACACTTGCACTTCACTTTATATACCAATATGTTGCCAAAATACGCACACGAAAAGCTATTTCAAAGTGCCATCAATACTTTTCAGCGATTTACTTTAGTGTAGGGTAAAAATCGTTTTTAGTGCAGACGAAGCAGCCAAATAGAACATAAGTCATGCTTTAATAAAACATTATCGGTTTAATTATTGATCGGATTATAATATTCACGGTGATTCAGAACTATGGGATCAAACTTCTAGGGTTTTGAAACGCGTTTAGCGTGTTAATCAAATATTCTAATTCTAGTGAACTATTTCAAACTGTTATATTATATCCTAAATATTCCATTCAAACACTTTTAGGATTTCTGGGGGTTCAAAAGCAGGCTGAATCTGTAATTTTTAGTCAGATTCTCCAACACTTATTCCATTTGAAAAAAGTGACTTGGAAATGGCTTCAATTATCTTCAATTAGGCTTCAAAATATTAATTATTCGAACATTTGCTACTCTTGTAGCAAGTGGCAATATTGTTGCAGAAATGCTCTAAAAATATCGGCAAGAGCCACTCTTTTTAATGTATGTGTGACAATGTTGAAATTAGTTTCGCACATCGGAATAGAGACATTCTTTTAAGTAATTTTGCCCTAGCTCTTGAAACGAAGGAGTGAAATAGCAAAACGTCAAATAGAGAGCTACATTGGATGTTTGTTATATTTGCAACACTATATCTCTACATGTTATACTGTTCAGCGTGTTTTATACTATGAACACTAGTTTCAAAAACAGCTCTAAATATTTGCTACTTTACAGCCTTCGAGCTATCTTTAGAATAAGTCTGCAATATTTCTATGCAAAAATATTGTTAATGAAATTTACATTAATAAGCTAAGAAATGGATGTTTTCAACAAGTTTTCTTTTCATCTACTTGAGAGCAATTTAAATCAGTAAAATTTAACAAATTTTTAACTTGATAAAAACTGTAGCTTTTAAATGACCAAACACTGGCACAAACTGGATTTGCCACAAATTATATGACGATCATACACAAAGATCAAAACCCCATAACAACCATACATAAATGAATGTTATCATGAAACTAATTCATGGAATTATTCCATACATGCTGAATAATTATTAATTTTTCACCAAAATAACTGTTCTAATTAAATTGAACGAACTAAGCATTAATACGACCATTGCGATTTATAATTTTGTAAAAGCCAGCGGACCGTGAGCGAAATCAAATTGAAATGTTCGTTTTGTTTTGCTTGTATGAGTACATTGGAATCAACTATGTCCATATAAATATGCTTTGATGGAACAATGTAGAGCATCTGAAACGATCTCAACTTGGCCAGTATTCCGGAAATGTAACGGAAACGTTGCGTTGAAGTAAAATAATTAAAATTCGTTCTTCATAACTTACATTCGGCAAATTAAAAAATGAGTGAGTAATGCATAGGAGAAACACCAGTTTTTGCAAAAAAGACAAATCACTGAGTCTGGTCAATTTATATTAGCGCTATTGAAAAAATGTAATTTTGCTTAAAGTCGAACTAAATAATGCATGATTTTGAGCAGCACGAAATCAAATTAATTTCGAGACCACCATTCAAAAAAAGGTGAATTTTCAGTCATTAAAAATCCAAATGTTCCTGATTGTTAAAAATGAACATGCACATGACTTGAGATAAGATGCCCTTAAACAAAACAATACCCAAATTTTTCTCACACAATGGAAGCGGTCTTGGCCATATTTCAATAAGGGTGATATCGAAGTAATTCAGGTTTTTCCCGTTCATCTTATAGCCATTTAACCCTCGCTTTATAGTTATTTAATATTATCTCCAAGGAACAACTATTAATCACGCTTCCAATGGTCACGCCCGCAAAAAATCCGAACGGATAGAGTGTAAAATCGGTGGCCACGGTGAGGTTTTAGAGGAAAAAAGAAAATAACCACATGGATATACTCCATATCAGCTGGAAACGTCATTTAGCAGGTGCTTTAAGAATGAACTAAATATCTAAAGATAAATCCAGGGTATAAAAACAGTGTAGCAACAACGGTTCGAACAAACATATTAAAAGAATATGAATAAACGCCTACTATTTCTGTAGCGTTTTTTTTTTTTTCATTTTTCATGAATAACATAAATAAGTTCAAAAGAGCCTTTAAGACTAATTAATTGAGAATATGTATTTAAGTCATATATAAAATGGTTTAACTCATGACCAACGGAACAGAAAGGACAAAACGTTATACACAACCACAGAACAAATTGCACTAAGACTAATAACACGAATAAGACACCCCCAACTATCGACCTATCGGTTTTTCTGCCCTTGTTTAATACATGCAGTCTTATCTAAATAAAAAACAAATATGAAAATTCCTCCATTCTAGGTTAACAATACTATTAAATAAATACTATTTCAGTGGCAAGAAGAAATTATTTATGGTCCACTAGTCCGTTGCGTTTGTAAGTGTTCGAGTAGCGTTAATGTAGGGAAACGGAAGCGGGATTGTCTGGTTGGTCTTGTAAGACAAAGGGGATGCAGTATGGTCCAGTTGTAGGGGTTGTTAGTCCATTTGTCTGTAGCTGTATGAGTCTTTCCGAGACCTTTGTCATGTTTGTGCGTTCGTAATAGTAGTTGGGTGGGGGGGTTGTGTAGTGGGTTTTGGGGGTGTCTTATTCGTGTTATTAGTCTTAGTGCAATTTGTTAAAATGGTTTAGTAAACTCTAACTGATAAAGCACTATCTTTTTATTTAAGAAAAGTAATTTAAGACAGATTTTAACAATAATACTATCAGCGACAAGTAAAATTACAATAAATATAAACTGGACGATAATGAATTGCAAAATTTTGTTTTTAACTCAAATACAAATAGTTCGTTCATTACATGCGAAAAATATGAGGCCTTTGCCAGAGCAGGAACATGTAAATTTTATTTCATTTCACATGTTCATAACGCTTTCAAAGACAAACGATTTGCTTATTAACAAAAAAATTCAATTAACAAATATATTTCATTTCACAAACTCTGGAATGTTTTTATTTAAAAAAATTGTATTAATATCAAATCAGAAAATAAAGAATTTAAAAACTAAATTACTAAATTAAATAGGGTTTTAAGCACATGCATAATTAATTTTTTAATGTGATATTTCGCAAAATTTTTATTAACTATGTACGTTAAAAGCATAAAAAATAGTAGGAAAAACTTTAGCATCTTTGGAAATATTATTTTCTAAACTCATTTAGAAAGTATTGATATATTTTACATTTTTCGTGAGTTTTAACATAATTTGGATGAATATGACACACATTATAGTTTTATCCCTAATCACGTTCGGCACGAACATTTTTATTCAAAACCCTGAAGATGATCTAATAATTCTGGAATGGATTTTAAATATGGTAGTAGTAAACATCTTTATTTCTAAAAAAAGGCTATCGACCTATTGGTCTTTCTGCCCTTGTTTAATACATTTAGTCTTTGTCTAAATAAAAAAACAAAGATGAAAATTCTCTTATTCTAGGTTAATAATCTTATTAAATAAACTTTCCAATTCAATGACAAGAAAAAATTATTTTATTGTCCAGTAGTCAGTTGCGTTTGTAAGTGTTCGAGTAGCGTTGATGTAGGGAAACGGAGCGGGATTGTCTGGTTGGTCTTGTGAGACAAAGGGGATTCAGTATGATCTAGTTGTAGGGGTTGTTTGTCCATTTTGTATGTAGATGTATGAGTCTTTCAGAAATCTTTGTCATGTTTGTGCGTTCGTATAGTAGTTGGGTGGGCGGGTTGTGTAGTGGGTTTTGAGGGTGTCTTATTCGTGTTATTAGTCTTAGTGCAATTTGTTCTGTTGTTTATATATAACGTTTTGTCATTTCTGTTCCGTTGGTCATGAGTATATGTCCATAGTCTAGCAAGGGTCTTCAAATAGCTTTATATATTTTGGTGGCGGTGTTTGTGCCAATTCCTCTGTCTTTGTAGGTTAGTGATCGGAAGTGTTTTGTTCTCTTTATTGTTTCTGCCCTGATGTTTCGTATGTGTTTAGTGAATTTAAGTTTGTAGTCAATTGTGATTCCAAGGTATTTTACGTCGTTTTTTTGTTGTGTCGTTTGGCCGTCTGCAGTTATTGTAGGGGAGTCAGCGTTGAGTCTGTGGTTTGTGAGCAGAAGTTGGTTTTTTGACGCGTTTGGTGTTAGTCTCCATTTATAAAACCATGTCATTGTGTCGTTTGTAAGTGTTTGGAGCCTTTGAGCTGCTCTCTCGGTAGTTTTGTCATGTACAATAAGTGTTTATGGTTAAGTGGTTATTTTAAATATATTATGCTGCAGTTTTTGGTTCTAATAAGGGTCTCAAACTCTTAAAAGCTATGTATTCTGTAAAAATTCCTTCAGAATAACCGGATTTAAACCATTATTAGTTCAAACATTAAAATCACTATTTAGTTAGATAACTAATATACAGGGTGACTCACAACCTTATAGACACAGAGCAGGGGCGTGTATAGGATCTCAAAACAAGTCGAGTTGCAATTTAAGTTTTTTTTCTCAGGCCCATGTTTAACGAGATACAGGGTATGATACAGGAAGAAAAAAAAAACACCCTGTAGATTTTTGCAACCAGTTGGTCGCAACCGGGTAAACGGCCCAAACAGTAGCATACGTTCAAAATTTGAGCAAAATATGTCAACACTGTAGGAGTTAAAGAGAAAATACCAATATTTTTTTTAAACTATAACACCCTGTATCTCGTTAACCATGGGCTCGACTTATTTTGAGGTCCTTTACACGCCCCTGCTCTGTGTTCATAAGGTTGTGAATCACCCTGTGCATTCTGCAATTAATTGCGTGAGATTAATGAGTATTAAAGTCTATTTTAAATTTTGTATTTTCTAAGTTATCAAAGATAAACGACAACGTCGACTGCTGTTTCCTGCTTGTTCAATTTTGGTCGTTTGAGAAACAATATTTTAAATATAAATTTTGATTAATGTAACCGAATCCTACAAAGTCGATTTGAGAACGCACATCTTTCATATACTAAATGTTCCATAATGAAGCGCAGGTATTTGAACCCCGACTTTTATTTATCACACAATTGCATTTTTGCCAGCTAATTTAATCAGAAGGAGTCTTTTTCTCACTTTTCTGTAGATTAATTATACAAATCATCCGTCAGTTTACGAACAAAAAAATATTAAGTTGTTTGCCGATTATACATATTTATTATGTAATATAACGAACGTAATTTCTAACATTGTTGGTCCCATCAAAACCATCGCTATTTGAGGGCTGGTAAATAAACCAAATTGATTAAAATAGATCTGAAAACAACCTCAAAAACTATATAATAAGTATATTTCACTCAACTGTAACAATCATTTATACACTATTTTTCGCATATTCAATTGCGAATGGAAAAATTGAATTGTAAGAGTCTGAAACACAAATCGAGTTAAATGGGAACAAGAAGAATAGTTTGAAAAATTGAGACCACTTTTTTCTTAGATACAACCGGGTATATCTCTTCCTGTAAAGGCGATGGCGTGTATCGAGAATGGTAGACCGCAGTCCAGGGCGTCGAGATTTATGTCTTCCTAAGAACAGGCAAGGCCAGCTAAATCTCGAGCTAGTTACACTCTTGTTGACCGTTTTTGATGCCACCATGAATTATTAATCCGATTAATTACGAGTTTTACGCGTAGCCGGCTCCTGATCAGCAGCTCGAGCATCGTTGAAGCAGCGTTATTTATGTTTTCAGCCGATTAATATTTTATAATCTTACTGAGTAACTATGTACTTGTCTTAAGTGGAAAAGTATTCAAATTTAAATATTGATAGAACATCGGCTGAGCGACAGCAAAGTTAATTTAAATATAAAAAGTTCTGTCATTATAAGCTCGTTTTTTTGTAATTTCTGGTTCAATCTTTTGATAAAAATACAAAATTTAGGCTTTGACTGGCAGTTTGTTAGTTGCACAATATACAATATACAATATATACAAAAGTTAGTATTCAAACTTGCTTTAATGTATTTTATTGAAGCTTGTTTTTTTTCCTGGTTAAATCAGCATACTGCAACCAGGTAAATCTATTGCAGATATTCATAAAGCGCTTTTTGCGAGAGCCAATCTAAATTTTCCACAAAAATAATTCACTTTGCGGAATAGCGGCAATTTTCGGATTCGATATAACGGCTAGTTCCAATTTGCAATTCAATGCAGGACCAAATCGACTATCGAAATAATTTGCGTTCGCAACTCGCCAAGATCAATTAATTCAGTCTTGTTTCTGATTTTCCGGAATATTCGAACATAACTGCAGAATGACCTACTTCATTTTTCATTCAAGTTCTAAGTAATGAAGACATAAAATATGCATTAGAATCGTTTCAGATAATTGAAACATTTACTCATTGTTCAAATAATATTTTAGAGATATTCTAAAGACATTGAGTAGAGAGTCGTTCGGCTGGTAACTTTCTAACTGAGTACTTCCGAGTAATTCTGAGTTCCGGGAACAGGGCGCCCTAGCAGGTGGTAAGCATTGCAAGCTTTACCATGCGATTTCACTTATGGCCTCGTTGGAAGGTCTCATTTTCGACTTTGGTTCGCTTTCACGGAATTTAAGAATTACGGTAGAGTGGTGAACCGAACAAAACTCCCAGAACGAGACCAGAAAAACGCTCTGATCTGACCCAAAAGAGAAATTGACAAGAGTAGATTTGTGCAAGTCAGTCTCTAGAACCACTCTCTGGGAGTCAGTCACTATTTTAGGTGATTTTGCATTAAGTCCTCGCACGGGCTTATTACTACCCCATTCCCAAACGAATCTCTCTCTCTCTCTTCTCTCTCGTCTGTACCAATGAACACTAATATTTCCCAACCGACTCATTCAGACACTGCAAAATAAACGGTCTCAACTTGTGATAATTGTGTAAACGGCACAAAGATTCTTCGTTATTCTTGCAGCTGCTTCCCACTTCACCCCCGATCTACTCTCTCACTTTCAAAAACACTTGGTCCTTCGAACAACTCAAATTACCATCCATACATTTGGCCCTGCGAGCCAAATCAGTTTGGCTTTGCGAGATCCCAACAGTTTGGTCCTTCGAGCCGGATCAGTTTGGCTTTGCGAGACCCCAACATTCACTAACAAATATTTGAAAATGCCTACACACAACTAAGCAAAGGAAGGTATCGATTTTAAGTATGGTTTGTGTTTGGTGGTCCTCCGAAGTGAATTAAATCAATTAGAAAGCCAATATTACTTCGAACTTAAATTGAAGTTTTTCTGGGACCGCTTTAACACTGGTTAGCTAAATATCAACAATAAAGAAAAATGAGATTCTTTGTGTCAAAGTTGGTCCTTGGATTCGGATTTTTAAACGGTACTTTCAACAAATCCTAAACTGTATTCGCAGACCTAAAGCACATGCCAAGGCATGTGTTAGTTAACATCTGTAGAACAGAATGACATCAAAATCGAATCTACCTTTTGTGATGGCACTAAATATTTGAATAATTGAAGAACAGCTTGAATTTTTATCGCTCAAGTTAATTTATGTGTTTGATAATGCAATAACTTCAGCTTCTCACAATAAATTAATGAAATAAATATTTCATTTGTGTTCTCAATTATTTATTGTGGTGATTTGAGCTTATTAATTCACGAAATAATTGTGTACTGATTGGGTTAATAAAAACTGAAACTGGCGCTATCACGAAACCTAAATGAGACGTTTTATAAAATAACGGCCAGACAAGGGACTATTAAGTATGAAATTTATCGTCTTCGTCAGCACATTCACGGGCGTCTGAAACAAGATCCAATTAATTGATCCCGGTAAGTTTCGAACGCAAATTTATTTGGACATTCGTTTCAACCCACACCGCCATGAATAGCAAATTCTAATTGACCTCTTATACCGTATGCACAATTGCTGCTTTATTCTAATCGATTTATTGAAGCTTCTTGTCCAACTAAATTAATTATTAGCATAAGGATCCTCCATTCTCTCTAAATTCGTAAAAGTATAAATATGGATGCGTAGACTGCCTCACTACGGATAAGAATGAATGCAGCAATCGCAAGCGAAACGCCTTCCAGCTTTACTTGGAAAAATTATAGCTCGGTTTTAACCAACTCAAACTTTATTCAACCGCACATTTCTGAAGTTTAACTTTTTTAATATACGCTGTTTGCGTCTATCAGGGTTTGAGAAATCCAATTGAAGTACACATTATACCTTAGTTAACTAAGTTGATTTGACAAATAAATAAAGAAAAATACCGCCACCAAAATATATAAAGCTATTTGTAAACCCTTGCTAGAGTATAGACATATACTCATGACCAACGGAACAGAAAGGACAAAACGTCATATACAAACAACAGAACAAATTGCACTAAGACTAATAACACGAATAAGACACCCCCAAAACCCACTACACAACCCCTCCACCCAACTACTATACGAACGCACAAACATGACAAAGATTTCGGAAAGACTGATACATTTACAGACAAAATGGACAAACAACCCCTACAACTGGACCATACTGAATCCCCTTTGTCTTACAAGACCAACCAGACAATCCCGCTTCCGTTTCCATACATCAACGCTACTCGAACGGTTACAATCGTAACTGCCTACTGGACAATAAATTTAAGATTCCTGTTTGTCAGAATTAGAATTATGAAATTGTTAACCTAGAATAAGATTATTTTTACCTTTGTTTGTTCATTTAGATTAAGACTGCATGTACAAAACAAGGGCAGAAAGACCGCTAGGTCGATAGCCTATTTCCATGAGAAATAAAGATGACATATATGTATAAAGAAAAATATTGTTTAAGGCATCGCAACCAACCAAAAATTCATGATAATCAGTAAAAACCAAAACACCCGCGGTACTTTATTGGAAGACGGAGCTCCTTTAGAGAAAGTCAACAAATACACATACTTGGGCACTAACGTAAACGATAACTGGGACCATTCTGTGGAAATCAGAACTCGTATTGAAAACGCCAGGACAGCATTTATCAAGATCAAAAAAGTCTTTACCAGCCACGACTTACAGCTGGCAACGAAAATTCGCCTATTGAGATGCTACGTGTTTTCGACTCTTCCTTATGGTGTCGAATCGTGGACGCTTACGGACACCTCCTCCAAATAACTCGAGGCATTTGAAATGTAGCTGTACCAAAGAATCCAACGAATACCTTGGACAGAGAGAATGACCAATACGGAGGTGCTGAGAAGGATGGGAAAGGAAAAAGAAGTTCCGAATACAGTTAAGACTCGAAAGTTACAACATCTGGGACATATAACGCGCAATGAGTGCAGATATGTCCTTTTGCAGAAGATCCTACAAGGCAAGGTATATGGAGCTAGAGGAGTGGGCAGAAGGAGAATATCGTGGTTGAAAAATTTAAGAACGTGGTTCAACCAATCAACATCTCACCTATTCCGCGCCGCTGTTAACAAAGTTCGAATTGCCAACACGATAGCCAACATCCGGAACGGATATACACTCTAAGAAGAACTAGTAGCAATATAAACCAGTTAGAAACCATGTTGAAACAACTAAACGAGGCCTCGAAACAAGTAGGAATGAAGATGAACTTAGCAAAAACCAAAATTAAGAGTACACAGAACACCAACGTCTCTATAGAAGGTCAGGCCATAGAAAAGATAAACGAATACATATACTTGGGACTTAAAGCATGTCGATGCTTTTAAGGACAACCAGACGGCAGAAAGACGACTACAGCATAGTTGGGCTGCGTTTGATAAATTGGGCTACATATTGAAAAATCCAGAAAGGGCCAATCGCTTAAAGCGACAGGTCTATTAAAAGTGCATTCTCCCGGTTTCAACATACGGGCTAGAAACTATGGCACTCACCGTAAAAAGTGCAAACCCATTACGCACTACGCAGCGAGCGATGGAAAGGCCAATGCTAGGCGCAAGCTTGAGGGACAGAATTCGGAACAGCCAGAAAAGACTATTGTCGATGGATAAATCGTATTGTTTCCTGGCGACCAAGGGACACAAAACGAGGAGTCGGAAGACCGCAAAGAAGATGGCTAGACGACGTTAAAGAGGTAAAAAGACGAACCTGGCATCGCCTAGCCTAAAACAAAACATCGTGGATATAATTAAGGGAGGCCTACGTTCAGAAGTGGACAACAATGGGCTGAGAAGAAGAAGAAGAAGAAGAAGAAGAATTAATAATACGAAACTATATGAATTACAGGATTTATTTGTACAGAAATTATCAAATCTTTGAGGAATTATTAAATTACCGTCTTGGCACCCCTTTGTTGTTACGACAATAACAGCGAATGCTTTCAGCTAAATAGCATGTCATTTATTCTTGCAATGTACGTGGTCACTCTATTTCGCTTTTTTGTTCACACTGCCTTGCATTCGCTTCATAAACTCGAAGCTACAAAAATGTGTTGCTAAAATTCAATTTCAGCTTAGGAATTCCTTTATAAACTACCCACCATGCACGTTATTGAAAAGTTTATTGCGGAAATAAAGTACGGCGATACGGCAAAACAATGAACCAAACACATTGAAATTTTTGCGCAATTAGTGTTGGTAATTATTTTGCCGGTTTTCAGAGTTGGCTTTTAAATAAACTTGTTTTTTACGGAAAGGATGCATAGGGTTTCCGTGAAAAAAAAGTGCAACTAAAACTGTTGCAGCTATTAAATTTTTTGATACAAGGTAATTATCGAAAATTTAATCAATCAGTTATTTTAAGCTCCTAAATAAGTGACTGAATGAAAATAATATTTTTAAACTTAAACGGGCAGAAAGACCGATAGGTCGATAGCCTTTTTTAGAAATAAAGATGTTTACTACTACTATTTTTAAACTTCCCCACCCCTAATGATCAGACAATTACTTCTTGCTGTAGGCTCAAAAAGTCAAAAAATCAAAACTGATATAACCGTAATAAGATAAGTAATAAATGTAGTTTAAGCTATTTTGCTTTGTCGAGGCCTTGTTGGACAAAAGTAAAATAGTGAAGCAAAGAGAATAAATCGATCAAAAAAGAATGCTAAAGAGAAAGCAAATCTACTAAAGCACAGTAATCGTGAGTTAATTATCATATATGTGTAATCGTTAAGTAATAATATAATATGTAACAATAATAAGTATTAATATGGTAATCACCAGTAGACACTAGCAATAAAGAAATAAAAATGTAAACGTGTAAAACATTTGAGAAAAATCAATTTATCGAGAAACAGACTCTTGGAACGCAAAATTAAACAAGAACCATTCAGTGCATTTTTCGACAACACAAAATTTCTGAACAAAAATTACCCTTGCGAAAATAAAGAGCGGCTTCAAAGGAATTCAATTTGTGTCTGTTTTTCTTTTTCGTTCTAATTTGTAGTACAAAAATATAAAACACGCCACCATTTTATTCTATTTAGTCTATTAACGTCCGGGTTTACATTTTTCGCAAAGTGCAACTGCACAAAATCGGCCACTTTACTTTAATAAAGATAAAAGGAAGGACAATCACTATACAGTTTAATCCGAGTGGAAGAAAAACTTAATTAGAATGGAGCTAGAAGGGGGGTTTATCTTGTGTTAATATTATGTCTGAATATTTACGGCGCTTTAAGAATGGTTCAGTAATTATTTGGGACTTGGGTAAAGCTTGGCTGCTCCTGAAATATTAGGCAGACAATTGTTTTGAAACGAAACCCTTTAGGAATTAAAAAAAAGCAAAGAGCCTTGTTATAAAGAAAATGAGACCCGTTGGGAAAAGTCTTATGGCCAAGATGTCAGAAAGGCCGCTGGTCCTTGGCTGGTTAATTACGTAAATAAACGCGGTTAAAAATGACCCAGAAAATGCTTCCTAAATTATGCATGAAATTCATGAGCATAGACGGTTATGAAGAAAATGTCAGATATTTATAATCGGCTAGTTTATCATACATCAGGATTAAAATAATTATTTTTAGGTTTAATCAGGAAGCAGCAGAAAAACTGAAAAGCTAAAGTTAAAAGTTCTTTATTTGTATGGGCTTGATAATAACAGAAGAATAAATAATATACAATATTGTGTTATCAATTTGTCTTTTAGCTACAGCTAAACGCTCGAATGAAAACTCTACATTTCAATAATTTTCTTAAATCACAGACAAATTATGCGTTGTCGTTATATAAACTTTGAGTTTTAGAAATACTGAAAAATAAGGATAATGCAGATATGCTGCCTTTTCTGAGAAAATGCACCTTACATTCCACATAAAAATGTAATTTGAAAATGTTTCAGTAAACTCTCGAAAAATATAATCGGCGTCAGCCGTTTCATTTTTATTTTAGTTTTACATTATTTTTACGCTATAAAGACAGTAACTTCATGTGTTCATTTCCAGAGAGTGCATTCTGATTATTTACAGTTTTCAGAATTAAATTTTGTTCTTTGCGTTTAAAGGAGAAATTACATACAGTGGAACCTCGATATACGAGTGCCTTAATATACGAGTGTTTTGAGATAAGAGCCGCCAAGCGAGCGATACATTTTTCTTTGAGATGAGAGCAAGATTTGAGATATGAGGAATCGCACACTACACCGCTGCACACGATCCCAACATGCGGGCGCATGTTGGTGTTGTGTTAACATCAATGATATGTGTGCTTAAAGAAAGTGCTTAAACAGAAGGAGTTGATAAAGGGTATAACGCCAGCTAACGGCGATACAATAATTTCTAAGATCCGGACCTTTCTCCATGCAAAGAAGGAGGAACTACTGATGGTGTGGGTGACAAAGAAGCAGCTTCAAGGAGGAACCTTAACACAAAGCATCATATGTAAGAAGGCACGAGCGATTTACGGTGAATTTCCTGAAGCAGGTCCCACACACTTCCACAAACTAGGAATCGGAAGACTTGTTTAAAGCCAGTCGGGGCTGGTTTGACAACTTCAGGAAAAGGACCGGCATTCACTCCGTCGTCAGGCATGGTGAGGCAGCAAGTACAGAGGTGAAGGCCCTTGAGGTTTACATCAAAACGTTTTCCGAACTGATAGAAGCCAAAGAATACATCACCCAGCACCCAAATGCTCACCAGAATGCATGGTAAATACGACACAGTTAACGCGCATCGACAGAGTGGTGATATGAAGAACAAAAAGAAATCAAAGACGGCAAGCAAAATGATTGCCAACATTGGAAAAACTCGCTTCTTTAAAAAAAATTAAAGATACTCCCCAAAAAAAAATTATAAGCTTAATATTGAAGTAAATACTGTAAGAACACGCGCAAGTTCATCCCTTAAAACACAGTCTAACAGTGCTTTAAACATGCTTCATGAAAGTGCGAGAAATTTTCTATAAAGGTCAGTCAATATTGCATTGTATAAAAAGTTATTTAACCACGATGGCAAGGGAACAGTTCACTTTCTTGCTGCATGCAGATTAAAACGTATTTGTTTATGTATATATTCATTTATGCTGTAAGAATTCAACCTTCAGGGGTCAGAATGGACGGCATAAAACAAAATAAAAGCGGAAAGATGCGATAACGAAATGGTCTTATTATTCCTCTGGGAATTACTATATCATATTTAAGGGAACCTTAATTCGCTATAATACGCTTAGTAAGCTAAAAATAAGCCGTTTTATGAATTTTTTACGGAAACTGTTTCGGTTAACGCCAGAATGAAATGAAATTTTGTGCTTGGCTTTCGTTTAGTTGCCTCTCCAATATTATTTTAGAGCGCGTAAAACACAACAATAATTGAGTGTCTGAATTTACTTCGAAGCTATTGAAGATGTTTTCGGGTGCTTTAATTGGAAAGGACTCTGATATAAAGAAACTCTGTCGAAAATTATTTCAATTTTGTTTTGTCTTTATTCTTAAGCCCGGCTAGAAGCATGGGAGCTGAGGGAAATTTACATCATCTTTAACGAATTCCAAAAGTTACGATCATCGCAATTAAAACTTAAAGCAGAAGACTTAAGACATCAGGCAAAAATATTATTGGAGCATGCCTAAAGCAATTATATGAGATCCACACTCGCAACGAAGGGATATTTTTCAGAAACAATATTCTGCTCAAGGGAAACACGTATAAAATTTCGCATTACCGAAGGTAGGCGGTTATTCAATATTTCCTTAGTAAGCAGGAAAGCTCTTTACATGTTTACCGCAATTTAAGTGTGCTTTTAAAACGTGTACATAATCTACTTTGGGTTATCTGGTTTTGTGAAGTAAGTTTGAATTTTCCATTATACAAAAATATATCGTTCTGAGCCAGGAAAAATAATGTTTTCGGTCAGTGTTATAAGCCTGTTTTTCTTTTATGTTAGAAATTCTGCGGAAGTGTTTTAATGGATTAAGTTTGATGTTGAGCAACATAAATTTTAATGAGTTGATGAAATCCTTCGAAATGATGGTTAATCTAGCAATAATTAAAAATTCGTTTACCTAGGGGACTATAGGGACTTTTCTCAGTCCCTCTTTTTAAGTTGTTTTGAACAAACTCAAATGTAAAAGCCAAAGTTAAACGAAAGCATGTCTTCGTCATCTTGGTGTTGCAGTATTTTCAACTTATTAAACATGGGATGACCGAGCAATCAAAACTAATCAAAAATTGAAGTATTTTTATATTCAGTTTCCTGAATGTTCAAAAAATAAATATCATAAAGTATCTACCCGAAAGTGTCGATATTTCCCACCAAAGGCCAACATCGGGGTAGCTTATATCATTTTTAGCGGCCTCAGTTGTAAAACTATGCGTTTGTCAGTCAAACTATGCACAGCTATTCCGCGAAAACCAAATTTCCGGCTTGTTCGCAAAAAACCCGACAGAACATCTACCAGCAAGTGCTGACTCTGACAGGAATATTCGTTACACATGCATTGTTCTGCACTAGAGAACAAAGAGTGGCAAGGGATGTTTAGCTCACTATTCAATACGTTGTAATTACGTCGCTTAATACTCCTCGTAATCGTCTTTGTCTTGTCTCTCGGGCCCCATTAAATTGCAGGGAATAAGCTCCTGCGGGTCGTGTAGCCAGTTTTCTGTCAAAATTGGACCCTTTCTTTATTATTTTTTTTTCCGTAATGAATTCTTTTAATTTTGCTTCGCACGGCTTTTTCATGAAGATTTGTTTACTCGGATAGAGTAATGGTTATGGTAATTTAAGTGAAAAAAAAGGCTTTTGTTCCCTGGAAAACCTACATCTGCTGAATGGCTTTGAAAATGTTTAATGATTTTTTAACAAAGTCAAGAAGCAGAACAAACAATAGTTCTACTAAAACTTTGCAATTATATGTTTAATCTGAGCATTGATCAATTTGGAAATGTTTAAATAAACATTTTAGATCTAATGTTTTCTTCAAAAACAACTTATTTTATAAATAGTCTCCTAATATTCCTTTAATTCCTATAAAAGATTCTATTCGCCCTTCTATTGTCCCTACAAAGGAATTTAAAAAGTTATATCAATTAGTTTCCTTCTAGGATGTTTCGCTTTTAGTATGCCTTTGAACTCAAGCCTTTATTAAAGGTCCATAAAAATCACTTTTAAAGGCGTTAAAAGCGTTTATCCATGTAAACGCGAACGTTTACATGGATGGTAAAAAGTACGGTTGTGTCATTTGCTTTATACATGTTTTTACCGATTAATAAGGGCGTCAATCGAACAGTAATCATAATAAAAAATTTAATCATCAGCCTTTCACCTAGTGAAGAATCAAAGTCGGTGAAAGCCTGGCACGTTTTGTGTTTCAGGCTGTGCCTGAATAAATTCATCTGTATCTGCAGCGGATCACAATAATTCTTGGGTTAAAGGGTCTTTTTTGTTTTACTAAGAGCCCTGCTCAAAAACTATCTTACGAATTTGTCTACAATATATACTGCCATGACATACTTACAATTACAACTTACCAGACAAAAATCAAATCGACAGATCGGCATACATATTACAATACGCAGACGACACGGCACTTATTGTACATGACAAAACTACTGAGAGAGCAGCTCAAAGACTCCAAACACTAACAAACAACACAATGACATGGTTTTATAAATGGAGACTAACACCAAACGCGTCAAAAAACCAACTTCTGCTCACAAACCACAGACTCAACGCTGACTCCCCTACGATAACTGCACACGGCCAAACGACACAACCAAAAAACGACGTAAAATACCTTGGAATCACAATTACAAACTTAAATTCACTAAACACATACGAAACATCAGGGCAGAAACAATAAAGAGAACAAAACACTTCCGATCACTAACTTACATAGACAGAGGAATTAGCACAAACACCGCCACCAAAATATATAAAGCTATCTGTAGACCCTTGCTAGACTGTGGACATATACTCATAACCAACGGAACAGAAAGGACAAAACGTTATATACAAACAACAGAACAAATTGCACTAAGACTAATAACACGAATAAGACATCCCCAAAACCCACTACACAACCCCTCCACCCAACTACTATACGAACGCACAAACATGACAAAGATTGCGGAAAGACTCATACATCTACAGACAAAATGGACAAACAACCCCTACAACTGGACCATACTGAATCCCCTTTGTCTTACAAGACCAACCAGACAATCCCGCTTCCGTTTCCCTACATCAACGCTACTCGAACACTTACAAACGCAACTGACTACTAGTCAATAAAATAATTTTTTCTTGTCGTTGGAATTGGAAAGTTTATTAATAAGATTGTTAACGTAGAATAAGAGAATTTTCATATTTATTTTTATTCAGATTAAGACTACATGTATTAAACAAAGGCAGAAAGACCGATAGGTCGATACCCTTTTTTTTAGAAATAAAGATGTTTACTACTACTACTAGGCATGTTCTTGTTATTATACATGTTCTTGTTACAGGATTCAATCCAAAACTTCAATCAACGTTTAAGTGCTTCAGATATTTCTAGAAATACGTTTTTAGAATTTTTTCTTTTGAAATTGCAAAATCTAAGCTATGCGCAAGAGTAAGCTCATAATGTCCCAAACATGTTCTTCATTGTTGTGCTGGGCAAAGACCTCAACCGAAGCATAGTTCAAAATTTCTTTTAAAAGATTTAGAAGCAAGCTAGAAAGAGTAGTAATTCCAAAAAATAAAATTCTCTTATTGGCCATAAACATATGATGATTTATCACCCATTGATCGTGGTTATGATGATAATTACGTTTACCCAATACTGTCAAACCTTTTCTATACTGGTTTAAATTTAAAAATTGTTTATTTTATTGAAATCATCCAAAATGGGTCAGACCAAAAGCCTTCTAACTTTAAAATTGTTTCGTATATTGGGAAAATCGAGCATTTAAAATATTTAATGCACATAATGGGATGAAATATGTATAATGCAGGCGTCATTTTTATATGAATAGGTAAATATTGAATTCAATATGGGACGGATTTTCGCCAATTTAATCCAACTTCCAAAAAGTCAAGCAATATGTGAGTAAAACGACACTTCCAGACCTAATAATGTAAAATTGACTTTGTTTAGACATTCGTTTTGTAGCATTTTTGTCTTAATATTAATAATATTTTTTTGCTATCATTCTTCTTTTATTGGATCATCATCCTCATGGTATGAACGTTTAATTGCAATTTCATGGTCTTCTGTTTCGAGTAAAGTAGAAGTAAAAAAGGTTAAAAAAACTATTTCATAAGAAAACTCAACATTTTATTAAGTAGCTTTTAAAAAGTATTTAAGAAAATACTTCATTTAAACGAATTTAATTACCAGCACCGCAAAAGTTTTGTTTTAAGCATTTGAATTGACGAATAAAGAAGCCCATTTTACTAAATACTTTTAAATAGACCTCTAAAAATAAAAAGCTTTTAAAAGCGGGTTGTTTTATAAACTATTCAAGATGTTGATACAAAGCACAGAAAATAAGTTTAAATTATGTTCATTTCGAAGAAAACAGTGCTAAGTTTGTTTGTGTCGTTTTCAAAGCTAATTTCCTTGTTGCGTCGTGTTCCAAACTCTGACTCCATAGTAGGTTTTCCTATGCAGAAAAAACAGTGACTTTGTTTGCGTACCATATTTGTGTTGCTGCTACAGACAGATAACGGACAAGTTTGTGATTGTAAAAATACTTTGAACATTGTTATATTACAGGTCAATATTGCACGGTCAGCGGAAGGTAATGCATCAAAACATCAATTATTTGAAAGCTCCATAGGAGAAAGATGTAACAAATCCATAAGGAAGGCCAATATATTGCCAAAGTGAAATAAATGAGCAAAAGCCATTTACCAAATTGTGAGCTTTTGGCCTTAGTGGAAGCAGGGCAATCACTTGAGTTATGGATTCAAGAAAGGAAAAGGGTTAAGAGTCAGGAGAACGACACTCGATTCATCTTTTCAAATGTATCCTGGCTCTGGCTGTAACTGGCCCACTCACCTTTGTGGGCTTCAAGAAACAACATGTGAGTTGACGGCTGCAATAATGCTACGAAAATAAAACAATTTTATACATTTCATGTTGTAGTGCATATTTGTTTCTGCCACACTTTTGTTCTATTTTCAGTTGTTTTCTTGTGCCCTTTAAACGTTGGAAAGCCATACAATTTTGCAATGGTGGAATATGAGAATGCAAGAGAACAAGAATTATTTCTTGTACAACATTTATTTTAGCAGGCAGATATTTTTTAACGTCAACAAGGTTTTGCTGTTGTTTTAATTGCGAAAAGGAAACTTGTGTGGGATTTGGATGCATTTATAAATCAGCTTAAGATGACACAAATTCGGAAGACGTAAGGTTCTTGTTTTGGACACTAAAGATATCCTCTTTAGATATAGTTTGCTACAATTTTGTATGTGGAAGGAAAAACAACTCCAAAAGAGTAATAGAGCCAATACAAATTAGCGGCGCGAGCTCAGGATTACTTGAAGTAGAAACTGCATTTTGACCAGAATAAGGAAAATACTGAATGGACGATTTAACTCAACTAGACATAAACACTTATAGTAGTAGTAGTAAACATCTTTATTTCTAAAAAAGGCTATCGACCTATCGGTCTTTCTGCCCTTGTTTAATACATGCAGTCTTAATCTAAATAAAAAAACAAATATGAAAATTCTCCTATTCTAGGTCAACAATAGTAGTAGTAAACATCTTTATTTCTAAAACAGGCTATCGACCTATCGGTATTTCTGCACTTGTTTAATACGTGCAGTTTTAATCTAAATAAAAAACAAATATGAAAATTCTCCCATTCTAGGTTAACAATATTATTAAATAAATAAGATTTCAGTGGCAAGAAGAAATTATTTTATTGTCCACTAGTCCGTTGCGTTTGTAAGTGTTCGAGTAGCGTTAATGTAGGGAAACGGAAGCGGGATTGTCTGGTTGGTCTTGTAAGACAAAGGGGATTCAGTATGGTCCAGTTGTAGGGGTTGTTTGTCCATTTTGTCTGTAGCTGTATGAGTCTTTCCGAGATCTTTGTCATGTTTGTGCGTTCGTATGGTAGTTGGGTGGGGGGGTTGTGTAGTGGGTTTTGGGGGTGTCTTATTCGTGTTATTAGTCTTAGTGCAATTTGTTCTGTTGTTTGTGTATAACGTTTTGTCCTTTCTGTTCCGTTGGTCATGAGTACATGTCCAAAGTCTAGCAAGGGTCTACAAATAGCTTTATATATTTTGGTGGCGGTGTTTGTGCTAATTCCTCTGTCTTTGTAGGTTAGTGATCGGAAGTGTTTTGTTCTCTTTATTGTTTCTGCCCTGATGTTTCGTATGTGTTTAGTGAATTTAAGTTTGTGGTCGATTGTGATTCCAAGGTATTTTACGTCGTTTTTTGGTTGTGTCGTTTGGCCGTCTGCAGTTATTGTAGGGGAGTCAGCGTTGAGTCTGTGGTTTGTGAGCAGAAGTTGGTTTTTTGACGCGTTTGGTGTAAGTCTCCATTTATAAACCCATGTCATTGTGTTGTTTGTTAGTGTTTGGAGTCTTTGCGCTGCTCTCTCAGTAGTTTTGTCATGTACAATAAGTGCCGTGTCGTCTGCGTATTGTAATATGTATGCCGATCTGTCGATTTGATTTTTGTCTGGTAAGTTGTAATTGTATATGTCATGGCAGTATATATTGTAGAGAAACGGTGAGAGCGGGATCCTTGAGGTAAACACTTATATTTCAACCCAAAAGCCAAATTTGCAGCAAGTTTAATATTTGATTAAGGTTTTGGAGAAAAACAGGAAAACAAAATGCTTACACTAAAGCAGAATTATGCTATTAAAACATCAATAAGAAGAAATCTTCTTTACGAAATGAGCACAGGGATAAACGTCGACAATGAAAACATTATTAAGAAATAGACGCAGGGGAAACATGAAACGAAGTGTAAAGAAAAACAGGAAGACCCAAAATTCAAAATTAAAAAAAATGTATTAATCAAACGAGCCGAAAGGTTTGTCTTAACAGTTTCAAACGTGAAAAAGGTAGTCCCTTTAGCATTTACCATTCAGTTTATAATTATTTTGAGCATCATGAGGACTTTACCGAGTGCAATACAATACAAAGCCCGCAGTAAACATACTAAAAACAAGCAACAAAACGAACTCGCTCCAAAGTGCATTTACCAGCAATGCAGTGATGAATTGATGCATAATGAATTGAAAATAAATTGATATTAAAATTAAATTATAATGTGACCTCACAAGTACTTATATATTTAGAAGCCTCACAAGTACTTATATATTTAGAAGCCTTAATGATGACCATAAGATCGAAAGAGAAAAGCTGGAGAAAAAAAAGTGGAGAAATAAAAGAAAACATGAATTAAACTAGATTATAACGGCCGCTTTTTTCAAAAACGCAACAGAAGCCAGTCAAAACATGAAAGAGAAAACATCTTTTGAAGATTCTTTTACCAACTGTCCCAACGAAAATAAAAATGCGCCTACCGATAAATAGAAGCAGTAACGCTAAAATAAGATAAAAAAAGACTGTGTTATTGATAGTGATTCAAAAAAGTTAAATTAACATCGAAAAAAACTATATTTATGAATTGAAATGAAAAAGTGAAGAATTTGAAAACATTTTCCCGATCCAATTTTTTTTTCGCTGCAAATGTGAAAATAAACACAAAGTTCATTTCTGCATTTAAATTTCGCCTTTGTTTACGGTTACGTAAACGGTACGTGTACGGTTTACGCTCTAATTTCTGTATTTCTCTGAATGTTCCAGAATTTAGGGCAAATTACGTCAAACAACGTCAAAAGATTTATTTGGATTTCCTCAATCTACAATCCATAATCCGATGAAATATCACATCAAATATAATGTAAAGTTTCAATTCTTTCAGCTCAATAAATTAATTTTTTAGCAATTTTAATTGATGTTGGATCGCACGTTAACAGAAAGGCAAAAAGATTTTCAATTGTAAAACCTGAAAAATATATAAACTTTATTGTTAGGAAAACAAGTGCAACATTCAAAGAGGACTAGTTTCCTAGCTATTTAAATTAAAACTTTCATTCCCTTGGCGCCCTGTACTGAATACTCAACGGGAGATGAGAAAATGCATACTCAGCTAACAATATTCTTTTGCATATTTTCCTCAAATACCACCCAGAAACGAAATCAATAAGCTGAAAAGTTTGTGACGCGATCCAGAAAACTGCATAGCAAAATACACCTGACATCAAGAGCTTATCGACTCATAACCGAGTAAGTGGTCCCCAAACAAATGCACTAGACTATAAAACGAATTTACAAGGAACAAATGGAAACCTTTGAATGAATAGCAAATACAGAATAAGAACCATGAACAAATCTAGAATAAGCAATCAAAACACTGATCTGGAAGGCAATTTTCTTGTCGGTGAACTATGATCAATATGTGTGATAACAGGTGCGGCCAAGTTTCTAATTCCAAAGCAAAATATCCGACAAATGCTTGTAAAAACATTTATTTCAAATGTGAAGATTGGTCGACCTGCTTTTCGTAGTCGTATATTAACGGGTGGTCTTGTAAGCCCTGCCATAACGATAACCGTTTACTAGATATTTGTTTACTTTACGTGGAAAGGAGCTAAAGCAAACGGCTTTAAACGCCTTTTTCGTTTAACTTAGCGAAAGTTATTTAATATAAAATTTTATGTTATTTGTGTTGCAGAAAGTGCGCTAAAAGTCACTGAAAACGGAAATGGCATGTTAAGAAGTCTCATCTTTGATGTTATAGAAATGTTTTTCTTTTAACCGATTTGTTGCCAATTTACGATCAAAAACATGGTTCCTTTTCAGACAGATTAAACGAAATTTAATAAGCAAAATTATCTTTAAAACCAGCTTTTTTATGATTCAGCCCATAAGTATTCTTTATGAGTTTGTAATGTTTCCATCGCTATGCTTTTGTACTCAAGTATTTATAATTACTCGACGAAAAATGTATTTTGTATGTTTATAAATAACTTTGATTATAAAATATTATATAAAAACGATACTAAAGAACCAAACGAACCAAACTAAAGTAAAACTGTATAAAAATGGTTTAAACGCAACGGATCAATATCTAAATGTCAGAAGAGAGGGAAGGAGAATGATAAGAAAGGATACGGAAGATAACTATAGAAAAATAGCAGAGAAGGTGATTGGAGAAAACAAAATCCTTAAATGCCTAAGGAAGAAGCAAGGAAAACACCAAAGAGACCTCTGAAGGACGATAACAATGTGGAAACAAGAAACAAAGACAAAATTAAAGAAATAGCCCATATTTTCTATCAAGACCTTTACTCACCAAGAACAGAAAGACAACCAGGAAACCAAAACAACGGAAAAGTAATCAACGTTGGCTCTGAAGAGATACCAGGAATAAGGAGGAAGAAATTATACATGCTATAAACTCAAAGAAGAAAAACAAGGCACCGGGCAGGAGATGATATTATCGCGGAAATGTTCAAGGAAGCACAAGAAATTGTCATACCGCAGCTAAAGCACCTTTTCAATCTCTGTATAGATCAACAAACAATACCCACGAATTGGAATGAGGCACTAATAGTTATATTGTTTAAAAAAGGAGATCGAGCAATGCTGGAAAACTATCGACCCATTAGCTTCCAGCCTCAGGTGTATAAGCTTTTTATCCGAATCATATCCAACAGAATTACAAATAAGCTGGATACCTACCAACCGGTAAAACAAGCCGCATTCCGCAAATGATATAGCACTAATGACCACTTACGTACAATAAAGATCATAATAGAAAAGTCTACCGAATATAACTTTCAAAATCAAAAATCAGGCTACACGAAGAAACAGACAACATTGAAATCAAAAGAGGTATCAGACAAGGAGATACAATATCCCCAAAACTCTTTATCTTAGCTCTGGAAGGAATTTAAAAAAAAACTTGAATGAGGAAAAACTTGAATATAAGTGGAGCCAAGATATCACGCTTAAGATTTGCAGACGATATTGTTCTATTCGCCTACAACACAGCGGACATTGAATAAATGCTTTCCGAACTAGACAGAGAATCTTCAAAAATCTGTCTAAACATGAATAAACCAAAAACAAAGAAAATGAACTAAGACCAAAGCAGAGAGAACTGGAGGAGAGGGAGGGAGGCCTATGCTCAATACTGGGCGCAATAAAAGGCTTGTTGATGATGATGATATATGAACGATTATCGGTTCTGCTAACTAAAATTAAACTGATACTTTTGGAAAACTATAAACTTTTCATCTCTACAATTCTTCAATGATTCTATTTGAATCGAAAAAGAGGAAGGAAGTTCCATCAAGCAGTTTATGAACTATATTAACTATTAGATCTAAATAGCAGCAGCTAAGTCAATCAAAAAAGGCAAATTCGACTCCAGCTTCAATTTACTTTGTTTTCAAATGAACACTTTACGTACAAAAACGGAGTTTCTCGTGCAAATCCAATTGTGCTTGCTTAATAGGACAAGCGGCAATTAGACAAGTTTTAAGGGGAAATTGAAAATTGTCGGTATTGAATTACCATATTTAATGTAAGAAAATTTAAACTCTCACTCTCTCTTAAGTTTCGTTTAACTTTTATTGACTGAGAATAAATTCAATTTCGCCTGTCGGATGTATAATAATGGTAATTTTCTGAAAGCCCTTCCAAGTTTCTGTGCAAGTAAAAAGTGGCTAAATGTACCAGTTTTAATTATGTTTGCCTTAAAGTAATTTGATCTTTCGAACCTTAGGGCAAGCGTACAATGGATACCTATAAATTTTGAACATTTGTAGAGAAATGAAAAAAATGGCGGGTTTTGAGTGGCAATATAACCAGAATGTGTTGAAACTGTACCTAGAATAGACTGTTTTGGAATAACTAACTTAACTTGATTTTAAGCATAAGAAAGTTACACCTTTTTGCAAACTACCCGGAATTTTTTTTATTTTAGTATTATAGTTTTATATTTACTAGTTAATTATTAAATGACAAACTTGAGATACTGAATAGAACAATTAATTTAATAGAGATGTTACGCAAAATAAAAATTCTTTTTTGGGAGATTTGTGTCATTCCTATCTACATTGAGTCGCAACAATTAATTGTTAGATAAAAACGCTGAAATTCTCGTTTCGAATCGCGTAGTTATCTACATAGAGAACAAATAAAATTAATAAAATCCGTGATATTGGAAAGGATTCTATGTAAATATAGTTTAGTTATGGCACGCTTAATAGTGCGTTTTTGGGATTAATTTTCTACAAACTAAACAAACAAACTTACATCCTCTAGTTAAAAGGTTTTAATTTTTTAGTTGGCATTTAAGCCACTGCTTTCTTGGGTTTTTCATTTGATTCTTTATACTAAAAGTCCTCTTGGCTGATGGTATTCAGAACGTTTACACTTTTGCAAATAAAATGACTATTCAACTTGCATCATTAATGCAGTGAATATGTATCCAATATTTTCTAAATTGTTCATTTATCCCAGTTTTCAACTGTATATTGACCCAAATGGGAAACAATATAGTATGACAAAACCATAAATTTCTTCCAATGCCATATTAGATGTTGATTGCCACTAAAACGAGTACCTCTCTGGAAACCATTATCTTTATTGTTCTCAGTCTCGGGGCGTCAAATAAATATCTCCACTCTGCTTTCGAAAGCATTCCTATGAATAATATTAAAATCAATTATGTTTGAGGTGCGCCTTTTAGACAAAATTGCATGGGACTTATTACGTTATCTATTATTTATAGAGGAACATATTCTTTGATTTTTCTAGGGAGGAAATATTCACTCGTAATGTAACACCTAGTCCCATCTATTTCATTGCATTTATACGTACACTTCTTTCAAAGTACACTTTTTGATACACTCTAGGTACAAATATAATATACAAAAACAACCGAAATATTACACAAAAAATGTTTTTAAACAAACAAATTCAACAATAGACAATAGACACAATATCTTGAAACTTTTACTATTATCCAATGAAAGTATTTTTTATATTGAAATGGTCAAAAGCAAGTACATTTTTAATGCCTGTTTGATGGCTACTGTTTTCTTTACACCTGGAGTTTAAAACCTAATAACCTATAAATACTCAAATTAAGAGAAATATTAACCGCAACATAATAACAATTATTGCGGAACTCAACACAGACAACCACACTTACATAGAAGCAGTCAAACTATCTGAGAAAGTACCCATATCAACTGGAATAAGGCAGGGAGACAGCTTAAGTCCTGCATTATTTAACATCATAATGGACGAAATTATTACAGAAGTCAAGAAGATTGGCAGAGGGCATCGAATGGGTGATGAGGAAATAATGGTGATATGCTATGCCGACGACGCCGTGCTAATCGCCGAAGATGAGGACAACTTGCAAAGGTTTCTTTATAAGTTTGAACGGATGGCGTCCAGGTTTAGCATGCAAATATCCACAACCAAGACACAGTCTCTCACGGTATCAAGGGAACCGCGCAGATGCAAGCTTGCCATCTACAACAAGAGCGTCGAACAGGTTATGCAGTTCAAATACCTTGGGGTCAACATAACAAGTAGTAGAGACCTAAAAGAAGAAGTGAGAGCGCAGACAACAAAAGCAGCCTTAATATCGGGATATTTGAGAGACATAATATGGCGAAATAAATACATGTCTGTGGAGAGCAAAGCCAGAATATACAAAATCGGTGTTAGACCTGTGATGACGTATGCAGTCGAAACCAGAGCGGAAAATGCCCTAACTAAACGGCTTATAAGAACAACTGAAATGAGACCACTAAGATCAATGGTGGGATGTAGCCTACTGGACCATGTAAGAAGCGACGACATAAGAACTAAGTGCGATATCCAAGACGTCGTGAGATGATCTCGCAACAGGAGACGAGAGTGGAGAGACCACCTTGACAGGATGGGCAACACCAGACCGCCAAAAATTGCCAGAGGGAGTACCACGTTCAAAAAGACCCCCGGGACGACCACCAACCCGCTGGTATGAAAGCTGGAGTTCAGCGTCACAACTGAAGCTATGATCTTGATGAAAAACAGGCTATAATCCTAATATAAAAGGACGAAGATGAAGAAGAAGATAATCAATCCCCACAAGATACATTAACTTATGGTGACAAAGCCGTGAATGGCTCGCACCCATCAACTTCTTGTACTGTATTTATATTAAGAGTTAATCGATTGAATATTTCTAACGAAAAATGTTGTCGGCAAGATTGCATTAAATATACAAATGAAAATTCCAGTGTGGCGAATAAGGTTCGATAATAGTAGGAATTTATAACTGTCTCCGGAACGGCGAAACCGAAAGAAGCGGCTCTGTTTTGTATTGAATGAAGCATTTATTCTGGCAAATGCTACTCTGTCACTGTTGTGAAATGACAAATTGTCGTAATTCCGCTTTCCTTTCTGGACACGCACAAACAGCTGATGGGTATTAATCTTATCTTTTGCTTTTGCAATATAAAAACTCAACACAAAACTACAAATTTCCACAGTGCCCAACACTATCGATATCAAGAGTTATTTACTTGTTATCGTTTCGAGTTGATTTATTACTGCTCAAAGTTTATTCGCTTAAAAATTCACCAAACTATAATATGTTGATTTAAATAGTCAAGGGCCACTATTCTATATTACTATTAAATTATAAAGACCTTCCTTAATAACCTATTCATAACTAGCTCCAAAATTTACCCAATTTAATTGTAAGAACCATTAATATTCTCCAAATGAGGCAATTCTAGTGGCTTTAAAAGCACGTCTAATGATTAGATTGAATTCGTGACTGGCGTTCAATCGATTGCTCACGTGGCTATAAATAAAGGACATTTAGATAAAAACTATTCAGCTTGATCTTATTCACCGATTAATTCATTTGGAGGAATTGCTCAGTGCCATTTAATTCGAAAAGTGCTGATTGATCTTATTCCTTGCTCCGAAATCCGGCAAATTACCTACAGTATATTTACGAATTGAATATAATTCCTACTCGTTTATAATTTTCTTCACTAACTCGTAACAAAATGTGGCAATTTCACAGAATCTTCTATATTAAAGACCACATCAGTTAAATCCACTGAAAATTCATGCGGAAGTGATTAAAATAAAATAGAGCCTTACTTTATCTAAAATATCCCCTTTGTAGCTTTCATAATTTCATTATGATCTCCGTTCCTGCTTACTTCGGTCGTTCCGTGTCTCACGGTATAGGACGTAAGAGGAAATGAACTAAATTAAAATTAAAACAAAATCCGTGGGTTATTTCCGCCCGTTCTTCGGCTTAGCACAACGGCGGAATTATGTTATAATGCGACTGGAGGCGAAAATTAATTTAAATTTCTTTATGTCAAAAATATGCAGGTAATTTGAATATTGCACACTCTCTTTTGCTCAAATTACGAAATAACGGCTACTTGTGTGTCGTCGTCTCATATTTATCCAGAATTAAGGCAATGGTTTACAATAATTGTTAAAGACAATCTCTCTTAACTTAAACTTCTAATTAATTCTTAATAAGCTCAGTAGTCGAGTAGAAAGTATGCACTTGAAGAATATTATAAAGCGAATTATATAACCAGAGTTAAGGATTGATATTCAAAAGTAATTTTATTAAAGGAGCTACAAATCTGGTTGAGAAAAGTTCAGAGCCTCCAACTTTAGTTTTTTATCGGAGTTTTCAAAGCAATGATATAAATACATGCATATCAATTAGTACCACTTTGTAAAAAAATATTTACCACAAAACTGAAAAAATTGTTATAGAATCCCTCACCTTCACTTCATAACCACATTTCACAACATCAGTTTCCATTGTTTAAGAGAACCCGTAAATTTTAGATCTCACTTTAATGTTGAAGGAAAGATTCATGGTGAGAAAGTTAATAACATGGTGGAGATACAGTCCTTCTTCAGACTAATAATCCATACGTAGTTGAAACCTTTCAATGGTTTTCCACGCCTGGTTCTAGTGCTTGTTTCTATCTTGTCCTAGTGCTTGTGCTCAATTGTTGCTTATGAGTATTGTGTCAGCGTGACGTCAGTAATCAAGTGTTCAGTTGCGGTTTCTTTTATTTTCATCGATAAATTCACTTTCTCCGAATGAACAATTTGCTTCTACTAAACAATATGTCGTTAGTTCCGCGCGATTCTTATGTAAAAAGTTTGCTGTAATTAGAATCTTCACAAGGAAGGTAATTTTTATTCGTGTTTGATGTTGTTATACATTTTAATGCAAACAAGCTGATACTTTTCTCAAAAAAAAATGAAGACAGAGTTTTTCCAAATCGCAATGTTTCCTAAATTTAATCAAGTTTTACAATATTTTACCAGTAACATTTAACCAAGTTTAGATTCTAAAGTAACACCTATAAAAGAATGGCGCTGGTTTTGTACCATCCTGTTGGTATTTCCAGGAAATACTAAATAAAAAAATTGCCTTGAACCAGAAGGATACTTCTTTGTAAAACAAGAAGATAATTTAGTGCTCTAAAACGCAGTGAATGCAGACATGGAGCCCCTCAAATCGTAGTCAAAGAAGCACAATAGCGAGAAAAAGTCCAAGAATACATGCCTGGAAATTTACTAAAATACATTTCAAATATATAAAACAGAAAACATATTGTCAGAGACGTTTTACGAAATTCAAAAATTGTGAACCACATAGAAAGTACAGTTATAAATAGCGAAATGGATGGAAAGGAAACACAGGCAGTTCCATTTATCGATTCAATGCCTTCCTATAGATTCAAATTCACCAAATACGCTGCAGTGGTGCATACTCAAAGTTGATTGTATTTTTTGTATTAAATAGATAGTGTTTAATGTACAAGAAAAGTTGCAGAAAACATAGGCAATATATAAAAAGCATACAATAAAAAGATGGATAAAGTGCAACGAACATGAAGTGGATATAGTCATTGTGCTATCAGAAAGTCCCACATATTACATACAATATTTAAACAACGACTGAATTATTTCTTTAAATGTTTAAACAATGTTTAATGCATTGGAACGCGGTGTGCCAATGGATTTCATAGGAGTCTGCAACAAGTAGTTTTTTTCTGCAATTAGCGTCCATACGAAAGTAGCATTAATAGTGGGAATAATTTCTCAAAATTCAAATTGTCAGTTTTTATTACGTGAGCAATCCATCCTATGACTAAAAACCTGTTAATTAAACATTAAATTAATTCCTGAATAAGGAACACCATGAATTAAACGTAGATTTCCGAGAAGTCATCAAGCACAGAACAAAATAAAATCGTCACTGTGCTTAAAACGTATTACCTTTCAAAGCATTTATTTTTATTAAATTAAATTTCCCTAAACCTTGGCTTAGGGAATGTCGACGATTTTATTTCAATAATAATTCACTTAATTCTAGCTGGTACCCAACCCTCTAAGATGCTAAAGAATCCGAATAAGCAAGAAGCAGGATTAAGGTGAAATTATGAAGTCTAAAAGGGGGAACGTTCTCCTGACTTTAACGGTATCCAAGTCTAATGATCAGAGGGAGTGTATTTTCCATAAAGTGAAAATTGTAGTAATTAGCAAATTTCATAAGTTTGGAAAATTCAGTTCTTCCGAATTATCGAAGACCTCCAACCCAATGCGGAGTTCAGTCCCAAAACACGCATTAAAAAATAATTTTTCTAAATGTATTATATTTTTGTTTATGTGATAAATATTATACTCTTCATATAATGTACATATAAAACTGGAAGCAGTCAACAAAAAAATAATTTTAAAAACATAATTTTATAGTTTATAAGTCTCTCAATTGGCAAGGTTTACGGAAACATAGGCAAATAACAACGTAATTGTATAAATGGCCTTTTAAGTTGGTAAGCAAATATTTTCAGTATAAGTAGGATTTAAACCACATTCTTTATTCCTGCCTGTACATCGTAAATGCACTTAATGTAGTTAATTTAAGCGCACGAAGCAACGAAAGGCTAATCCTTCGAAACGAAGTGCGAAATGTAGGGGCGTAGTTTCAGTTCCAAAAGTGAATTAGATTACACGTTTTATTGTACGTTTCGTGAGAAATAAACAAAGGCCGTATAAATCAAAAGCTGCATTGTGGTGGAATGTGTACGATTTATGGGGGGAAAGTTCCCAGCGCATCGGCATTGATATAAATAAAATTGGACTATTTCTGTTTTTATGCTTTATTATTTAGGGTTTCGCCCGATCTCAGTTATTCATTTATAGATGAACGGGACCCTACCACGATCTCTGAGTCGGAAAATTTACTGGGTGTTTAACTAACGGTAAACTTCAGTAACATTTGGCAAAAAATAGGTATCGAAATTCCAGATGGAAAATTTTATGATTTCCAACAATCTGTATGAAGAAATTCTTGAAATTATTTTGATTTTGAGATTAATTTTATATAATGTCGGTGAATATATGAAGTGTAATAATTTGAACCGTAATAGCTTCTGAGCGATGCCTTAGTATTTAGTTAGGCGGAGCTTCTTCGGAACATAAATGTAAATACCTTTAACTTTTGTAGCCAATGGAACGCGATGGCCCATAACAATATTACTAGAAGGCTCATTTGGCAATATCAACAAGATTTTAGGTTGGAGCCCAAACACTTGAAGTAATTAGTAAAGTAAATTATATCGAAAAGGTTTAATGGAAAAAAATTAATACATTTCGATCTTTATATAAAAATACAGTTTTCACTTGAAAAGGCATACAGAGGCGCGGGTTTATTATTGAATCTCTTCCATCTCAATCTCTTTTTAAATTTGTACCGTACATACATAAGGGCAGATACATTTAGCAGTTAATGAACCGGGCAATAAATGTATTCTACCAGAAATCACTGATTTTATTTCATTCATGCAATACATAGTTCTAATGCAATGTTGATCAAATATTAACACTTATTTCGCCTTGTAAATAGCTAAAACACTGTGATAAAGTGGTCAAGGAAAGTAGTAAAATATTCAACAAGCGAAAGCAACGTTCTCGTATACAATAAATATAAGGACATCAATTGGGATCCAATCATATTTTCACTTATTTATTATTCAGTCCTCTGAAATACTTATTACTTTAACGCTCAGCAACCAGTTTTTTCAAATAAAACCTGTGGATTCCATTACTTTCAATACAATTTTTATAACCCCCAGGCTGGGAAAACAATAAGCCACTCTCCAAAGTTGTCGTTTCCGGTCCAAAATCTTTATAGTTGACCGATTTATGGGAAAACTTCTTCAAACCTCGGACCCTCCTGAGAATTCCAACACACACATTTTCTCCGCCAATCAGAAAATATTTCTTCTGGTCTGACGAGGGCGCTGCCTCATATATTAAGATTATTGCTAGTTGGAAGGATATGCCTGTTTTCAAGATAAACGTGTCGTAATATTGGGGTGTAATAAATATTCAGAGCCATATTATGTTATCAGTTTGGTATGCAAAATATCGCATGTGGACTATACTGTGTATTGGAAAAAAACTCATTTCTGTGATAGAATTCGGCGTTTTTAGGCTAATTTCATTTTACTTTCACACCGTTTCCACGGTTTAAAATACATTTTAATCGTGCTTTGTTCTTCATTTATTTATATGGAAAAATCATACAAGCTAAGTCAATGTATTTATAGCTTATTGCAAAACAAGGAATTTCCGCCGCCCGCGAAGGTAGGTAGAAAGGAGAAATAATAAATTAAGAAATGAAACATCGCCCGAAGAAACATGACGATACAGTTTTTTCGGATCCGACGACTATCTTAAGATAGCGAGCTTATAGCGACAAATAATTTTTTGTATCTGCTCTTATTTTCTCTCCTTTCTACGTGCTCGATTGGCTATAAAACGTGTTGTTTGAGTTATGGGAAGATGCTCCGAATCAGCAATTTGGCAGAATTTATGAATTTAATAACCAACAAATAAACCAGTACACACTTTGTAAAAAATTCGTACTGTCAAAATATAAAGGTCAATTACATTAATCGCCGCCATTGCTAGAAACTGGTGAGTTTTTCGAATTTTTGGGATGTCCTGGAAAAGAATTTATACATCAAGAAATTCTTCGGCACAAAAACGCGTAAAACTCAGCAGTATTTTTATTGATCTTAAGTCATTATGTTTGTCCTGACTCATCACCTGAAAACCAATGTTCTTGATGTACTTTTTAATATGTGTGTGATTTGTATTTTAATATGTGAATTTTGGTGAAAGTTTTCTATTTAAATTGATGATAACTGTAAATATATATTTTAGACAAACTGATGATAGTGGATAAAGACACCGAAACGTATTTGTAACATTTTAAGTAATAAACAATAAAATTGACTGAAACCCAGGAAAATTTGTTGAAATAAATTGAAGTACAGTCAGGAAAATATACACAACAATTGATCTTAAGATTTTGCTGCTGAATACCTACATGCTACTTCAGCTCTAGTTAAGCTAATCTTTATTGTGTAGTATACTATTATTATATATATTCCTGACTGTATTTCAACTTAATTCAAAACAAATTCCTGGGTTCCAGTCAATATTATTGTTTATTAGTCAAAACATTTTACAAATACGTTTCGGTGTCTTTCTCCACCATCATCAGTTTGTATGTATGGCTGTTTCTACCTTCACATTAGGTCAACTATTAAATAGTTTGTGATGTGTTTGGGATTTGGTCAACTATTAAATAGGTGTAAATGTGAAGGTAGAAACAGCCATACATACAAACTGATGATGGTGGAGAAAGACACCGAAACGTATTTGTAAAATGTTTTGACTAATAAACAATAATATTGACTGGAATCCAGGAATTTCTTTTGAGCTAATCTTTATTACAGAGATTTATGCAGACTGCAGACAATACAAAACACTCCATAAAGAAGCCAGTCTGTTCGCATCCAAAATGTTGATTAATTATTAGTTAATTTGTAATTTACTATGAAAAAATCCAAAATGAAGGATTGCTGGCTACAATGTGGTTTGAAATGTTTAATAAATTAATTGTAAAGTTTGTAATTTACCCGAAGTTTGGTAGGAACAACCACTTTAGGTAAAATCCACAACAAACCGATACCAAATCTTTTCTCCTGTCCCAAGTTATAGACAAATGATATTTTTTATTATTGACCGATGTTCTAATACTTAAAATATGATTGATTTCTTGGGGATACGGTCTAGGCAGTGGTGAAAAAATAAAAACTTTTTCAGCTACCAAGCTTTCGGCGATTTATTACCGCCTTCTTCAGTGTGCTAATTGTTCCTCATGATAAATTAGGAACCCTCCAGAATCCTATCATTACTACTATCTGATGAAGCATCCAATTTTTATGGTTTTCATCGTGTTACAAGGGTCCAAGTTATAGAATTAGATTCGTACCATTTTCGAGGAAGCAAGCAGTATTTCCTCCAACCGTAGTAAGCCAGTATTAACCTTTTAACAGGAGCATTCCGTTTTTTGACATTTTTCACTCATATAATTCAGAGCAACAGACTGTGATGTGGACTTCCTAAGTAATACAACCCTAACGTAACGAACAGAGAAAGGTCTGCCACTACAAGAAAACGGACAGAAAAGTGAAGAATGAAATAGTTGAGAATGATCAATGATTTATAAAAAAATAATAAAGCAAAATCTTGTTATTTTTTAAATACTTTGATTCATATTTTTGTCGCCATTTATTTTTTTTAGTTTTTAGAGTTTTAATACAAAATAAATGGCTCTAAATATCACTAAGAAGAGATTCCCAAAAGATTCCGTTAATTTGTTCAACAGGATAGAAGACAAATTATGATACTAGAGGAAAGAAAACCACACACAAAAAAAAATACAAACAATTACTGAGATTTTTTTTTTAAATTGAGACTTATCGTTCGGCAAAAATTGATATAAAAATTATTAATTGCCATTAAATTAAAGAATTTTACTTACTTTTATTGGTTTTTTTATTGAGAAATCGGTTGGCATGTTACAGCGATTTTAAAGCTTTGTCGATTTTAATTTCAGCTCCTTTTGCACAACATTAAGCTCTCACCATACAAGAACAGTAATGACTTGTAATCGACTGAATTAGAAATAAATCCTCAAAGTACCAGTCGAATGTCTGAAGTCAAATTAAATTGTGTCTCATATATATTTAAAGAAACCCCCCTCGTTGTTAAATTACTGTGAAATTCTAAGCGGCCATAAATTTCGAAGGAATTTTTCTCGGCCCAGAACATAATGGACCTGCAAGGAATTTATTGTAAATCATGTCTAATTTAGCTGTGAGTTATACGGTTTCATAATATCCGCACGCAAATGAGAAGAACATTACAATAATAAACGGACTAAACGTATATCATTAATATCACCCACAGCATACAAAATGTTTAATATTTCGTCGAAATGATCGCGTTTTGCTAGTCCACACAATCAAAATGAAAGACTTTAGTAGCAAATGCTTTAAATACACGGGCCAGTGCAAGAAACTGCCTAATTTGTAAAATAATTTTGTATAATAAACCGACAAGAAATAAAATACATTTCAACAAATATTCACTTAAACAGAAGTGGTCAAAAAAGACACAGAACTAATTTTGAAAATCAGAGAGGCACGTTGAGAAACTCGAGGAAGGAATTTGTAGCCATTTCCAGTTCAAAACCAAAATATTGTAACATAGTTTAAGATGATTTAATGAAAAGTATTGCATAATGTTTCAATAAACGACCGGTACTTACGTATTAAACGACCTTAATTTCGGGCCTGTCGTTTCGCTTTCATATGCTCAAATCATCCTCATAGGTGGTGCAATAACAGTTTTTCCGATTTTTCCAATTTAACGTTAGCGAATGTAAGATCTAATAAATGCGCTTAATACAAAAACAAGTCAATATTTAGTTGAGAATAGAGAATTTAGTTGAGAATCACCAGTCAGCCTTTCACGCTGAAGTACACGAAGGCTTCGTTGATCGTGTACTGCACCAGCATTATGGACTGGGCGGCGGTGAAACGATCCCTGGAGGAGGACAAGAGCCAGTTCCATACTTACGCCCCTTCGTCGGAAAAAACCCACGCGTTCGTCCTGAGGGGCCTGGAGGGGAATGTCGATCCGACTGCCATAAAGCAGGATCTGGCAGACCGGGGACTGGAAGTGAAGAGTGTCTTCAAAATGAAGACACTTTTTAGGCCGCTCTACCTGGTCGTCACCAGCGACAGGGCAACCCTCCGAAGGCTTAACGCCGAGGCCAGGGTGGTGTGCAGTGTCAGGGTTTCGTGGGAAACCCGTAAAAACCGGAAGACCCTGACACAATGTCGTCGATGCCAGGGCTGGGGTCATGTCTCCGGGAACTGCCACCGGGACTTTAAATGCTCCCGATGCGCTGGGGGGCATGAAATCACGGCCTGCCCCGTTGGGGCTACATTAAAATGCGCTAACTGCGGTGGGCCTCATCGTAGCTTTGACGAGGCTTGCCCAGTATACATTTACAAACAGGCGCAAGTCCCGGCGGAGAAGCAGCGTTTCGTCCCTGCTCCTCTTCCAACGAGGCCAGCCTGGGGTCAAACCAGTCGAGCCCCTGGCCCGATCCACCCTTCATCCCTAAGCAGCAGGACCATGGCGCCAGGTCACGCCAACAGGACCATGCTGCCCCCGCCACCGCCTTCATTAGCGGAGTTTCCTCCGCTGAGGCAGCACGAAGCTGTCCCGACGAGCTCCGCCCACTCGGCCCATGGTATAAATGGGAACGCGGTGGCCATGCTGGGCAGTGTCCAGCGGGAATTCGCCGAGCTGTCGTCGCAAATCAACTTGGGGGAGGTGATCAAGGCGGTAAGATTTTACAGCGCTGCATTGAGGGGTTGCGTCTCGAAGACAGACAAATTCCTAGTCTCAGCGCAGTTCTTCAATGAAGATATTAACAGCTTCGATTTTTAAGCCCTGATTTTGCCAACTGTGCCCTATGAGGATAGGAGAATGGAACTCATGCGGACTCCGGAGTCGTCTCGGTGAGTTTGTGCACTTCCTTCGGACCGAGGATATCGACGTGGCGTTGATTGTCGAAACATGGTTGCGCCCCGGGGATATACTTAGGATTCGAGGGTACAGGCTCGAACGTGCCGATAGGCCCGGTTTAAGGGGAGGGGTGGCCATAGCGGTCAAAACGTCAATTCCATACAGGAGACTGCCACACAGGCAGTCAGCAATAGAGAACGTCGGCGTTGAACTTCCTGATGGAGTTTTGATCTACTGTGGCTATTTCTCCACCATACGCTTACAGGCCGCTGATGTCGATCCATTCTTCATAAACACCAATAGGGTGTTGCTAATGGGAGATTTCAACGCCCGCCATCCACTATTCAATAACCCTGGACATAAAAACGCAGCCGGCAATTTTCTAGCCGACTACGTTCGCGACAATGGCCTACTCGTTATGCCCACTTCATCCCCAACGCATTACCCGAACAGTGGAGGGAATCCATCCTACCTCGAATTCGGAATTGCCAAAGGACTCACCAATCTCACGGAGATGGTGGTTATAGACGCCCTCAGCAGTGACCATTTGCCCATTTACCTCGACATTAGGGATTTAAAGCGCACACAAACTAACGACTTTCGATATTCATACGAAAATTTCGATTTTCGCGAATATCGAAAAAGACTACAAGACCTGACGTGTATTCCGGGCCAGATTGATACTGTCGAAGCTCTAGAGCATGCGGTAAAAGGTTTGACCAGGAATATACAACGGACACAGCAAGCTTTGGCCAAAAAAGTTCCGAACAGACCGCGGCGCGACAATCTTCCTGAGGAAATTCTGGACCTTATTAAGGCGAAAAATCGAATCAGGAAGCGTTGGCAGCGATTCAGGCAATCTGCCGATCGCATAATGGCAGCAGAGCTTGCACGAGACATACAGCGCGAAATCTCCGCATACAGGAATTATACCTGGGCGGAGAAACTGCGAAATCTGACTCCCCGTGACAATTCCCTGTGGAAACTGTCGAGAAGTCTGCGAAAAGGCTATGAGCAAGTCCCCGCTCTTGAAAAAGAGGGGCGGAGTTATATTACCACCAGTGACAAGTGCGAGCTGCTCGCCGACTTTTTGGCAGAAGTACACAAGGTCCAACCAGCCCTTCAGGATAACGAAATTGAAAGACAGACCGCTGTTTTTGTAGAACGGAAGTATCCTATACCACCCTCGATTTTGCATTCCTATATAACAACCCCGTCGGAGATACAATCGTGTCTTCGGCGCCTCCCTAGCCGAAAAGCCCCCGGGCCAGACGGCATCCCTTATCTACTCCGCAAAAACTTACCGCGGAAAACTATTGTGCTAATAGTACAAATAGTCAACGCAGTCCTTAAATTGCAGCACTTCCCACAGGACTGGAAAAACGCTGTAATAATCCCCATCTTAAAGCCTTGCAAAAACCCGACCGAACCCGCCTCTTATAGGCCAATTTCCCTGCTGAACACCCTCGGCAAATTAACCGAGAAGGTCATCCATTCGAGGTTACAGGCAGCAGCCGAGCTTCGAAGTTTAATCCCGGATGAGCAGCTTGGCTTTCGACCAAGACACAACACAACGCTGCAGACTGCTAGGATCGCAACGGATGCCTATGCAGCATTTAATAAGCTTCAAAGAACGGTTATGCTGCTTCTCGACATGCAAAGGGCCTTTGACACAGTCTGGCACACAGGCCTGCTGTACAAGTTGTTTGCAGTGCACTCACTGCCACTCTACCTAGGTTCCCTGATAGCGTCCTACCTAAAAAACCGTTCCATCCAGGTGAAAGTGGAGAATACCACTTCTGCCAAAAGACGCATCGCGGCAGGTGTACCACAAGGAACAGTGATTTCGCCGCTGCTGTATACATTGTACACAGCAGACATTCCAAAACTTCCCACTACAAAAATAGCACTATACGCTGATGATACGGCTATCTACGCATCGTCTTTTTATGCTCAGGCTGCGAAATCTCGCATTGCACATCACCTGAGTTTATTGACGCCGTATTTTGACAAATGGAAACTTAAAGTGAATCCCAGGAAGACCTTTTTTCCTTAATGAACGCCCCTCGAATAAAACCAAAACCGCCACTTCAAGACTATCTCCTGACGTTGTCGTGCGTATTTCTAGCTCGGGAATGTCCATGTTAGGGCACTGCCCAGGTAATGGACGACTTAGCGCGCCTATTTAGATCATGGGCAAAGAGCAACCGGCCGAACATCTGGCCAGACATGGGACATTTTACTGACTTATGTTTTTTGTTTTAAACTTTGTTTGTGAATTTAGTAATGTGAGTGTTTAATAAATTTTATCTATCTATCTATCTATATAATATGTTTTTCCATGAAATAGAAGCAAAACAGGGTGAGATCCATAAATTGGTCAAAATATGTTAATAAAATGCTTATTACCAAAAAACAAGAGTTTAAATTAAATCAGCTTATAATCAACAATTAAGTAAATATTTTTTTGATTAAACGTATAATAATGTTATAAAGGTGTAACTTGATGGCAAAAAATATTGTTAACAATGCTTGCATACACAAACAAAGGATTGAAAAACAACGAATTTTAAAAAAAGTCTAAGCAAGTATATCATGATTTATGTAAACGGCTCCAAACTTTTTATGCTACGAGCCAGATTAATTGCTCCTGAAGACTCCAAGTGCCAAAACACTTTTGAAAATTAAAACAGATATGCATAGGGTGTCCCACGGATAACCACCTCGATCAATAGATGGCAAACTACCATGGGGAATTTTCTTTTATTGACCGGCATAGCAAAATCACTGCGGGCAAGCGATCTAAAACATTTTCAAGATCCGCACTTAATTTAACTCGCAATTACCGACTAATAACACAAACACCCGGTATAGAATACATTTTTTGAATACTGCTGAAAATATTTCAATTATAATATCCTATACTGAGTCTAACCGTTTTTGAGAAATTTTAAATTATCAAAAGTCAAAAATAAAATTTGCAGGCTCTAAAATAATTATTAACATTTTCATTTTTATTTATTTTGGGACCGAGATCTTGTTGAGAAACACCTACTTTATTATAATTTTTTATAACAGTTTGATTAATCTTCTTTTTAGTCGTTTGCTCGGTTTCGAGCATCGTGAGTTCATAAATTGTTTTCTTTAATGGCTTTCCATTCCTGTCTATCTTCTGCCATCTTGAATGTTTTTGGGTGAGGTTTTTGCCGGTTAGACCGGTTATAAGATCCATGTAGCTTGTAGGCGATCTTCCTCTTGATCTTTCGCCAGGGATTGACCCTTCTTAAGTGAGTCTCTCAAGACCATTTCTTCTAACCACGTGACCAAAGAATTTAGCAATTTTCTCCGCAACCACAATACTCAATTTCTTGTTAATTCTGAGTTGGTCCAGAACCGATTGGTTGGTTCTTTTCTCAGTCCAGGACACTCTCAGAATTCTGAGCCAACAAAACATTTCGAAGGCGTCTATCTTCCGTTTATCCGTCTTTTTTAAAGTCCAGCATTCTGATCCATATAGAAAGACTGAAAACACCAGGCTCCAGGTTAAAGGATATGTGATGTCTTTTCCATACTTTGGTTAGTTTGGTTATGGATTCTTTCACTATTGAGCTTCTCCTCTTTACCTCCTAGCTGGATCCGCCCTTGCTCGATATTGTGGTACCAAGATATATGAAACCGTCAACTGTCTCGATGTTGTTTATCCTTTCTACTTTAGGTCTGTTATTATTTTGGCGATCAATTATCATTATTTTCGTTTTCTTTCTGTTGATCCGCAGGCCTACTTTGTTGTTTGCTTCTTCGGCTCTTCGTAATGATTGATCAATTCTCCTTCCGATGCAGCGATTAGAGTGGCATCATCGGCGTAGCGCAAGTTGCAGATTTTGATGGCGTTGATGGTAATTTCTCCCTGCTAGTCATTCAGCCTTTCCTCATGATCCAATAGCCATAGATGTTAAAGAGTTAAAGAGTAGTGGGCTTAGTATACAACCCCACCTGACGTATGCTATGCTGTTGTCGTATAAATTTTGTATTAGCGATATTAAGTGGTGAGGTGCGCCCATTTCAGTTAAGATCTTCCATAGAATTTGCCATCGTACACAATCAAATGCTGCTTTAGAGTCATCTATTAAGCATAAGTAGGAAGGCACGTTGAATTCCCTCGATTTTTCGATTATTTGTCGGAGGTTTAGTATCTGTTCTCTGGTTCTGCGCCCTGGGACAAATCCGGCTTGTTTTGGCGATTTGTGGTAGAAGGTGAGGCTTTATGCGTTCCGATATTATCTTTAACATGCCCTTGCTGGCGTGTGAAATAAGAGCTATTCTTCTATAGTGTCGCATATATCTTTTGGTTCCTTTATTGTATATTGGTACATATACTGACCTCGTCCAGTCATCAGACCAAGTATCAGTGTCCATATTATTTGACAGATCCTATGAAGTAGTTCAACTCCTGTATCGTCAAGTGCAGTCAGCATTTCAGCAACCACGCCGTACTTTCCTGGCGACTTCTTGGTTTTCAACTTGCTAACTGCTGTCCTCACTTCTTCTCTCAGTATAGGAGGTTCTTTTTCATTGTATGTTATAGTTTGCGTGTGTACCTTCTGTAGTTCAAATGTAGCTAGAGAATCATAGGTATGGGCGAGTCAAAATCAGGTTATGGGCGAGTCAAAATCAGGTTAAGTTTTCCGTCGCTTTAATGCTGCGAGCAAAGGAAAGCAGTCACAAATCATCGCTCGGCTTAAATTTGGATCTGCCATTTAAGTAGATTCTACCCAATATATCAGATTTATTAGATAAAATTTTCAGGAAAATCGAGGAAAAGACTAATAGGAAAAATATTGTCAAAATCAAGTTACGTATTCTGTAGCTCTTGATGATGCGACCACAGAAGCATTCATAAATTATGGCTTGGCTTGAATGTAAGTCTACCTTTACACAAAATGTCAAGCTCAAAAGGCTCAAAATTTCATAAAAATCGAATCAAACGACTGATTCCAGAGCATTTAATTTAGAATAAAAAAGTCTAGTGCACCCTATCATCGGATTTGTTTATGTTTGGCTAAGAATGCGGTTTTGTTTACCGCGATCATCCAAACGAGTTGAAACGTGAAACTTGTCTTTTAAAATATTGCCGTGCGAACCGGCACTTTCTACAAAACAGTCAACAATAAAAAAACTGAAATCGAACTACAAAGCCAAGCAATGACTCATCCAAAGGGCATCAAGCAAATGGTTATATCATTATGTTGGTAAGCGATAAAACCTTCCATATCGCTTGAATTGCTTCCAAAAGCAGAGTAAATGTTCAGTTTCTTCGGGCAACGAACAAATTAGATCGTAGGTTTTTGGTGTCTTGCCGGGATATGTAGAGTGATTTCGTGCTACAAGATGGGTGTGGTAGATAGATCATCCTGGCCGTTATCTGCATGATTTAGTGAAAGTTTTTACTTAGTTAGTCAAATTGGTGTAAATTTTAAATCTGTGTTCAAGTGCAGTGTGACCTTTTTAAGGATTAATGGGTAGAAAATGCAGGATGGATAGTCAGCTTGCAGAACGCTGGTAAGGAGGATATCTATCTATAAATCTCTTAGCTTGCACTGATTTGAGTTTTTTGGAAATCGCTTGAAGTCTTATGCATTCTTTCCATTTCTTATTCTTATATTTCCAATTTATTTTTGGACATATTTATTCCGGCCTGTACTAAACACATTTTTTCTTTCTTTCCAGGTGGCAAGATGCAGCTTTCGGTAAGTTTGACATTACTTTGCCCCTGGTTGCCATTTAGATGTACTGTCTGATCAATCCCATTGCAAGATGACGTCAGCTTGTCGCGCTTTGTCCGATAATGAGTGTTAACCAATGGGCACGTCGTAGCTAATTCCGTATTGTTTTATCAGCGCCAAAAGACGAAGAGGAAGTTTATATGTTTATTGTCATTGACACTAACATATATATTTAACTCAATTAATAACATTTGTTATTAACAATGCCGAAACGATACAGTGAATGCGAACAGCGTTTAATTATTAAACTGATAAATTATTTTCAGCTTGAAAAAGCAGCAGGAAAACCCCTTTTACATGTGGATTCAGTGTACAATGTAAATATAGCCTTACTTTTATGTTAATTATTTTTTCAAATTGTATAACCATAATAAACTATTTTAAAGAGAGTATGTGATGCTCTGGAAGTATCACCATCTACTGTATACAAGCTAGCAAGAATGGTGTCCAAAGGGATAATGAGTTCAAGGAGTCCGTGAACACTAACAGAATGTTATCCCTAGGTCCACCACTACATCAAATACATGAACACATTATCAGAAGTCGAATTTACGCAATGTACGCTGCAGGTAAGAATACAATAAATAAAGAGTTCAGTCTCTTATCAACGGATTTCATCTTATGTTATTTAGGAGAGAATGTCACTCTGCGTTTATTGCAGTCAAAGCTACAATGCATTGATACCATTAAAATATCATTTGGTTCGTTAAGAGATGCATTGGTGAAAATGAAGTTCAGTTGGAAAAAATGTACAGTCTCAAACAGGAAATATTTAATGGAGATGCCATATGTTGCACACAAAAGGCTACAATTTCTAAGGGAGCTCGCTGATAACGAAGCATCATCTTTTTCCTTGAAGCCCGTTGTGCTGGATGAGACTTGGATATTTAGTAAAGGTGCATTTAGGAAAAGCTGGCAAGATGATAGCCTTAATACAGTGCGAAAAAAAAGTGGAGAAGGCGTTAGATACATAATTCTACATGCAGGCAACACAGAGGGATTCATAGAAAATGCAAGCTTAATTTTCAAATCAGGTAGCAAAACAGGGGACTATCATGATTCTATGAACAGCGAAAATTTTGAGAAATGGTTTGAAGAACAGTTATTGCCAAACCTTGAAGAACCCTCGCTAATCATAATGGATAATGCGGCTTACCATTCTGGATTGGTAGAAAAAAATCCCAATCCCAGTTGGTCAAAAAAAATGCTTATGGAATGGTTAAGTCAGAGGAATATTTCATTTCCACCTTTGGCAATGAAAGACTACGTTTGGACCTTAACAAAACCACATTTACCTCTCAAAAAGTATAGGTATACTGGAACTATCAGGGATCGAATCAATTAGCAGGATATAATGTATGTAAATCTATTTATTTTGCAGAGTAGATCAATTAGCATTAAAACATGGTCATCGTGTTTTGAGACTTCCTCCATATCACTGCCAGTATAACCCAATTGAAATGGTGTGGTCTGAAGCCAAGAGATACTATGACTCCAAAATAACGTCTTTCGAAACAGTTACAAGTGATACTGTACTTACCACCTGGCAAGAAGCATTAGAACAGGTCAATTTTTTCTATTTTATAATTTAATACATGGAAATAGCATTATCGACAAAAAAACCCTCATCGACAAAAAAAAAAAAATATTTGTGGTTTTAAATAAATTTCAATAAAATTATACCAAACGTTAGTTTTCTTCCTTTGGTTTCTCAAGTATTATTTAACAATTTAAAATCCATTTCAATCCATTCAAATCAATCAAATGTCATCATTCATTCATCCAATTTAAAAAAAAATTGTAAATACAATTTTCTAAATATTTAAATATTTACAAAAATGTAATTGCAAGTCAAAATAAAACTAATCATTTTATGAAATTCCAATGTATGTTTTTCGTGTTTGCCTATTAAAATCAATATTTTAAACCGTTTGCTTCTTTTAAAGTGTCGACTTTCAGACGAACTTGTTCCGGCATCCAAAAGTGGGTTCATAAAACAAAACTGACTACGTTGATATAATATAAGACGAAGGGCCACTTTATGCAATTATCGAAAATATTTTAAAGAAATAAAATAATATATAGCCTTTAATACAGTGTTGCTAGATTGTATGTTAATATGGGAGTCCTTTTTCATAGTTCGCTGAGCTTTCACAACACATCAATTGTGCCTGGGAAACACGACTTAATTAAAGACGTCGCTCATTTGGCGCCTGACGTCACGTTTTGTGACGTCATGTTGCAATGGGATTGATCAAGGTATAGTGTTTTAGTCCCATATTGTTGACTTGGATTTTATGATATTGTGCATGCCCTATTTATTCGACGATGAACAATGACGGAGTTTCTGGATTCTGTATTGGGTTTTTCAAATTTCGTATTTTATTTTTATAAAACTAATTTAAAGTCAGATTTTATACGTTAACTCGAGATTTTCTATGGTCAACTGTTTTTATTTGAAGCTGTATAATCTAAATGGATAATAAATGTCGTTCTCCTGTAAACTACACAGTTATTGTCGTGTAATTATTGGTGTTTTTCTGTTATCAATTACACTCTCAACTAAACGGTTCATGTTTTCTCAATAACATTGCTCAGATTTACAAAATTTTACTTTTTTCAATTTTTGTAAATTTCAATTTTTGCTGCTTTGAAAGTTAATAATACCCCAGAATCCAGACTGACGTGCCTAAAGGTATGTGAAATGTATTTATTATATTTATTATATTATAGGTCCTGGCCTTCTAATTTCGATATTGCTCTGTTTTTCCAAATTTAAAACACTAAACATATTCGATCATATTCGATTCGTGCTAGGGAATTTCAGCGGCCAGGATCCATCTAACTATACCAGTTTTTCTGTTGTCCAGCGCCCTTCAGGCTGTAAGTGGTCCAGATCAAAACTATATCCAGACTTGCAGCTGCTCTTCTAAATTTAAACGGCTAAATGGCGTTGAGTTTTTTAAGAAAAAATCGGAATTTTAGAGAATTTCAGCGGTCTAGATCCGGACAGTATTTTATTTTGTAGAAATAGATGGCAACCAGGGTTGTAGTTTTTTTTATATCATTTATGCTGCTCGCATGTGCAGGCTTGTGGATTTGATGAAGCGAATCTGTATTTCGCTTTTTGCAGATTTCATATAGTGGAACTTATTTTTGAATCCTAGGTTAATTGTTATTGATTTCTTAGATTTTTTTCTCAGCTTTGAACTATTAATATTTTATTACAGTAGTAGTAGTAAACATCTTTATTTCTAAAAAAGGCTATCGACCTATCGGTCTTTCTGCCCTTGTTTAATACATGTAGTCTTAATCTAAATAAAAAACAAAGATGAAAATTCTCTTATTCTAGGTTAATCTTATTAAATAAACTTTCCAATTCTAATGACAAGAAAATATTATTTTATTGTCCAGTAGTCAGTTGCGTTTGTAAGTGTTCGAGTAGCGTTGATGTAGGAGAACGGAAGCGGGATTGTCTGGTTGGTCTTGTAAGACAAAGGGGATTCAGTATGGTCCAGTTGTAGTGGTTGTTTGTCCATTTTGTCTGTAGATGTATGAGTCTATCCGAAATCTTTGTCATGTTTGTGCGTTCGTATAGTAGTTGGGTGGGGGGGTTGTGTAGTGGGTTTTGGGGGTGTCTTATTTGTGTTATTAGTCTTAGTGCAATTTGTTCTGTTTGTATATAACGTTTTGTCCTTTCTGTTCCGTTGGTCATGAGTATATTTCCAAAGTCTAGCAAGGGTCTACAAATAGCTTTATATATTTTGTGGCGGTGTTTGTGCTAATTCCTCTGTCTTTGTAGGTTAGTGATCGGAAGTGTTTTGTTCTCTTTATTGTTTCTGCCCTGATGTTTCGTATGTGTTTAGTGAATTTAAGTTTGTGGTCAATTGTGATTACAAGGTATTTTACGTCGTTTTTTGGTTGTGTCGTTTGGCCGTCTGCAGTTATTGTAGGGGAGTCAGCGTTGAGTCTGTGGTTTGTGAGCAGAAGTTGGTTTTTTGACGCGTTTGGTGTTAGTCTCCATTTATAAAACCATGTCATTGTGTTGTTTGTTAGTGTTTGGAGTCTTTGAGCTGCTCTCTCAGTAGTTTTGTCATGTACAATAAGTGCCGTGTCGTCTGCGTATTGTAATATGTATGCCGATCTGTCGATTTGATTTTTGTCTGGTAAGTTGTAATTGTATATGTCATGGCAGTATATATTGTAGAGAAACGGTGAGAGCGGGGATCCTTGAGGGAGCCCTTGTTCAGGGGAAAAAGAAAATGGCAGTGTTTTGTCAATTCGTACTTGTAGTTGTCTGTTTTCTAGTAAGTTCTTTATGGTGTGTAGTAGATATGATGGTGCGTTATTTTATTACATATATCATTTAGGTACTTATTTTGTATTGCACAATATATTTCAAGAAAAAATGTTTTACGCCAAATTTCACGCAACTTTTAAAACATCCGGAATTGAAATATTCACAACGTGTAGATAGTTGGTAAATCTCATAATCAGTTTAAATTTCCGAGAAATGCATATGACGCATGTTTAATTTTTCCTTTTAGTTTCTCTTTCCCTGGATATTTTAAACCAAAGTATAATAACGTACTCTTCAAACGCCAGGCTTTCACCAAAATAACATAATATGCCCAGATTATTCAGGCACTGATCGTTCCATTGGCTTGTTTCTCAGCTTTATATCAACCACATCAGTGCACTGTTTCATGCAAATTTAACGTTAAATTTGTTCAAAAGATAGAGGCGAGTGCAATATAAATAGGAAAATGTTTGAGTGGCATTTAAGCTAAAGACAATGGCATTCGGCATTCTCTACTATAACAGCTTTCTGAATATTATTCCGCAAATGCATATAGTTTGCACTTTGTGATTTATTATTACATGTTTGCATCTAAAGGGAATGGAGCTCAAGCAGAGAAGTGGCAAAATGGCTGCTCCATTATTAACGGTTACTCGCCTATGGTGAAAGGTTTAATTCAAGGAAAATTAAAATTTCCGTTTCAAAATAGAACGCAATAAGTCAATAGTGGCCTGAGTCAATGGGATTGATGTTTAAAATAATGCTAGTGCAGTGTGTGTCATTACTAATTAAATTATGTGCCATTTGAATCCAATAAACCGAACCGAAAGTGGACAATTCAAAGCTCAATAACTAATAATAAAGCCTTATAGACAATTCAATTTTATTACTGGTATCAACTGAAAATACTAGTGGTAACTGTGCTAGCCTTGTATGGCCAGCATATTTTAGGTTTCAATTGATCAGAGTTGCCCAAAATTGGCCCAATGAAATTCCATCTTTAGAATTAAATTGAGCAAAAACAGATTTAACTATAGGAATTAAACAGGATTTAGCTCAGTGATAAAAATGTATCCCATGTAGTGGTGCGTATTATGGATCAATTGTAATTTAATGGAATTAGCAATTGAGTAAACACAGCAATTATTGTTTGAATTCAATTAAAAATTGTGTAGCAGGATGCATATCACATTTCTGCACACAATCGAAGATTGTTTTGGAGCAAAAAGGGATAACAATCACCCTAAATAAGAAAATTAATTGAATGATTTGTTGTAGTTTGAATTTGCAATTGATTCAAATTAATACAGCGTAATAGCAAAATATCACGGTTTGCAAGAATGGTTTCCAAAATGGAAAAGAAAGTCTATCTTTCTATCTATCTAGAAGAAATAGAAAGGATGTAGAAAAATCTATCAAAATAAATGTTGCTTTATGGCCAATAGTAAGTTACGGCCGATAGTAAGCTCGGATTTACCTACACCGACTTTCGCAAAATGTGTTTTTTAGCTCTCATGGGAAATGAATATTTGTATTTGAATTATCAAACACAAGTTGGTTTGTAAATGTAAATTCCAGCTTAAAGATCTCAGAAAATTAAATATTAACTCTTAAACACTTAACAATATGGGTAACATCAATGTATTTTCAATTTAATTATGATTTTCAGCAACAAAATTTTGACCTGAGCAGGGGCGCTCTTCAACAACCATTCATACGAGCTAAGCTTTAAACTGAAAAAATATGAATTTCTAAGTGACGAGTCAAGTATAAATATAATCCTTGCAGCTGTACAAGTTGTTGCAAGTACAAATTTTACGAAAAAATACGTAAAAAATTGGATAAAGAATCATAAAGCTAAAAAACTAAAATACATAAGATAGAAATATATGGATGTAGTAGTAGTAAACGTCTTTATTTCTAAAAAAGGCTTTCGACCTATCGGTCTTTCTGCTCTTGTTTAGTATATGCAGTCTTAAGCTAAACAAACAAATAAAGGTAAAAATGATCTTATTCTAGGTTAATAATTTAATAATTTTAATTCTGGAAAACAGACTATTGTAAGCGTTCGAGTAGCGTTGATGTAGGGAAACGGAAGAGGAATTGTCTGGTTGGCCTTGTAAGACAAAGGGGATTCAGTATGGTCCAGTTGTAGGGGTTGTTTGTCCATTTTGTCTGTAGATATATGAGTCTTTCCGAAATCTTTGTCATGTTTGTGCGTTCATATAGTAGTTGGGTGGAGGGGTTGTGTAGTGAGTTTTGGGGGTGTCTTATTCGTGTTATTAGTCTTAGTGCAATTTGTTCTGTTGTTTGTATATAACGTTTCGTCCTTTCTGTTCCGTTGGTCATGAGTATATGTCCATAGTCCAAGAGGGGTCTGCAGTTCGCTTTGTATATTTTTGTCGCGGTATTTGTACTAATTCCTTCGTCTTTGTATGTTAGTGAGCGAAAGTGTTTTGTTCTTTATATCGTTTCTGTTCTGATGTTTCGTATGTGTTTAGTAAATTTAATTTTCTGGTCAATTGTGATTCCAAGGTATTTTCGTCGTTTTTTGGTTGTGTCGTTTGGCCGTCTGCAGTTATTGTATGGGAGTCAGCGTTGAGTCTGTGGTTAGGATGTATTTTAAAAACAAATTCATTAAAAACAAAAAGTACAGGTTTTTTATTACATGTAAACACACCAAAAACAATTATTAAAGTTTCTCCTGAACAGGAACAAGATACTCAAATTCCCCTCTTGGATGTTTGAATTAAAGAATATCTACATTCGCATATAGAAAACCGAGAAATACTGATCAAAATAATCCAATAATGATCAAAACGAGAAAGAGTTTAGGAAAGATCGAGTTTAATTAGCAAGAGCGAGTTTAGCGAAGATCAAACATCGGTTGAAAGAATATAATCTCATTTATCAGCTTTGATTTAAAAATGATGGAATTTCCATTACACCATACGCAAACATTCAAAAAATTATCAAACTCAAACAACAAAAAATACTCACCTTTTAATGTTAAGCAAGGAAATTTACGCAAGAAACTAACAGATAGATAGATAGATAAAAATTTATTGAACATTCCCATTAATAAAATTCACAAACAAAGTTAAAAAACATAACTCCCATGTCTAGCCAGATGTTCGGCCGGTTGCTCTTTGCCCATGATCTAAATAGGCGCGCTAAGTCGTCCATTACCTGGGCAGTGCCCTAACATGGACATTCCCGAGCTAGCCATACGCACGACAACGTCAGGAGATAGTCTTGAAGTGGCGGTTTTGGTTTTATTCGAGGGGCATTCATTAAGGAAAAAAGGTCTTCCTGAAGGGAAGCCAAAAACCCCTTTTGCTTCGACCTTTAAGTTTGATACTGTCAGCCGTGGCGTTAACCGCCGGCAGTTTCAACTAGATGACCAAATCCATCCGCCCCCGCCCCGATCGGTGCAAGGACCAGCCAACACCAGCCAGAACGAGGCAGGACGAACCCGTCAAGTCACGTTATGTTGGATTTGTGCGTTTCCAGCCTGCTAGAAACGACTGTCTGCAACTGGCAGGCAATGTTTGTTTGTCGTCACGTACTGTCAGGGACAAAATCCTCATAAAATATGGGAAGTCGCTTATACAGGGGACCATGGGTTGGGCGATCGTTTGCTCTTACTTGGGTGATATTTCGCGTAAGGACTGAGCCTTGCACTCCGCTATGACAAAATTTTTCGTCATTTAGTCGGCTATATAGGCCATCCCTGTAGCTTCGTGCATTTCGGTTATTCTGGTGTATCTGTCAGCAGATAGGACGCCTCTTAGGAACCTATTTTGGGTCCTTTGAACACGTCGTCTCGTGGAATCACAGACAGAGTGCCAGACAGGGGAGCCGTAGGTCAGTATGGGCCTTATGGTGGAGGTGTAGAGCAGAAGTTTGTTTTGAGGTGACAGAAATGAATTTGGCGCCAGAAGAGAGTACAACTTTCTTCGGGCCATGAAAGTCTTTTGTACAGCATAGTCAACATGCTTGTTGAAGTGAAGTCGGGCGTCTAGTTTGAATCCCAGGTATTTCACCTCTTTTACTGGCTGGATTGGAGTATTTTGCACCATGAGTGGCGATAGGATTTTATTGTTAGTAAATTTGCGCGAGAAGATAATAAGTTCAGTCTTCCTGGGATTCACTTTAAGTTTCCATTTATCGAAATACGGCGTCAATAAACTCAGGTGATGCGCAATGCGAGATTTCGCAGCCTGAGCATAGAAAGACGATGTGTAGATAGCCGTATCATCCGCGTATTGTGCTATTTTTGTAGTGGGAAGTTTTGGAATGTCTGCTGTATACAATGTATACAGCAACGGCGAAATCACTGTACCTTGTGGTACTCCTGCCGCGATGCGTCTTTTGGCAGAAGTGGAATTCTCCACTTTAACCTGGTTGGTACGGTTTTTTAGGTAAGACGCTATAAGGGAAACTAGCTAGAGTGGCAGTGAATGTACGGCAAACAACTTATACAGCAGGCCTAAACTAACAGATTTGACAATCATTTCCAAATCAACAAAAGATACAGAGAAAACGTTTCAGTGTTTGACCGTTTTGTTATACCATTTCAAATAAAAATTGTTTATTTTTAGCTAGCAGAGTTTTAAAAATCGTGGTGGAAAACATCTCAGGCAGTTTTCTAATAAATGTTATAGTTTTCATGCTGTATAAACAGAAATGGATTCAAGCCATCTGCTTAAATAAATTACATAAACTCGTGAAATAGAAAACACGTGTTTGTTCCATTTCTCTACATCGGAACATTTTATATTCCTCGAACACAAACATAACTTGTTTTCGCACATCCTCGTGATCTATTACTTTACCATCACCGATGCATCTAAAGGGAAAGGGCTGCCATCTAAATTATTAATGAACTTCAGCGTAAGGAAAGTGCTTTTAGACAAACAAGCTTTAGAATCTCGGTGCTCGTTTAAAACAGAATATTTTGATAGGGAAGGCTTTTAAAATGTTAAACTTCATCCATTTTCCTTCGATCCGAACTTTAATATATCATTTAATACTTAGGCACGCTCGCACGATTCGCAGGAATTTATTTCAAATAACTGGATCAAAGATAAATGTATTTGCAAAGAGCCAGTATTCTCAAGTTGAAAAACCCAAAAAATAAGTGAAATTCTTAGGCACAATATGTTTTTCAAATTGATACTTTTTTTCCTGTAAAATGTTCAATTATTTCTCTTTTAAATGCACTATACATGTCATATATTAATCCGTAAATACGAGGATTTCCTAAATAAATAAATCTCAAAAACTGTTTATTTGGCAATCCACAAAAAGGTTTTACTAAAGACCTTTTTCTTTAATTTGATTCGTGCTTTTCGATTATTCAAGTTTACCTCTAATAGATTTACACAACCCCTCCACCCAACTACTATACGAATGCACAAACATGACAAAGATTTCGGAAAGACTCATACATCTACAGACAAAATGGACAAACAACCTCTACAACTGGACCATACTGAATCCCCTTTGTCTTACAAGACCAACCAGACAATCCCGCTTCCGTTTCCCTACATCAACGCTACTCGAACACTTACAAACGCAACTGACTACTGGACAATAATTTTTCCTTGTCATTAGAATTGGAAAGTTTATTTAATAAGATTATTAACCTAGAATAAGAGAATTTTCATCTTTGTTTTTTGTTTAGATTAAGACTACATGTATTAAACAAGGGCAGAAAGACCGATAGGTCGATAGCCTTTTTTAGAAATAAAGATGTTTACTACTACTACTACTAGATTTACATTCTTTTTTAAGACTGCATATATTACGTCATATGTAGAAGCCAAATTTGTTAAAATACAGTTTTATTTGCGAAAAAAGTTGTAGCATAGCATTACATAAAAAAAGGTAATTGGTTTTATAGAATCTAAAAATCTACAAAATACTGATTGCGCCATCTAAAAAACCTTGGAACTACTTCCTTTATAATTTATCGAATAAAATTGATAATTTCAGTAAAGATGTATCTATTTCAATTCAACTTTCCTCGAGATTGGCTTTTAAGATGAATAATAAAGGACTCGAAACTCAGGAAGAACTCAGTTAATGGCAAATCTAAACAACTTAAGAATGAAATCTTATTCCGAAATAATGAGAAAGTAAATATTATCGTGTGCCGCAGGCAAAGACCTCGTAAATAACGTTTCCTAAGGATGCACTTTGTAAACTTTACCACGGGAATAAATTTTTAAAAAGTTTTTCTTTCCAGTTCAGTCGCTTCGCCAACCTGAAAGCTCCTTTCAAACAGTCTTATTGCTTAAATAGTTAAGGGAAATTTTATGAAAGTTAAAGTTTAAAAGATAGCCTTGTAAAGAATATTAAAATGTGCAGGAAAATGGCAAACCGTTGGCAATTTTATTTGGCTTGTAGTGGAAGTAAAAATCATTTAGCAAGGAGATTATTAAGTTGCAGTTTTATATTATTATTTTCCCCACTGCAAATTTTGTTCGGAAATTATTCAAGAGACGGTTAATAAAAGAAGGTTTGAGTAAAGAAAATTGGAAGTTGATATGTTACATTTATGAAAAACGTCAAATTCGGAAAATAAATGGTTTATTTTACAGGCAAGCTCTATATTTCCATCCATTATAAAAATTAATTTGAAAGGCTACATTATGTAAAAAGCTACTTACACGCGTAGTCATATAAGCCGCGTCGTGTATTGGTTATTTACTCAAGTAATGAAATGGAAAAAAATTGATTGCATTTTAAAATGGAAACAATAAATAGGTGAAAACCTTATTTTGCTTGAGAAAGTGCTTGATAAATTGAAAGGCGAAAAAGCAGAAAAGTGTATCTAATAATAAACGAAATGGCTTCAAACAGGGCGAAAATTATTTGTAAAAAAATATTTAAAAATTGTTTACGGGTATGAAATTGTGTGGTAAATTGACATAAAAAGGAAAGTAAAGATAAACACGAGATTACTGAAGAAATGAAATTAAATATTTTGTGGTTGGGTGGAAAAATTAAACCTTTTTTTTATTAGACATCTAAGCATAATTATTCTTTAATGGTTCTGCAAATTCCCAAAATTCCGTGCATTCTATACTTTGAAGGCTCTTCCAAAACTCTCTCAGCTCAATTTTCCATATAACAAAATCAATAAAACATTTTTTACAAAAAAGCAAAGAAGAAAATTTTGTACAAGCATCATCCCGCTAGATAACCGTGAAAATAGTATCTGTTTTAAACCCTTTACACTTAATTCTATAAAACGAACAAAGTATTTAAAGAAAAAGTCTTCTACAGTATTAATGATATGGTACGCGAACACCCCGCCTCGGTTAAAGAGTTGTTAAAGGAGGTTTTCAAACGGCGAATACTTTGAGCAACTTTAGCGTGGAGATACATTTTTAAACTTCTCTTTTCTGGTCGGTCGCTGGGCTGAACTATCAGCCGTTTCCAGCAGCCTTATTGCTTAAACAGTTAAAGAGAAATTTTATGAAAGTTGTTCTGAAAGATACCCCAGTAAAGAATATTACAATGTTGCGGAAGCCAGCAAAGTGCTTGTAATTCTGTTCTATTTGCCAGGCGAAATGATTTAACAGCCTGCTTATTAGATTTTTCAGTAGTCGGAATAGGATACAACTTTGTTATGTCACAGCATGGAAAATAACTTTGTAGAGACTCAACATTGTACCTAATTACTTAGTTGTTAATTAATAGTACTCAAAAAACGCAATTGGAACATTTAGGCAAATTTGATAAGAATTTTAATTTGTCAAAAGTCGTATATTTTTGGTACGGCTAAGTGCCAAGAATAAATCAAAAGTCAATATTGCGAAAATCAGAAAAGACAGTTGTAGCAGATGTTGGATTAATACCCGTCGCTGTTTCTCACTTCACTGGACTCTGAAACTTTAAAGACATGAGCACCTGTTTACGGACTTCAGTAAGCTGCAAGTTCCTCAGGTTTTTTTAAAATCTGCAGTCGTTTTTATTAAAAATATGCGGGTGGTAACTTTGCCAGCAATTCTGAATTTCCGGGCGAAGAATTGTTGAATATTACGTGGAGTACAGCGACCATCCAAAATGTTCAAACGAATGCTGGCAAACCAAAACGAGTTTTTATAGAAACAAATATAAGTTTTTATTGATCAAGTTATGATTAAGAAATATAATCGGCAAGATGGATTTCAATGATGAGAAATTGAAATCTAAACTTGATTTGAAAGTATCGACTTCTATTTTCTAAGAAAGGGATTATTTCTTTAAAAACCCACGCTTGCAGTTTTCGATTTACTGCTGAGTAATCGAAAACCTTAGTATTCTTTGATTTAGACAAATATATGGTCCATATTCAGTCTTCATCAACAACCAAAAATTTTTAAAATTTGGTGTTTCGAATAATGCATAATTTTACCGTTTTACTCAATTAATTAATTAGTTCTTTAAGGTTTTAACGTAAATTTCAATATATCGAAAATCTTACTATTAATTTTCCTTAAAAATGATCAGTCTAGCAAATATGCTTTTCATGCTGAAAAATAAGCAAGCAATATACACTTGCGTGCATAGAAATCGGCCCACAGTAAATTTTTGATTTTAACTATATGGTTTCGTATATTTTCCTGACTGTACTTCAATTCACTCCAATACATTCCTGGGTTTCAGTCAATTTAATTGTTTATTATTTAAAATGTTACAAATACGTTTCGGTGTCTTTCTCCACCATCATCAGTTTGTCTAAAATATACATTTACAGTTATTATTAATTTATATAAAAATTTTCCATCAAAATTCACACATTAAAATACAAATCACAAACATATTAAAAAGTACATCAAGAACATTGGTTAGACAAACTGATGATGGTGGAGAAAGACACCGCAACGTATTTGTAACGTTTTAAATAATAAACAATAAAATTGACTGAAACCCAGGAATGTATTGCAGTGAATTTAACTATATGTTTTTTAAAAACTATTCCAGATAGAAAAAAGAAATATGCTGTTTGAAAGACAATTTAATATGATTTAATGTGAGTATAAATTATTGTGAGTATCCTATGTTTAACATAGTGGAATTAATGCATTAAGCAAATTAAGCTTTTATATTATTAACATTAATAGGGTTATTGACAATTTAAAACTTAACACTTAATTTTTTAATAATGGTCTCTTTCCCTAATAACTTCTCTCATACGATTAGGCATAGATCTAATCAAGTTTGCTATTGTTTCTTAAGGGATGTCAAACCACTCTTCTTCTACTGCAACAATAAGCTGTGGGATCGAGTTTGGGGTATGAAGTCTAGCTCGAATTCCTCGTTTTAGCTCATCCCATAAGTGTTCGATCGGATTTAGGTCAGGACTGTATGCTGGCCACACCATTACCCGAAAACCGACTTTGCAATGTAATCTTGCACGATTCTTGCGGTGTGCGGCCTGGCATTGTCATGCATAAAGGTAAATTCGCCTCCAATGTAGTCGACATAAGGTACCACATGAATTGCTAAAATCTCCTCGATATATCTAACAGCCGTTAAACCTCTTCTTCCGTGGACACGGTCGCCCTTACGAATGAACTCTCGAACCGCCGTTCGTGCTCCTATAGAAATTGCACTCCAGATCATACAGGAACCACCTCCATAAGCACTCCGCTCTTCAAAGCAGCAATCTGCAAATCGCTCTCTTGGTCTTCGGTACACTTTCCTTCTTCGGTCGCTACCATGGAGGCATATTCTGGTCTCATCTGAGAACAGAACAGATCCCCATTGTTCCAACGTTCAATTCAGATGATCCCGTGCAAAACTCAGGAGTGCTTGCCGATGAGCTAGAGTAAGTTTTGGACCAATCGCAGGTGTTTTAGGGGTCAGGTTATTTTCCTGCAGTCTTCGTCTTACTGTCCACTGACTAATGGCCACTCATCGCCCCTAATGGAGCAGTCGTTGCACTTGAACGGCATTAAGGTGACGATTTCTTAATGTTGACACAATAAAGCGGTCATCACGAGCGGTTGTAAAGCGCCTTCTGTCTGTTCCAGGTCGCCTATGAAAGGATCCAGTCTCCTCATAACGTTTGGAGACTCTTCGAACTGCTGCGCGTGTCATATCCAATTGTCTAGCAACATCTCGCTGACTAAGTCCATTTTCGATTAAAGCAATAACTTGGCCGGCTTTTTGTGGTGTAGTATGCATTAAACTAACACACTTAAACAATATTGAGATTATGAAAAACGAATTAATATGCAAATTTCAGTTGCAAACGCAATAATTTTAATATTTGACAATTTTTTTTATTTTCGTTACAATCACCACATAAACACGTTTCATTTGTTTACCGATTGCTACGCATATAAACGATAAGCCTTCTTGGTAAATTTATACTCACATTAAAGCATATTAAATTGTCTTTCAAACAGCATATTTCTTTTTTCGAACTGATGAATAGTTTTTAAAAAACATATGGTTAAAGTCAATAGTTTACAGTGGGCCGATTTCTATGCACGCAAGTTTATAAAGTCCGCCTTAAAATCAAGTAGACCGTAGGAAATGTGCAACATAATAATCTCAGGCTGAAACAAGAACTTCAGTTAAGGAGTTGAGCAACATTTGACTCAGACATATTGCACTAAATCCCATTATTTTGGCTTCTTTATTCTAAATGATCCATTCATTACCAACCATCTATACAGGGTGATTCACAACCTTATGGACACAGAGCAGGGGCGTGTAGAGGACCTCGAAACAAGTCGGGTTTCCATTCAAGTTTTTTTTCTCAGGCATGGTTAACTAGATACAGATAAAAACTTTAACACCCTGTATCTCGTTAACCATGGCCCTGAGAAAATAAACTTAAATGGAAACTCGACTCGTTTTGAGGTCCTCTACCCTGTATATTATGTCACTTTAACCGAAAAAATCTTTCAGGAAAAACTGTTTTAGGAATATTCAACTCATTGACATGGTTTTCCTCAAACTTTGAATAAATCTACAACAAGACAAAAACCCCAACTTTTATGTATTTAAATTAATAATAATTTTGAAAAAAACTTAGTTTTTTACTTGTGGTTACACAACATTCTATGGCAAATTTCCGTTACATCAACTTGTAAATAATGTTTTCATCCGATCAAAACAAGCCAGAACCAACAGACAGATTTAGAAAGTGATGCGAAATGGTTTAGAAGCGAATGGTTGAATGAGAAATTTGCGAAAACTCGCAGAGTATCAGCAAGCCATGAAATTAAGCTTTTTGACAAGCACAACGATTTAAAAAACTAAATTATTTGAGGAAATGCCACAAATAAAATACACAAAATAAAAAGTCTAAAGTTGAGAGCCGTGAAATTACCGTTTTCCGACGGCGACCCTTTTGACGAATAAGAAATAAAGTAGGAAGCAACCGGGTAGCTTTACGGCTGTTGTTAAATAAGGGCAGAGTAGTAGAGCGTGATATAATTTAAGCTGGTACATTTTACAATAAGGTTTTCCTAAATAGTTCTTTCAAAATTATGAATTTACCCGGTAATTTATGAGAAATAATTGAGATATAATTCACATTTGTTCTCATAAATTAAAATTGGACAGATATGTTGAATCAATCATGCAATGCAGTATTTAAATAAATAAGAATTCAAATAACCATTCAGATCTTGAAAAGTGCACAGCGTTATTAAATAGTGCCTCTTGTTATTCGCCAAATGGTAAGATGCGAAGAAAAGGCAAATTTAAGCGAAAAATATACGAAAAAGTTGTGCCCATGAATACTGAATAAAAAGTATTTACATCTCGAGTTTTCGAAACAGTCGATTGTTCTCATATTTTGCAAAGCAATTCAGATAAAAATGCAAACTAATTTGAAAAAATATTGAAACTTGTCATTAAAAAACGCTATTGCTGAATTGAGAAAATAAAATTTGCCACTTTGTTCACTTACAAACATATTGTCTTTGCATCCAGGATACGATCTAGTTAATTATTATTTATTTTATGACGATGTCTTTTCCTAAATTAATTTAAATTAACCGTTAATCAAACCAACGCCATTAAATAGGATTTATCCACATTTTGCTCTCATGTGCCTACATCAATGTGATTTTTGAAATAAAAAATTTGTGTCCCCGATTGAGAAATCCTTTCTTTTCTTTCTGTTTCTTCGTAAATGTTAGTTGGGCGAGTTACATCTGAAACAGTGGTTATATATTTTATGATTTGTACATATGGATTCGCACAAAAAATCTGTAAATTTAAATGAAAAACTCTTTTAAATCGATGTGCGGCTCCGCTTGATGAATTTGACGGTTTTCTACATAACAAATATAATATACATACAAAGTAGTTAGGTTGAGTTTGAAAGAGTTTATACAGATTATCTTAAGCTGTCCCAATTTAGTCACCTCTCGCATAAATAAAATTAACATTATTGCCCAAAATTTCACAAAAATAACACAATTTTTATTAAGAACGTTTTTTAAATGTTTCTTTTGAAAAGCAAATTAAATGCTAAAACGCCTACTAACAAATTGCTCATTTATTATACAAACTTCTGATGACAAATCACTTTAGAGTAGTAAATATAATAAAAATGTTTAAAAGGTTAATAAAAAATACCTTCTTTAAATAGATCTTTAATAAAATTCTGCTATCATAAAACTCGTAAATAAAAACAAAGATCTACGTAACGATGGAACTCAAATGTACGTTGCTTCTAGTTTCCAAATAGTAGAAAAGTACGAAGATAACATATAATTTTAAGGCCTCCAATTCCACGATCACGATCAGTTTTAATAATTATATTGGAGGAAAACCCCGAACTAATATTTAAGGCCATGAATAATAAATGTAAAATACAGCACTCCGAACAGCAACTAGTTAATTACAACAGTCGTTCGAAAATGTATAATTCCTGTTCTAACAATAATAAATTTAGTTATTTACGAAATTAACTAAAATTCCTATTAGATATACAAAACTGAAAATAAATCGGAGTACTGAAAATTGCGTAATGTTGCTAATATAAATTCCTGTGCATAGAACTGCTAAAAAAATAAAAACTGTTGCAACATAAAGGAAAGGATGTGAGGCATGATACGAAAAAATGGTAGGACGCTCCATAACGGTTGCTGTTTTCGCACGGTAAAGCAAACTTTCGTCTTGGCCTTAAGGGAAAAAAGCCGACAAAAAGGACAGGGCGAACTTTACAATCAAGCTGAAACTGAACCCTTCGGGAATTTTATTGCACTTGTGTTGGATTTTCTCGGCTTTATCGTTTTGGGAACTAGTTGCATGCTCCTTTTATTCCTTTTATTGCGATAATGTCTTTAGGTAAGGGTTGGCGAGATTTTCATTGCTTTGCTTTGGTCCATGTTTTTCTTACAGATTCCGGTTTCAATTGAGCAACGCAAGGTTAACACGCTGCTTTGATCATGCTTCCTGCGTATAAGAATTGTACGATAGAAATTCAAAAATATGTTACTAGTTAAAAATAAAAAATGATTTATTCCTAGTACTTAAACTTCGCTCTACAATGAATAATCAATCTTTGCAGAAATTTAATTAAGTATTTTATGTCAACATAGCAAATTCAACTTGTTTTATAACTATTATCAAAACTATGTAGTAGTTACAAGTTCAAATGGGTGGCCCGTACAACAAATCCCTTAAACCCTTGAATATTATTCAAAACTATATTATCAAAGTAATGTTTCAGAAGAACAAGCTTTATTCGACGCGATTGTTGTATTCATATGAAATATTTGATGTTCGTTCGATGTACATTTTGGAAATATGTTCCTTTGAATTTAAGAAAATACAGGAAAGAAAAAATTTAAGAAATACTTATGTAGCATAGTAGTAGTAGTAAACATCTTTATTTCTAAAAAAGGCTATCGACCTATCGGTCTTTCTGCCCTTGTTTAATACATGTAGTCTTAATCTAAATAAAAAACAAATATGAAAATTCTCTTATTCTAGGTTAACGATATTATTAAATAAAATTTCAGTGGCAAGAAGAAATTATTTTATTGTCCACTAGTCCGTTGCGTTTGTAAGTGTTCGAGTAGCGTTAATGTAGAGAAACGGAAGCGGGATTGTCTGGTTGGTCTTGTAAGGCAAAGGGGATTCAGTATGGTCCAGTTGTAGGGGTTGTTTGTCCATTTTGTCTGTAGCTGTATGAGTCCTTCCGAGATCTTTGTCATGTTTGTGCGTTCGTATAGTAGTTGGGTGGGGGGGTTGTGTAGTGGGTTTTGGGGGTGTCTTATTCGTGTTATTAGTCTTAGTGCAATTTGTTCTGTTGTTTGTGTATAACGTTTTGTCCTTTCTGTTCCGTTGGTCATGAGTATATGTCCAAAGTCTAGCAAGGGTCTACAAATAGCTTTATATATTTTGGTGGCGGTGTTTGTGCTGATTCCTCTGTCTTTGTAGGTTAGTGATCGGAAGTGTTTTGTTCTCTTTATTGTTTCTGCCCTGATGTTTCGTATGTGTTTAGTGAATTTAAGTTTGTGGTCAATTGTGATTCCAAGGTATTTTTACGTCGTTTTTTGGTTGTGTCGTTTGGCCGTCTGCAGTTATTGTAGGGGAGTCAGCGTTGAGTCTGTGGTTTGTGAGCACAAGTTGGTTTTTTGACGCGTTTGATGTTAGTCTCCATTTATAAAACCATGTCATTGTGTTGTTTGTTAGTGTTTGGAGTCTTTGAGCTGCTCTCTCAGTAGTTTTGTCATGTACAATAAGTGCCGTGTCGACACGGCAACACGTACAATACGCAGACGTGCGTATTGTAATATGTATGCCGATCTGTCGATTTGATTTTTGTCTGGTAAGTTGTAATTGTATATGTCATGGCAGTATATATTGTAGAGAAACGGTGAGAGCGGGGATCTATGCAGAAGATTATTCTGGAAAAAGAAAATGACAGTGTTTTGTCAATTCGTACTTGTAGTTGTCTGTTTTCTAGTAAGTTCTTTATGGTGTGTAGTAGATATGTTGGTGTGTGTAGTTTGTATAGTAAGCCTCTATGCCAGACACTATCAAAAGCTTTGTTAATGTCCATAAACAGGAAAGCTGTCTTTCTGTCAGTTAGGTGGGTTGTTTGTATATTGTTAGTCAGAGTGAAGAGTGGGTGAATAGTCGAGTGCTGATGTTTGAATCCGAACTGATACGATGGTATGTACTTTCCGACCAGTTTTCCCAGTCGCTGCCCTATTATGTACTGAAAAACTAGCATATATACGAAGGATTTAATATTAATGAATAATAAGCACGTTTGGATGTTCAGTCATCTAGGGGCTGTTATACTTAGTGATGAGCGAGACTGGACTTGGTCTTGCAAAAAAAGCAAGGCCAAGAATGGTATGCAAGAACAAGACCAAGACTTTTGCAAGAGTCTTGCAAGAGCAAGCGGCTCGTATTAATATTTAGTTTTTAAGCATGGGTTACCACAGCAGAAAACGATAAAACAAAACGAAATGTGACCAATACGGTAATCCGATACTGATTGTGTGGCAGGCTGATTACCGAAAATCAGTTTCTTTTTCGTCTTGGGAGATCGCGGGCGGTGGCTATTAAAACATCCTGACAATAGATTGCATAATTTCACGCTGAAATTTATATAATAGATCGAACCTGTCGAAATGTGACTTTGCCTATTGGGTGACTACGTCTTAACAGAAACTCCTAAAAAATCTCATAAATTATAAATTAACCTTGCGACGAATCATGTGCATTATTAATAAATGGATTTGTTTTCATAGTCATCAGTAAAATTATAAAAGCCCAATTAAAATATTACTACTTCTTACTGTGGATATTTCAATGTGATTGTATTTTCGTTAGAATATGTAAATTACACTACTTGAAAATAAAATCGATTTCTCTGGATCTTAAGAGACAAAGAAAAATTAAGGGTCAACAATTTTGAATTACCCAATAATTAAATTTATTAAAATAACAAATAGTCTGAGATTATTATTATCTTTTAATTATAGTTATTATTAAATACATTTTGTCTAATTTTACGGCATATGTTAAAGCAAGACCAAGACCAAGACTGCCGTTGATTTGCAAGACCAAGGCCAAGACTATGTATGCAAGAACATGACCAAGACCATGCAAGTCTTGGACTTGGTCTTGCTTTGCTCATCACTAGTTATACTCGTTAAAATGTTCTACAGAGTGTATTAAATATGCCATACATAACAAGTTGAACTTTGTAATGTTTTAATTCTTTCCTCTTATAATTCTATATATATAATTCTTTCCTCTTATAATTTGTTCTTCATATGGTAAACTAAGGCATAAAAGCATGACTTTTTATTTTTTCTTTTAATATCGCCCAATACCTTTACGACTACGAATTAACCGATACCTTCTCCAACTGCTTTAATGACATTGATTGCTACCTGAAATGCACTTTGAGGATTGAAATAAAACCATTATTTTACGTTTAAATGTTTGTATTAATTATAGTGAGAAAAGAAATCAGTACAAGCAAAATAGAACAGTCATTTCAATAGAGCAACAGAATTAAAAATGGGTGCGGCATAATATTAACATTCGCAATTGTTAATAAACATACAATAATTGTTGGAATTTCTGGGTTTCAGGTTAAATAAGACGCAAAATCCAAATCAAATGCTCAAAAGCCGAAACATAAGTTTTAGAGCAATAAAGTTGGATTTAGCTTTTTAACTTGTCTGAAACGTCAGGCCATTCAAATGAAATTTAAACCGGGAAACAGACAAAAAATAACTGTTCCATGCAACATTAAAAATACATTTTCCCAAAATTAACATTAATATATTGTAAGATTAGCTTAATAGCTATAATCAACAGCTAATATATATATAGCAATCAATTAAAATCATCAAACTTGGATAGGAAATATGTAACTTTGTTGAATAAGAATAAAAGGATTTTTAAAGCTATTTTGAAGCATTGTTAGTTAGAGACTCAAAAATGATTGTTTATTGCAAAATGCACAATGCAAAAATAGTAACTTCGTTCAAACCAATGCATGGTATTCTAATTAAAAACATGATAAATCAGAATGTGGCAATTACAAGTTTTACAACCACACATTTTGTATAGCACGGCAGTTTTACTGAAATTACAATTAAATAGGTTAGCTGAAAGCAATCTCATTTCGGTAAACTGTCTGCAAAGCAAATTTGGCTTTTAATTTCCATATACTTACACGGGATGTGCACCAAACAATTAATGTCTCTTCTGTTTTATGAACACTTTGATCTTTTTGCACGTCGCTGTTTAAAATAAAAAGTTAATATATGACACTAAACCTGAAATGTAGATTAAGTTTAAAAAATCAGACTGTATAAATAGATTAGATTACATTCTGGAAACGGATTGAATTACTTTAATACACATTTAGTGAAATATCCCTTCCTGATAGAAAGTGTTATCTGTTGGCATAAATATAAATAATGTATTAAATATTTGTATAATTGTCTTAGCGATGCAGGTCCGATGCAGAGATCAATGCAAGTACGTGTTTAATTTAAATTCCGTTTAAATAGGAAACACAATCTATCACAATTATACGTACAGTACAAGAAAACCCAAACCAAAAAAAACTAACCCAAATTCATCAAAATAAACAAACGAAGGTTTAAGGTTTTAATTAGAATTTAAACCGGAAATAACCAAAAAAGTTATCATCAAAAGCTCTGCTCGTTAAAAAAAGGAAAAATTAAAGTATTCCTTAAGAAAAATCAATAGAAATTCCGACAAAGTAATAAACTTAAACTGAATGTTTCCAACATTTATCAAAAGCATATCAGCTTTTAAAACTGCAATTTTAACCAACTTTTGAAAATATACAGTGTCTTCTTAAGTTGGCAACATACGGAAAACTTTTTTATTATCAAATTTAGGAAAAGTATTTTTTTATAAAAAGTTCTGCATATTCTAAAAATCCAAAATACAATAATTACATATTACATTTTTTCAGTCGTGTACGCGGTTTGTCAAAAAATTTAAATTTTACTCAAGTTTAAAGTACCTTTATTTTTGACAATATCGGAATTGTGATTAAAACAGTTGATCAGATCTAAAAACTACGTTCAAATATGTAATTACATCATACGGCTTCAACATTATTATTTATATAAAAATACCGAACATTTATCTGTTTTATTTACTACAAATTCTCCCAAAGCAAAATTTCCACGTAACTACACTTACATTTTCATTGTTTTTGTAGACAAAAATAGGAAAAAAACATACCAGGATGCAATTGCATATTTGAACGTAGTTTGTAGTTCTGACCAAAATTCAGATTTTTGCCCACCCGGTACAAGACTGAAAAAATTGTATATCTAATGGATGTATTTTAATTTGAGAACATGCAGAACGTTTTATAAACAATAACTTTTTTTCGTAAAATTAATATTTAAAAAGCTTTCCATATGTTTCCAACTTAAGTAGACCCTGTATAAAAAAACTGTAAAAATTCTAAAGCCAAAATTGAATTTAATAATTGAGTAAACAGCACTATAGCGCTTACAATTATTATTCATACTCAGTATCAGACACAAAGAATAAACTAAAAAATATGAAATGTGTGAATTAATATCTTACCTAATATTCCCACTCAATTGTAGCCATAAGATTACCTGAAAAAGATTAGGAAATTCTCCAACAAAAAAGTAACAATACCCATTCAATATTTGCAGAATAGACGCCCAACGGCCTTGCCCAATACAATATGAAATATACAGTGCCAGTAAAATAAAGTAACTTTAAAAATCAAGCAATTCACGGTAAAATTATATTAATATAGCACTTAAAAATGTTGGAATAAATGAAATATGAAACAATAAAACAATTACCGGAAAATTAATCATGTTGCGGTAAACTTACCAAAAGTTGCTTAAAAATGCTTTTAAAACGTAAATGTTTCTAAATACGTGAAGAATGTTAGTACGTAATTTACGTAAATATGTATCCAAAAGAAATTCCTGGGTTCCAGTCAATATTAGTGTTTATTGTCAAAAAAATTTTTACAAATACGTTTCGGTATCTTTCTCCACCATCATCAGTTTGTCTAAAATATACATTCACAGTCATCATTAATTTAAAACAAAAGATCTGCTAAAATATACATACTAAAATACAAATTACAAACATATTAAAAAATATATTAAAAACATAGGTTCACTTAATATACCTTTTAATATGTTTGTAATTTGTATTTTAGTATGTATATTTTAGCAGAGCTTTTGTTTTAAATTAATGATGACTGTGAATGTGTATTTTAGACAAATTGATGATGGTGGAGAAAGTCACCGAAACGTATTTGTAATTTTTTTTTAACAATAAACACTAATATTGACTGGAACCCAGGAATTTCTTTTGGATTAAATTGAAATACAGTCAGGAAAGTATACACAGTAAATATGTATATCACCAATCCTTAATGATTTAAAAAAGGTGTTTTATCAAATATGATTTTAACACACACAATTTCATCTACAAGCTTAGCATAGCAACAAATTTGATAAGATTTCAATTCACGATTTTTTATTGTTTTTGTAAGTCTCATATTCAAGTACATTTCTAGTTCCTTATACATGACTTTCTGCCCAAAATTGCATGAATTATGAGCTAACAAATGTTGATACTAAACTTGTAGGCATTCATGTATCCAAATTTCAATTATGCTATGAAATAAAAATGAAAGACCAGTAAAAAACCTGAGTTAAACGTGTTGAAAAACCTTTTTACCTAAATGGAATATTACGATTATAATCATAATACATTATAAAAGCTGAAAATGACAATTATTAATTATTCAATTGAGAGTGACGATGTTTCATCATACATAAAATCCGCAATAGCACTAAATTTTGTAAAATTTATATCCCTCACTATAGACAGATTATATATTTTGCGCCAGTTTCGATTTCTTCAGGAAACTTTCACAAGCTCTCGATTTTGACGCCCTGTAAATCATAATAATGGCATGGTGTATATCAGAATATAAAATGATGAAAACAACGAATCTCCTGAATGCTCCTTCTCTGTGTGAATATACCTACCTAGAAAAAATGTCAACTCACATACAAACAGAATTATATGCATTTCATGGACAACCCGTACAATATACTTCCCAAAATCAGACACAAAGATAAATCGATGTGTCTCGCCATATTTCAACATAAAAATATGTGAATACATACAGCACACTCAAAATGAAACAATACGTTGAAATTAGAAAACCAATAAACGTCGTCGCAATGCTACGGACGGACCACCTTACAGCTTTATCTGAATAAAACTGCTTAAAAAATGCATACAACATTGCACCGATAATAACAAATCGGAATAATGGCAATCAACAAATCCATCAGATACAAAGTGTCACTTTTTCCTATATCAATGAAATATATCTTACCACGCAGAATATTCCAGAAGTTAACGCAAATCAAGCTAGACTAGATATATGAAGAAAATTGATACGAATTATTTAAACCAGCAAATAAAAGGCATGAGCAACGTGTGTTATCAACCGAAAGAGTGTGGAAAATATGTCATTGTTAAACTCGGGAGTATTAAAATAGTCAGGTCAAATATCAATTAACATACCAATTCATAAATGAATTAAGGTAAAAATCATGAAACTTGCCAAGTTATTCTATTCTTACGTTTGCGTAAAGAGTCTTCGTCGCTCCCTCGAACAGATTATGCCAAAACCACCACACCGATTGCAGTCTCAGCCTTCGTACGGTTTGCGTTTTTTTCCAAGCCATCGCCCTACAACGTAAAAGGTGTACTGTATAACCCATGAAAATTACTTATTATGTTCATAATCGTACACCTTTAACGAACAATTACACTTATCACAGTATTCACCCAATTACCATTGCAAGTAATTATCAAATCAATGAAATTGATCCCCGATATAAATATAATGTGAAGTGAAAATTTAGGACAAAACGCAATACTATAAAAACGTGATTAATATCGATATAAAAATATGACACTATCAACTAGAAGCATAATGTGAAAATGTTATGGTTAGTGAAACAAAATATAATAAACACATCAGTTCATCAAACCTAATCTGGATGTATAGCAAGGGAAAAGTTGAATATTCTACTATAGAACATAAATGATGAAGGTAAAATGTTCAGTTTAAACTCATGTACCAAAATCAAAAACCAACTAATGCCCGAAAATATAGTCGACGAATATAAACATCTAAGCATAAAATATTGGGAACTATTTACTGGTTAGTAAGTCAAGGTAAGCAAAGTCTATAAAACGACTAATACCTAGTGTAAGAATTAACAATGGAAATGGAAGTAATTGCAAAACCATCTGAAAGAACACAAAAAATAAACAGTCATTACATGCGAGTAAGTTAAAATAAGATAATACAAAGTGAAATACAATTGCTACGGCCATATGACAAAATTCATCATAATCATAGATGCTGTTAATAAAAGAACATTTAATGTAATTCACGTTCGCACAATATTGGCAATAACCATTTAATTTTGATCTATTAAATTTCTTAGAATTCAATATTTTAAATTAATTTGTGTCTTCAAATTTAACAACTTAGTATTAATTTCCGGAAAAAAATTAATACAATGCAACCTACAGATAAAGGAAACAAATCATTATCACTCGAATTGATGTTTTATGTTATAAAGTAGTTTAGATATTATGCAGCATCAATAAGAATTTAGTGATTATAAAGAAACCAAGTTTTTAGACAGATTTCAGCGGATGAAATAAAAGAACAAAATTGTTTTATGCAGTTTGAATAAGTATTTTTAGAAGATCGACTTAATTAATTTAATAATTATGGCAGCTGTTTCGTAACTACACTATTGCGCGTCCGGATGCAATGCAATGATCTGTTGATAAGCTAAATTAATTCCGTCAATTTGCAATATTAATAGATCTGGTATATGAAAGTGTCAAGCAACGGATAATATTACAATATCAAAATTTATGATATTCATAACTCGCGTCGATGTATCTCTACAATAATTCTTACATTAACTCCTTGATTGAGGCAATTTTAGTTCTCATGTTATAGATTCAGTCATATGAAAATCTGTATTAAAAACAAATAGACATTTGCATTGCATTGAAGGAGTTAATTTTAAATGTTTAATTTTATTAATGTACGCAATATTTATCTGTGTTGGGTCTGTTCAATCAGATCTTATTCATAAGGTGATTCTCAGCCCGTTTTTCTTTTCAATTTACACCAAATTTACTAACGCGAAGTATATTTGGTGCACTCATGTAATAATTTTGAAAACCCCAAAAACTCATAATCATTAAAAAGATATAAAATTAAACAATAGCAGTCAAGGTAATAAAAATTTAAAAATCCACATCAAAATAGGTATCTCCGAAAACGTAAATAGGTGTTAATAATCGATAAATCCGTAAAAAACGATATGATAAAAACTAACGTAAAATTGGATGTCAATTCCAATTGTAAGTGCAGCTGCGATCTACGATGCTGGATGGGTAAAAGTCTGAAAAACAAAATAAAAACAACAAACGTATACAGATGTAAGATTTAATTGAACATCCATACATAAAGTGCGGTTGCACTGCTAAATACACTAGGACTACAGTTACTTGGAATATATGTGAAAATACAAATATAACCTGTAATGTAAAATTTTGCTTTTCAAATACCTGTTACACCTGGCGGAATAATCTAAAGCAGTATTTAATTTTCTAAGGGTTAAATGGAACAAAAAGTCATCCCACCAAAAGAATCCGAAAATACTGGTAAATGCTCTGTGCTAAAAACATCGTTAGTGATGAACTCCTTACCGCATCATTTGCTGAAATAAACCAGTGTCATCACCAAATAAAATCAAACAAGTGTGTTCATCAACGAATATGTATAGTCAACAGCTGCTGTTCTAAATACATTTGTGTTAAAAACAGATAAATATAGTCAAATCATTGGTTGGTAAAATTGTTAGTTAAATGTGAAATCAATATCGGGGATAAAATTTAGAACACTTATAAAATAAATACTGCATGGAAAAGAAATTGTCATATTCAAAAAATTACCCTTCAAATTAAGGGCGAATAAATATAAACAGATCACTTACATTCTAAGCTAGATTACACCAAAATTAGGCGTTAGCTTTAGTCGTCTTAACAGCAAAAATATTTTGCATTTTTCCTGTCAAAACAACTAAAAAGTATAGCCGCTTTTTGGAAACTATTATATTTCAATACAACGAAAATAAGCTTATATATGAAGAATGTTTCTTCTTCACCAATTACGCCATGACGTTGCAAAAAACGCACTTATTTCTAGGGTAATTTAAAAAATGATCAAAGGATTTTTTAGAAATCTGAATTGCCTGTAGTCGACCTGGTTAGACGGCAGTCCACAAGATTAAATCTGGAAATTATACATAAAACTGATATTTTGCAGCTTGCAGTCAACCTGAGAGATTATTGTTAAGGTGCTGTCATAAAAATAATACATTTCTAATACCCAATGTACTAATCGTAGTTTTAGTTAGTGTTGACGAAACAACGAAAATAAGAACTTAAATCCTATTTGACATTTGTTTAAAAATGCATTGCTTATTATGACAACACCCTGGAAGGAAAAATAGAGCAAAATTTTGAAAATGTGTACTGATTTCCTGTAAAAAATAGCGAAAATGGTATAAAAAATAAAGCAAATCAAACAAGGCATTATTAGATTTCCGGAGAACCGATCGATATATAAATATTAAAACGTAGAACAGACAATAAGTGTTACTTACGGTATTTAGTTTCCGTCCCCTGAATTCTGTTGGGCATTCGCAGGCTGTCCTCCATATCCATATTGTGGAAAACCGTAGTTTTGTTGACCTCCAGCTACAGGAGCTTGTTGTTGTCCTCCATAATAGCCTAGTGTTACAAGCATATTGATAATATCTCAAAAGTACAATGAAGAAAAAGCACACGGTTGTTTTTGGTATATGTACAGCGCAAGGCAAAATGAGAAGGCGAATATTATTATATAAGTACTGAAATCAACATATTTTTTAACAAAAAGGAACATCGTGTAGTGAAATATTTAATTCACCGAGTTATTTCCATTTTTTAATGGCATTCCTACAAACGATGTACCACAGAAGACATTCCATTACGTTGAACCAAAACCACTAGAAATTTTCGATCGATTTTAATACAAATTATTATTTTAGTTGAATTAAACAAACAAGAAAGCCATTTTTTAAAATAACCACAATACAGAGAATGAGCCGGTGAAAACAACTATTTAAACGTTTTATAAAATACTTACCACCCGGCGCTTGATAACCTCCATAAGCTTGTTGAAAACCGCCAGCCGAGCCACCTCCTGGTGCCTGAGTCCCTGGTCCACCTGCTGAGGCTCCGGCCCCTGCAACCTGTAATAAAACAAAGAATTTTAAATAACGAAACTGTATATCTCGATGACTATACCTTATTTTTCATTTGTGCTTCAATGGCTTCAGCCTCTTTAACTTTGCCCATGCTGCGATAATATTCAGCCCATTGAGTACTATAATCAGGTTGACCACCTGCACCAGCAGAAGCTTGCGCACCAGCAGGTGTAGTAACAGCACCAGGTTGAGGTACTGCAGGAGCCCCAGGAACAGCCGCACCGGAAGCTTTCGCCTTGGCTTGTTGTTCAATAACTTCAGCTTCTCGGACCATTCCCAAAGATCTTTAAACATACAATGTGAGGAATCAAATCACCCGGAAGCAGGCTACTGACGGTTTAATAGCTCAAACAATTTCGAGTTCATTGAGTGAAAATGGTATGAATGGTAGTAGCGACTGATCTTGAAGATAAAAATTGCATAACATTCCTTCAAGGTATGTCGGTATGTACACGAATCCTCTGGGCTAAATAAAACTAAAGCTCGTTGTAATGCAGTTCTTCAATTTGAAAAATATGTTATATAACGGCACAAAACACAACATAGTCGCGTAGTATCTATTTTCAATAACTTGGCAAGAACCGAGCAAGTAACCAAGGTGATTTGCAGCAAGAAAATTTGAATACACATGTTAACTCCTTAAAGAGACGGACGCAAATTTTCAATTAGCCTGTATATTAACCGTAATTACCTGTAATATTCGGCCCATTGTAAGGAATAATCAGGCTGTCCAGTGGACGGATTGACTCCAACGCTGCCTCCCGGAGGCCCAACATTCACACCTCCTCCAGCAGCTTGATTTTGAGCATTTGTATCGCCGCCACCCTGCCCTTGATGACCTCCCCACTGTTGTTGTTGTCCATAATTTGGCACTCCCCATCCTTGAGGATTGTAACCCTGTGGGGCCATTCCGGGATAAGCCTGTGAATTATTTGACTTAAATTCAACAAAATTATATTTTCACTACAATGAATTTCAATTGAAAAACCAGACATTTTAATTTTCTCCATTGTTAGGGTTGTCTATGTAATGGATATCAGCATAGATTCTACTTACAGTTGGAATATTACTACTCATTCCTCCAGGACCCCCACCACTTATATTAACAAAGTTAATAGGCATCTGAATTTTTTCACTAATAATCCGCTTTGCTGTCTCTATACACTCCATTTCACCTTTAATTGTGAAAGTCTTTTCATTTTGATTTGAGTTGCTTCGCCTGTCCAACTCGCAGTAGGCTCCTGATTGCTGATTAATTTGTTTAATAGTTTCTCCGCCTGCAAATTAAGTGAACTTGATAATTTCTTTCAAAAAAAATATTCACCCCATTTGAAATTTACATGTATCATATGATAACATTGTATCTTACCTTTGCCAATTATCACTCCACACTTATTGGCAGGTACAACAAATGACACTTCTTGACCCCCTGATCCTCCTCGGTCATTCCAATTTCCAGAGTTTCCATAATCGCTTGAGCCTCCGTTTCTGTCTCCTTCAGATTAAGATGAATTAATTTATTAAGCATCAGAAGAAACAAAGTTCCATTAGCACGACATTGACTTGGAAAATTTATGTCGTGCAATTTTAAATAAGTTATTCAAAGTAAAAACCTCTGTTCCCGAAGTGACCACCTCTACCACCCCGCCCGCCTCGTCCTCCTCGTCCACTGAAACCACCTGGACCACCCATTCCGCCTTCATGACCACCCCCATCGCGTTGCAAAACACTATCAATCAATTCTTCGATTTTTTGACGGGCCTGAAACAAACAAAAAATTAAATAAATCTGATTTCTTCAGAATCTTAATACATACATGGTCAATTTGTTTGGGATTTCCACTCAAGAAACACCTGCGATCACCAGGGCCTTCGTCTCTGGCTTGTTGAAACTGAACTCGGCAACCAGTTTCACTTTGTATTTTTTTTATCATATCACCTCCTTTACCAATAACCACTCCAACAGCAGCTTTTGGTACTAAAACCTCGAAATCGCCACCGCCGCCAAATTCATTATCAAAACCTCCGCCGCTGCTTCTAAAACTATAAAGTAGAAAACATTACTTAAAGAAGAAAAATATTTCGACTTTATAAGCTGATAATTAGAAAAACGCCAATCATTCTTCTAATGAAACTAGTTTAGTTATGGCGTAAAAAGGTATTTTATATGATTAGATTTACTTGTCATTTCGGCCACCGCGGCCAGCACCTCCGCCTCTGTTATTAAAGTTTTTCATTTCTTTCTCAGCTATTAATTCATAAACTAATTGCTTGGCATAATCCACCTTTTGTGGATCTCCACTGATCACCAGAGGTTTCTCTACTTCTTGCCCAGGACCATCCTACAAAGATAAACACATTGTCAATGATCAAAAGCTTTTTACAGAACATCTACTTATCACTCATATAATAAAAGTTCTGTTTTAGAATAGGTCATGTTCGTGAAACTAATAATTTAACAGTTTTAACGTAACACATCCATACCTGAATCACAACCATTTTTGCGCCACTTTTTTCTTGTAATTGTTTTATTGTCTCTCCGCCTTTTCCAATAATTAATCCTACTTTAGGACCAGGCAACATAATTTCAATGCTGTTACGCCCACCAGGTCCTCCTCCCCCTCCTCCCATACCTACATTATGTACATAAAGCAATGTAAAGTTGCTCAAAAGGTAAGAATGGAAAAGAAAAGTTGAGTTAAACTACGAATACTAAACTGAATTCAACAGAACTTAAATGAAATATGTAGCAGAAAAGAATATAAGTAAATTCTATTTATTTAACTTTTTTTGATCGAATGCCAAGTTTACCTAAGTACTGCTGGATCTTCGGTTATTATCCGGTAAATGTTTAACTTGTGTGTAACCTTCATACTTACTTAATCTAGATCCAGTATCATCATACTCACTTAATCTAGCACCCGAACCAGTGCCTGGTGGGCCACTGCCTGGGGGCTTTAAGTCGTCACTACCTGAGGATATATTTCCCATGGGGCCACCTCCTGGAGGTCCACTTGGAGGTCTGCCTAAACCTAATGGTGGACCCACAAGACCTGGTCCCTTCTTAGATTCCGGTTCTAAAGAAACCATTTCTTTAAGTAAAAAAAAACACAAAATTCAATATAAAACAGACAATCTTTGGATGAAATGAGTTATTAAGCAATTGGTTAACAATGTCAAATTTAGCTCAGAATAAAGCCACAATTACAATCTAGTCATTCAACATTCTAAATGTCTAGATATCAACATTCTAAATGTCCTAAAATACAAATGTTACGAGATGTAGCAATTCCCTGTAGCTCCCTGTGAAAATCTGATTTTACAGGATGATTAAAAAGTTGCATCGTTCCTTTGAAGGTGGTTGTTGTGTTGGTGTAAAAATGGTAAAAAAAATGTTTACTGAAGTAAAAAAAAAAGAAAAAATAATCAGAACAATGACAATTATTTTCTCACTAACGTTACGTAAACACTTGTTGCTTTATCAGTAAATCTGCAAAGGCAGTGGGCGAACATAAAAGTTTACACACGGTCGTTCAATTAAAGGGTTGGAAATACACGTTCAATAGAAAAATAAAATGCTCTGATCCTAATCATTTCAATATGCCCTAATATGAAGCCAAATTAATGTGCTCTCAAACATACGAAAATTAAAAATGTTTATGCATTGCAAGTGCAAAGATCGTCATTTCACAATGGTCTTAATACAAAATTAGTTTACACTATGTTCCTTTGCTTCACAATAGATTGACTAAAGTCGGATTAATGATTGCCCATAATATACATAAAGATATTATAATAAATCTCTGTATGTGCACTAACATGCCAAAGATTGTCTAGCATTTATGCACGATTGTGAAACTGTAAAACTCTCAGAATGCTTTATTCAGAATCATGTTTGGAAAAACGAAAAAGATTCCTTTTGGCACAATCTTCCAAAACGGTTTGTAATTGTTTCTGAGTAAGGAATTATGCGCCACTTCTCCGAAGAAACAGTGAGACATTTTGTAAATTTCAAATTAAATTTCTGGGTAATTACTTTTGCTTAAATGCTTCAGCATAAGGACTGTTTGAAAAGTTAAACACTTAAAAATTATTGTTTTAGACAGAAATTGGATTTCGATGCGCCTGTAATCGTGCATTCGTTTATGAAACTCATTTGCATAAGGTGACCTTTTTTACGCCTTTTTTAAAGCCCCTGACTAGAATATTTAGTTGTTAACACGAAAAATATTTTTTAATTTGTTTAAATCCGAGGTACCTAATGACTCGAGTTCATGTTGGGTTCAAAAATATTTTCCATTCCCTTTTAATAAAGAATACCAAATTGGTTAATTGTAGGCCGAACTCTTTGGTTCCTTCCTTGAAACTGGTGCCCAAAGTGGCACCAATGGACCCCAAGGCGTCCCTGGAATTATTCAGGGAGTCCTTAAGAACTTAAAATCGATTTTGGGGCCCCTAAACCAAGACAAGGTGTCCGCGCAAGATTTAATATAAAATTATACAATAGAACCATTTTGCAAGTAGTCAAACTGAGAGCACAAATGCAGATTAATATATACTAATACACGAGCAACTTATTGAATTATCCACAAATGCGGAGCTGAAACCAATGATTAAACAAGGATACGGCAATTCTGGTTACAATAGCAGATCCCAGTTTTATATCCAGCATTATGAGTTATTGGACATCAGCTTTTGATTGCCTTTCCGTCTTCCAATTTGTTAGAACATTGATTCAATGTCGTTATGAGCCTCGTCACAAAAAAGATACCCACTAGAAATTAGTACTCGTGGGGATTTGCGGTTGCTACTCACAAACATTGAGCCGGACATAAGAAATTGCATTTCGATGGATGCCCTTGCAATGGTGCATTGGTTCAGTCATCTAGTTGGAAAACTGTCCATCGCAACGAGATGGAATAAGAGGAGCTTTTTTACTCGAAAATATTCGCTATTCAGTCATTTTTTTTTCTATTCTATTTACTTTAAGCCGTTTGCTGGAATTCTCCACAAATAAGAACTAAAATTATTCTTAAAAACGTAGTAGCTATTGCCAAATTCTGATGTGAGCAAGAATGAAGTGGGATTAACCAGGAAACCCATAACAACAGAAACGTTTATATTTAGCTGATATCTTGAAACCTTTGGTTCAAGGTTGCAATCCACTAAGAAAGGCTTATGAACCTTAGTGAAGGTTTTTCGGCAAAATAAATGAAAGGTCAAACTTACCAGGACTATCCTCTAGAGGTCTCTTAGAACCGCGAGTATCGCCTGGAGCTGCACTTGGGTTAATTTTGGCAGCAATCTATCGAAAATTACATGTTTAAATCATCAAGCCAAGCTATCAACGGGCAACCAAGCGGCATGTTTGGTAAATTCGGGGTCCATCCTAATATTTACCTGTTTAGCTCGTTGAAGGGCAGCTGCAAACGCTGACGACTGATTATAATTTGCTTGTGGAGGCGGAGGTGCAACACCGGAAAAATCACTCATTTTTTCTAAACATACACGAAAAAGTAAGTCTATACAAATGCTAATAAAATGGAGTCGTTTGACGCTACTATTAAGGTGGAAAATAGGTGACTCTTCAAGTGATGACGCTCCCAACAGTACCAACACACTAGTTTGTCATTGTCATTGCTGAGTGTAGCCAATAATCGAATGAATTTTAGCATTAAAATCCGCAAAAAGGCCAAATTTCGATTTCCAATTGCTTGCTTTCAATTGCGAAGCAGATTGCAAGTTACGTGTATAAACGTAATGAGCAAAAACAATAAATGAACGCCTGAGAACTGAGTATTTACTTGGTATTTTAAGTTTGGCGCCAAATATTTCTGCTGGTGGCGACACTGAATGGTGTTTAATCAAGTCTGTCGGTCCTGTATGCGCAAGTGCGGTTAGCGGTTGGCGATTGGCGGTAAAGTCACTTGACAACAGGAAATGTTATTAGAATTCTAACCCTATTTGAATTTGCTAAGAAAAGTAGAAATTTATAATTAAAATTAACTAATTATAAAGTAGTAATAATAAAATTTAATCGAACTATTTGTTGTTTAAACAAACATGTTTATCGTGCTTCAATAGTCAATTCATTTATCTGTTAGTATTGTTGTTTTATTTGAAGTTCCTAATTATTCGCTTATATTTAAATTTTTAAAGCTTGTGATTCAGTTATGTCTCTTCAGTTAAGTTATCAACCAAACTACTACTCAATAGACGATATTTTAGCCACACAAGAAAGAGTGCCTTGCAAATTTTTGCAAAATGTGCTTGGAATGGGTATGTAAAAATCAGGTCAAATAAACTTTTAAACGTTCATAGTTCATCAGGCCAATTTCATCCAACTTTTTAATAAACTTAACAGCTTTTCTTGTCGTTGGTAACAGTAGAGTGAAACTGAGTTTGTGAATACTAGGAGGTCAATTTGTCATACCATATGTGTGTCCAAGTCGGAAATAAACGAAAAGGTAATTTTCTAGATTGTGAAGCGCTCGCTTTGGAAGTTAACAATGTACTCACGTTATAGATAATCATTTTACAAACAACTTTTCTTAGTGTTGTTTCTTGTGGAAATGCCATTCTCTATTACTTTTCACTCATTGAAATTCACTGCTTTTCCAAGATGACAAAGGACTCAGTTCGAAAAATATAGCACATTTGCCACATCTATATTTTGTTTGTACTCAATTTTTTCCTAGATCTAAATTCATGTATTTGGGTTGGATTAATTGAAATGTTTGCATTTGATTTTTCCATGGTCACATTTTGATGCGATTTGTGTTCTTTTCGGTAAATTATTTTAGTTTAATTTGATTTGAGTCAGTGAAAAGTGTTAGAAATCCGCATTTCCACAAGAAAGACAGCAACAAAGTCGTAAGTAAAGAGATTGATTGAGATAATGAGCAAATTGTTAACTTCGAAAGCGAGGGCCTGTTAAAGTAGAGCTGCTTCTCAAGCAATCAAAAACAGAACGCAAAATCGTTGTTTCCTATTTTGCAGCAAAATATCCGGAATAATAAGCCATTAATCATGATTGACGCTACACTAAATTATGTCTATTTAAATGCATTTTGGCTTTGAACATGTATACGCGCACAACGAAACTCTGTTTACAAAATGCTTAGTTTTTTGCTTTTCTAAACTTTTCGTGTTGCCGATAGATATCTACTATACTCCTTAGAAAATGCATTAAGCAACAGCAACACCTTAGAAAAATAAAACGCAAATCTTTGTCTCCTATTGGCCATCAGTCCATCAACCATTCCCATACTGATACTGCTACATAAAAATATAAAGGGTCTAGGTGAAAATGTGTTTTTGCGTTAAATATACACCTATTGTTTAGCGGGTACACATTTACTGATATTTCGCATAAATTAGTTTATGTATTTGAAAAATTGCATCTTTTAGCAGCGTTTAATGCATATGAAGAAGCTGAAATATGCGTAAAAAAATAGTTTGCCGATTTGAGAGGTTTTTCAGAATTTCCAACTCTTAGGCTCCTTTCGTTTAGGAATTAAGATGGTTTTTAAAGATTGGGTTCACGAGTCGAAAATATGCGTTTTCTCGCTAACGAAAATCGGCGGGTGATTTCTAAGCATCAAAAACGGATTAGTTTACCGAGTAGTAGTAGTAAATATCTTTATTTCTAAAAAAGGCTATCGACCTATCGGTCTTTCTGCCGTTAGTTTGCCGATTTAAGACGTTTTTGATCATTTGCAGCTCTTAGGCTCCTTTCGCTTAGGAAATAAGATAGTTTTTATAGCTTGGGTTCACGAGTCGAAAATATCTGTTTTCTCGCCAACGAAAATCGGAGCGTCATTTCTAAGCATCAAAAACGAATTAGTTTGCCGATTTGAGACGTTTTTGAGCATTTGCAGCTCTTAGGCTCCTTTCGTTTAGGAAATAAGATAGTTTTTAAAGATTGGGTTCACGAGTCGAAAATATGTGTTTTCTCACCAACGAAAATTGGCGGGTGATTTCTAAGCATCAATCAGCATCAGTCGTTATTTTAATATGAATAAGTGAATATTAAATTCAATATGGGTTGTGTTTCACTATTTACGTTAATAAAGCTACTCAAACTTGAGCCATTTTCAAAACTAGGAAAAAATGCCGAGCAGATGGACTTTTCCAGAGCTAAAAGAGCGAGGCTTTCTGACACTCTGAGCTTCATCATACAGCATTATTTCACCTAGTCTTCATTTTATGTGATGAATTTAGAATATTAGACAGCGGTTATGTATTAATTAAAAACAGGCTTCACATCGAAGAAAAACAGCAGTTCTTCCAAACAATAAATTAAAAATTAAATTGCCTTTGCCGAACTCTGCTTTATTCTTAGTGGTAAAATGGACGCCTTTTAATATCCGGAATTCCTTTTAAATTGTTTAATTGTATTTATGAAAACTGAACTGCTACCGTTAAAAGTAAACTTCAAAATCATGTTTGCTGTTCCTACTTTTTGCGATCTTAGTGCTATTGTTCTAGTTTAAACCACTTAAAATCCACAAAACCGATGGGTTTAGCGGGTTTATTCTGGAACTAAATCGTCAAAATGTAAAGGCCTTTAAAAAGTTAACAATCGGGTATAATAAAAGACGAACGCTTTCCAGGCAAGTTAAACCCATCAGCTGAAGAAAAAGATGTTAAAACAGGCACTGAACTAGAACTTCCCGTCTGGTTAGTAGCATCAGATTGCTCAATTGGGAGACAACCCATCTTTGCCCCTGAGTTACCGAAAGTTTACAGAGAAGCTTATAGGGAAATTCTCAAAGCTGATGCAACCGCCGTTGATTTACACAAGTTCAATGTATACTTTTATGAATTAGGAGCATATGTTAAACAATTTGATAGAAAAGAGGATGTTCATGCTATTTTGTTACATGTAAGTTTTTTATACTTCTTAAATCTTTGTACACTTTAATGAGTTTGTACTGCATTAAGAATAACGAAATAACACTTGTTCATTTGTTTAGGCCCGACATAATATTAGCTTTCGTAGTGATTATATTTTATATGGTTTTTCGTTTATATCGACTGATGATATTTTGAACTTTTTAGACGTTTACAACAAGATTTCGTTTAATTATGGATCTTGCCCATAATTCCGAATCTAATCCTACAGTAGAACAAAATTTAGACATGTTAGAAAGGAGAATTTATAGGGCTGGTCACACGGCCCGTGCGAAATTAAACAGCTGGTTATTAGAAAGTGGTGTTCAATTGCAAGCCGCAAATATGGTGACAAATCATCGAAAAAGGAAAAGAGTTGATGATGATTTATTTAATTAATATATTAGTGCTATTGTTGATAATCAAGTAAGGTACAATTTTATCATAAGTGTTATTACATTTACACTTTTTGTAAAAGTTATTTTATAAACGTTTAAGTAAATACTTTTGGAAAAATTAGCATTTTTATTTGTGTCGAATTTATCTTTTCGGGGAGATATACATATCCGGGTGAGAGCGCCTTCTACTCAAAAATTTTCGTAAAAAACCTTTAGAAATTTAAAAATGTGGAATTATAAAACTCAAATAGTTTCAAAACGAGTGCATAGTTTTGCATAGGAAAACCTCAATTTAGAACCCGCATTTAGGCCTTATTTGGATTAAGGCATTATTCCCTGCTTAAGAAAAGGGTTTCCTAAAAGCTGGTACTTTAATCACACAATAACCTTAAAATGATAATAATAATAATATTTATTCTTATATACATAAATTTTAACAGTCTTTTTATCACACAACAAAAAAATGAAAAGAAATATTCCAATTTAAAACATAATTGTAAAGTTATGTAAACATTCGTTACATCACACCTGAGCGTGATGCTCGTATGGGTCGTGTTTTGAGACAATTGGATTTGAATTACAGTTTTAAACAATACCCGCTCAATACAACTTCACTCCCATCCCAGATCAGGTCACTTAAATTTTCAGTCTATTCCGATGAGCCTACAAGAGATCCAAGTTTTGTTCAACAAACAATCTTGCTTTTTTTTGAATATATGTTTTTTTGATTTATTTTTTCTATCTGTTGGTAAGGCATTAAACAGTTTTGGACCAGTATGATCTATGAATTTGTTGTCTAGGTTTTGTATACTTTGGGAAGAGTCAGGTCAAAGTTGTTTAAGCTTCTTGTTGAATGATGATTCACATATAGAAAGTTATTTAAGCTATACTTTGTAGTTAAAATTATGGATTCGATATACATAGAATGTATGTCAAATATATTAAGTTCTTCGTATAAAAGTTTTGTGCCATAAAGCCTCGGCTTTTTAACTCTTACTGGAGCCGAGATTTTAAACCAAGTTACACCCCAGGTGGAAGCACTCACACTATTTATTTTTATTTTTCTATGCTAAGGCACTTTTATTACATTTAAATATGTTGATAAATCATAATTTTTTTTCCAGTATTTTTAAGAAAAACTGGTGGTATTCTAAATGTACCACCGCGCCATTTCAAAAAAAATCTAAACATTCAATTCAAAAAACATTTTATTGAAACAGTGTGGTATTTATCTATTTGCTGTGGTATCTTTCAAAACAAATTTTCTCTTTATCCAAACATAATGGCACTTGGCAAACTGAACATATCCAGTCAGTACGAACTTGTTTAGATTTAGATCCTCTTTCCGGTTGGTGGAGCGAGGAAGTTAGTCGGATGTTTTCCGGTACACATGGTTTAGATTTTTTGACTTCTATGGGAGGATAATCATTCGGACAAGGAATCCCCTTTGTCTTACAAGACCAACCAGACAATCCCGCTTCCGTTTCCCTACATTAACGCTACTCGAACACTTACAAACCCAACGGACTAGTGGACAATAAAATAATTTCTTCTTGCCACTGAAATTTTATTTATTTAATAATATTGTTAACCTAGAATAAGAGAATTTTCATATTTGTTTTTTATTTAGATTAAGACTGCATGTATTAAACAAGGGCAGAAAGACCGATAGGTCGATAGCCTTTTTTAGAAATAAAGATGTTTACTACTACTACTACTCATTCGGACATGATTTGTTTTTCAATGATACTACGGTCGGCGCAAGTAAACCGTTAATAATATCTCTTCGAAAATCTTTGGCTGACATTTTTGGTAAATTTAGCAACTTATAAATGCAAAAAGCGTTTACCACTGATGCGTCCAAAAAATAAAGAAATATATGCGGTGCCATCATTTATTGCTTTGGCGGTTTATTCTATAGCTTGCTAGTAATTGGTCAAATTTGTCCATATTGTTCATATTGGTGTTGTAATCTGTCAGAGCTGTTCGACAAGGTACATCAAATGTTTCTCCATTTCTTCCCTTTCTTTTAACTTCAGCGACATGATCCGGGTCGTGAAAATTGGATATTAGGTGAACACATCTTTTATCCTTCCAGTTGCATGCCATCAACCCTGAGTCCCTTGTATACCAATCGTATTCGCCACGTTTCAGCTCCTTATCAGTTTTAAATTTAGGCATACATTACATACTGTAATTTGCAACTCGCAAATTACAGTGCCAACCGAATATATGGACTTCTTTTTCAAACCTTCCATCAGTTCTACGCTATTGAAAAAGTTGTCAACAACCAATCTATGATTTTTTCCTTCTAAACCATCCATTAGTTTATATACAACCCTTGAACCCAATCTTCTTTCAACACTTGCGCTTTCTTCAGTTTTTCCCACGTAAATGTCAAACTTTAGGCAATAACCGGATTTCTCACAGAGCATCCATACTTTGTAGCCGCGCTTGATTGGTTTGTTGGGCATATATTGCTTGAAGGAACTTCTGCCCTTAAATTTAATCACCGATTCATCAAATCTCATCTCCTGAAATTATTTGATAGGTGTTCAAGAAGAGGACGAATATAAATATAATTTATCAAATTCCGTTGACTTGCGGTCAGGCATCAGATAATTATCATTTAGATGAAAGTTACCCAATAACCATCCAAATCTTTTTACCGTCATAAGGGAACTTATGTAACTATCTCGTAGATCTGGACAAGTTGACCAATAATCTTTATAGCTTGGCATGCGCTTGATGCCCATCAACAAATTAATTCCAAGAAAAGCTTTTACTTCTTGTTCGTCCGTACTTTTATAAGGTCTGCAAGTTGCCATTTGGTTTTGTTCTGCATATAAATTAGTTTGATCAATGAGCAATCAACTCGTCGGTAAAAAATAGGCAAAATAGTTGATAAGGCGTTACGCGCTCCATTTCCTTTATAAATTGAGGTACTCCACATTCACTTGTAAAAGGGAAAGGTGAAATTGGCTTTTTCGCTTTTTTCCCATTTTGGCGGTTCGAAACATGGCAGGCGGGATTGGTTGAGCTTTTCTCTAAGCCTTGAAATAGGTATGTTGTATTCAGAGTCATCGCTATCACTAAAAATAACAGGACTTTCAGTTTGACCCATTATATCATTATCTGAAAGATAATCGTCTATAATGGAGTCTGGATCAGATGGCATCTCTTCTGCAGAAATATATGCATTATTAACTTCCTCATTGAATTCTGCCATGCTCATTCCAACGATTTTGAACGGCAAATCCTTTTGATACTGCTCCATTTCCTACAAATTTTATTTAATAGGTCACATTTTTTTACAGGTGGTCTGGTGGTACGAAAATTGTACCAGTACAAAAACTACAAAATACTAAAAAATTGCTCTAAAACATCTATTTCATTATATGGTACTTACTCAGTAGATTATATTACTCTGATAGTAGTAGTAAACATCTTTATTTCTAAAAAAGGCTATCGACCTATCGGTCTTTCTGCCCTTGTTTAACTTTACTTTTAACTTTTTTACTCTGATTATATCTCAATTTCTACAAAAATTTCAACAGTGTATCACAAAAAACCCACTATAACCGTCAAAGAGTCCTGTCGTAGCGAAACATGCATTGAAACCTCAACAGCAAGTAATTAACAACAGAGCGAAATGAAATGACGAGCTCTAGTTTGCGTTCTTATCTCATAGATGCCACAGAACGCAGTGGTTCATAAATGAAACCATCAAGAGATTTGGTATTTTTAATTTTTTACATGGTTTAAATAATGGACCACCGCACCCGTTGGGTATGAAATTAGATGGTACATTTTATGTACCACCGCTGCGGTAAGTTAAAAAAAGTTTTAGATAAAATTTTTTGACTTTTAGCGTCTCTAGATTTGTTTGATACGTTGATCCCCAAAACTATCCCGTATTTTAGCATTGATTCGACTAAAGATATTATTATTTTGTTCTTAAAAGACAAGATATCTCGCAACTGGTAGAAAAAGTAGTTTAATTTATGTATTACGAAATTTTCGCACGCAATTCGTGCCAAAATTGGAGGTAGCAACAGCCATGCCTACAAACTGATGATGGTGGAGAAAGACACCGAAACGTTTTTGAAATAAAATAATAAATAATTCAATTGACTGGAACCCAGGAATTTTATTTTAATTTGAGTTAGATTACATGTAAGGAAATGGGAATCAAGCCATGATTTTAATTTATATGTTGCTAGTGCGATCTCGTTTCCTACTTGTTGCCATGTACCATGTACCTTCCTTACCTTAAGGAGAGACTGTTTTAATTGGTGAAAGTTCTGGTCTTCATCTCGAATAATTTTTTGAATTTTTTATGCTGTTTATAATAATAATGGTAAAGTAAAACACAACACTAAATGATATAAAGATGTATTTAACAATATATTAACAAGTTATTGCCACCGCCAGCCTTAATAATTGCATGCTAAAGTAGATATGGAATTTAGCATCTATATGTATATACAATACCGAATATAATAGAAATATAATAAACTTATGTAAATATTTTGATCAGGTAGATTGATAAAACATCGCTATATAAGTAATTAACAACACTGTCAAGAAATATTCATCTAAGCTCCTATGCGAGCATCCATATTAGTATAGTAAAGATCCGGCTACATTTTCGAGTACATTTTAAATAGGTTTGTAGTTAGCTCGGAAAAGTCAAATATAAGCAAAATCTGTTCTGATAAAATACATAATTCTTAAACCCTAAGACAGTCACCTTCAATAATAGCACGTCTCCTTATAAAACCAAATAATCAAATATTTAACTAAAAACTAGTTATCAAATATATAGCCATAAAAGTGTATTTATTATAATTAGTATGAACTAAATAGAATTATCAAAACGACTCACTTGTGGAATTACTACTCTTGTTACGACCTTAATATTTTTATAAAAAATACCCTCATAGAAATCTATTACTAACTTATTTATGCACATTAACAACAGTAAGGCAATTACTTTTTACAGATATACATCTGTATAAACATTATTCTCTAATAGTCTTAACAATAATTAACAATTTTGGCATGAGTAGAATTTTGAGCAAATGTAGCAATTGTAAGATATGTACAAAAAGGTACATATTGTTAATCAGAACATTTTGTACTAGGAATCCAAAAATCTAGTCCTAGATAATAAATCACAGCCCTAATTCAAAATAATTATAACATATTTAATAGTTACCGATATACACGATAAATAAACGTGTTTTTTTAACAATGGTCTTCGTTCCTTTGCTTTCACAAGTGATTGACTAAAGTCGAATTAATGATTGCCCATAATATACATAAAGATATTAAAATAAATCGACCAATATGGTGTACTAATATGACGAACGTTGTCTAGCATTTACGCACGATTGTGAAAACTCTCAGTATATTTTAAAGAAAAATCACTGTCTTTCCCTATACTATGATATGTTATGCAGTTTTTCGTTTGTTCGGTATATCAGATACTCCGTAAATCTGAATTATACATAGGCTTGGGTATTTGCAGCTCATTGCAAATGCCCCAATTTGTATGAGCTCCTGATTTATGCTTGACTATGTTATTTCATTTTGCGGCAAAAACGGGTCTCTCCGGTTTGATTTTACTATGACTAAAACATCGTTTTAAATCCATATGATTCCACTTTTGTTAGTTCTGGTTTGAACTATAGAAACCGTCTTAATTTAAACGGTAAAAAGCATTCAGGTGCATTAAAATATGCCCTCATATGAAGGAAGATTAATATGCTTTCAAGCATGCGAGAATTTAAAATGCTGCATGTGGAAATCTGCAATGACTATTCGGTAAGAATATACAATTATTTGCTCAACTTTTGCGAACATTGATTTATTTGAGCCAAATCAGCAACGTTCCAGACTCACTTTTCACTTTCAACAATTCTGGCTCTCCGATGTTTATCAGAATCATGTTTGGAGGACATAATCTTCCAGAACGGTTCATAATTGTTTCTGACTAAGGAATTATGCGCCACTTTCGTAATTGTCAAATTAAATATCTGGGCAATAATAACGGTCCTTCGGCTTAATAAGCCGTGATATAACTTGAAAATTATAGATTAAACATAAATTGCATTTCGATGCCCCTACAATCGTGCATTGGATTATAAAAACTAATTTCACTATCATAATAAATTATTTAAAAACCATGTTGTTCCTCTTTTATAGGTTCTGGTTTGAATGCTAAACTATAGGAATCGTCCATTGGTCCAATATCCCTCATAATTAAAACACTAGATGTTGCTGTAAAAAAATTATGCTTATTTTATTACTTATTTCACTGCAAACAATGAACATGTATGAAAAACACCAAAAAGCAAATATAATGTTCTGATTGTCGAGTCGATTCATTTGCAAACATTTACGTGTGAAATATCTCAGGTGGACGTTATGATGAGGGCGAATGCTGTTAAACGATCTTAGGTCGCAAAAATGCAATATTTTTGCGAATATGTTCATTTTGAATTTACAGTATCACTTACTGAATTAGAAAGAAATTAATATGAATTTTAAGTGGAAATTAGATTATCAAAAAATTTTTACAAATACCAACCCTATGGCAGGTGGGCTTCATAAAAGGCATGAGTACAATAGAACATTTCCACACCGTAAGGATACTGAACGAAAAAGCAACGGAATATAACATCCCAATATGGGTCGCCTTCATAGACTTTAGAAAAGCCTTCGACACAGTTGAATTTTGAGCAATTATTAGATAGACCAACGATATATTAACATTATACAGACACTAAATGACCGCTCAAAAATGAAAGTAAGGCTACATGAAAAAACCGACAAAATCCTGATTAAAAGAGGCGTTAGACAAGGAGACATTGGGTCACCCAAATTGTTTATACTAATGCTAGAGGATGTTTTCAAAAGGCTATACTGGGAAGACAGAGGAATTAATATATCGGGAGACAAACTCAGTAACCTAAGATTTTCTGATGCCATTGCCATTTTTCCCCAAAAGTGAAGAATTAGACGATATGCTTATAGAACTGTAACAAGAAGCAAGAAAAGTAGGCCTAGAAATGAACATTTCTAAAACCAAATTCATAACAAACCAACGGACAAGCATACAGAGTATAAATGTGCTAGGACCACAAGTAGAGAAAGTAAACTCTTGGGTCAAGAAATAGCATTGGGAAAAACTTATCAAGAACTTGAAATTAACCATAGATTACATCTAGGATGGGCGGCCTACGGGAAGATGCGACACGTCTTCAACTCCAACCTACCCCTCAAACTAAAAACCAAGGTGCACATGGAATGCATTCTCCCAGTAACAACCTGCGGATGTGAAACATGGGTTCTAACAAAGAAAATCCTAAATAAATTAAAGATACACCAAAGATCAACAGAACGGAAAATGCTAGGAATAATGCTCAAAGATCATATAACCAATGAGTGGATAAGAAATAGAACCAAGGTCGTAGATATAGCAAGGCGAATAGGTAGTCTTAAATGGAACTGGGCCGGACATGTTGCCCGAAATACAACCAATTGGAGCGGAAAAACAACAAGATGGAGACCTTGGGGGGAGAAAAGAAGCACCGGCAGACCACAACAAAGATGGTATGATGACATCAAAAGAACAACCGGACTTAACTGGTACCAAGTGGTACAGAACAGGGAAAACTGGAAAATATGAGAGAGCCCTATATCCAAAGGATAGAAAACGGCTAGAAGAAGAAAATGAACAAAAAAATGTCCAGACAGCTATGAAACAGAAATAGCTCTACAAACAAAGGAATAGCGTATAGGCGTAATTTGATTCTTACCTGTGGGTACTGTTTGTTGAGGACTGGCTATATTACCGCAATTGATAAGTTGATCAGCTGGACTACTTGGCATAGTGGTGGGTGAAGTTACAGGACTATCAGTCGAATCACTAGTTTGGTAACCGTTATTATTGAGTTGCTGTTGAGGCGAAGACACTTGGTTCGGTACGATCAAGGCGGGGCTGTTGTCGAGGCCACCTAAAATCCGATCTGATTTCATACATCAAAAAATTAATTATTTTGCTCCACTATATGCGGCTAAAATAATACAATAAAAAAATATAAAAGTAAATACTCTTACATGAACGTCTTACCTCCCAACAACATTTCTTGCAACAAGCTGTCGATGTGTGTGACTCCAAATAATTTTGCGAATTGAATTTGCTCAATCATTTGCCAAGTGATCGATTGCAGTGGCGGCAATGTTAGAAGCAATTCTCCAAAACGTCCTCTACTATCATACTGTCTGTCGCTGATATAATCTTCCAGGTTGATCTGAATTTGAAATCGCAGCTGCTTTATGCGATCTGTGCTTGTCAAGCCTTTTGCATCTAAGAATAAATAAGATATTTTACTGGTCAAGCAAGTTAAACATACAATATTGTTTTAGGTTGCCTTAAGGCCTCCAAAAATATTGTCAATTGGAAAATAACGACGCTTTACAGTAAAGCGTTCTTGAAATTAATAATAAACGATAATTATTTTCTGTTAGATTGATACCCGGTTTAGTTGAAAACTCCATTTGAATAATTATATTCTTGATGGCATTTTTTTAATGACAAAGTACTCCTAATAATAGAAAGTGTTTTTAACACTTGGCATTTAATTAATGAGTTTTGAATGCGTGCATGATACATTGGCAATATAAAATTATTAGAGTTATTTGGCGCGGTATTAAAAAGTTCTACTAACTTGGATCGAAAAACACAATGGCCTTCAAGCAAGCAAACTCCGTATCGTCGATTTGAACGTCTGTCATTGGCTTAACTAACTCGTCCATGATGCGACTTCCCACTCGTGAAATGCTGAGGTCTGCTGAAGGATCCCGCACTGGAGACACTATAAAAAAAGCAGTATTTAAGCATTTATATACCAAAAAACTCTTAAACCATGGTGTCTTTTTAGGGGTATGTTCCCGAAAAGTATTGCTTCTTAGGCCTGCAACCGATTCAATCATAACTGTCCGTTTAATTTATGCCCATATACAATTCACGAATTTCTTACAAGGATTTGCCTAACGATTTTACAATAAAATCTTCACACAAATACAAGCACTCATGATATAAGTAAAATTCCATTATCAATTTTTGGAAGAATCACTTACATTATAAACAGAAAAGAATATAAATGCACAACCACAATGAAACGTTATAGTAAACGTTTGTGTTAAATAATCAGCATAATTTATTAAGCGAAGAAAAACGTGTAGAATTTAAGTTAAAATTCTTTCAATGGACCAAACAATAATCCTCAAAATATGACCAAACATAAGCTGTAATAAAAATGTCAGGACACCTCAACGCCTATTTTTTCACCATTGACTTATTACAAAGTGTTTACAAACCTGTAAGTAATTATAATGGAGATGAATTATTCTAATAAAATTAAAGAAAATTATAATTATTACTTCCACTAACTGCCAAAAGGAAAAAAAAATGGGAAAATTACCCGAAAATGTCCTTCGCTAGTGAGTAATGGTAAACATTATGTGTCAGCCACTACAATTAAATTTAATATACGGGCAGCTAAACATTAAAAATTAATTAATGAAGACCTCGTCGCAGAAATACCTGCCTGTAATTTCGCAAGTAAAACTTACGTTTGAGACTACGTTGTATGTAATTTCTGGATATCATTTACTCGATACCGAAGTAGCAGACTTTTAGAAGCAATTACTTTTCAAGAAAAGTTTGGATAATTAACTAGTGATCATATTATGTGAAATTAAGTGATTTCAACAACACTGTTAAACATCTAACTTTAAACTATAGTCATGAGCTACTTTAAGGTTTTGGGTTTTCTAAATGGGAACATTACAAGTTAAAAATTTTATTTTGATTGGGGCACCTTTATAACACCAGGATCCGGTACAAAGGATAAAAGTAAAAAAAACGATATCAACTTACCCTTACCTGAACATTGCTTGGTAATTATGCAATTGTTTCCTAGAAGAAGAACATCTTTTAGGTGCATTGATCGCCTGGCTAATCCTAGGAGCAAGTGTTCTCCTGCGTGAGCCCTTAATAACGCAACCTATAAAAAACGTATATATTAATTCAAAGAAAAAAGTGACTATAAAAAAAACGTTTAAAAACTATTTAATTGTTGTATATATTTTCCTGACTGTATTTCAATTTAATCCAAAAAACTTTTTTTGGATTAAACTATTTAATCCAAATTTACCTGATCGTCTAACTGTAGCTCAGTAAATGCTGGAATATATTTTGCCCATTCAACCAAGATCAGCAGCTGTTGCTTCATGGAGTCGCAAATATCATTTAAATTAGCTTGCTGTCTTCCCGATAAATCATAGTCATTAACTGGAGTTGGGCCCATTTGCTGTAATATAAAAATTATTATTATTATAAAAGAACCAATTTCATAAAATTGACTTACTTCCAAGGCTGCTCCCACTTGCCTCGATAACATTTCAGCATTTAGCAATGAACTGACCGATAGACCATTATGTTGATTCGTTTCTTCGTGGCTTGGACGTCTGCAACTTATCCTATCCCTTTCATTCTGTACAGCTGTAAATAAGTCCAGAATTAATTTGAAATTTAGGGAAAAAACGAATTTCGGGGGTAAATTACTTTGGGGGGCTTTTTTTCCTGACTGTTGAGACTCACCTTCTTTTTTCATGCCAGCTTTAAAACATTTTCGTAACCTGCAGTATCGGCACTGATTTCTCTTATCCTTATCAACAACACAACTTCTACTGAATCTGCAACAAAGGAAAACGAATGGTTGATTACAACAATTGTGATAAATTTTGAGTTTGGTTTCAGTTCGGATTCCCGGAATCAGAAAATACACATACAAGTTATTTAAAAATATGATCTTATGATAATATTTGTAGGTATTTTTAGTTCTTATTGGCGGTATTCCAAAATAGATCTAAATGCGTAATAGAATTCGCTCTAATCAATTCGTTCTAACTGACCAGCGCAAGCAGGGAATAAACGAGATGGACCATAATTTTTGTTTAAGTTCAATTAGCTTTTCGCTACCACTTTTTTATTCATTTCAAGTTCGCGTAGATACTCAGAACTGTAAACAGTATTTTTTTATATAAATTTCAATAGATGTTCCATATTTCAAAACATCATCAGAACGATTAGCTTAATGTGCTTTTGCCATCGATGTAAATGAATGTTAATTGCTGCAATTTAAATTGAAACCAGCTCAAATGAAAACTGACCATCTGACATCGTCATTTAATGGAAAAGTTTGCTACTTTAAGACGAAAATAGTATAATGTTAATGATATAAAAACACGCTTAGCAACTATTTTGGTTGCAAATAATGCTGTGGTTAGTATGTAAATTGTTACAACACAATAGACCAATTTTACCGATCATCGGATATTCAATACAAAGTGGAATAATTAAAAGATAAAACGTAAAATTGTAAGAACCCAAAATCAAAGGCTTGGAATTCGTTAATTAGTACTGAGCAACTAAGATGAACTTAATTAATATAAGCAGCTGAAAATATCCAATCATACTTAGACATAACATATAATTAGTAATATTTAATCTGCAGGTAGAGACGTTAGCCAACAACGATGATTCTAGTAATGATTTCGACAATACATTACGTAACAACTTCGAATTAACTTGTAATTTTCGTCAGTAAGTAGCAGTTGCTGTTGTTTTACTAATTCAAGAAACAAGACTTGTTTGTGTAGCATGAAATAATGATGGATATTTACTCTATTAAGATCGGTAATGTATATAAAAGAGTTGGTTATTACATGCTCTAAAATCAACCGTTTATTGTTCGTTTTCAATGAGATGTTGGAAATATATTCCCATGACGCTAAGAGATTCACTAATGACTCCCATTCATACAAGTCACATTATATACGACTTTAGTCTTCAGTTTATTTGAAGATTTTATAACAGAATAACTAAATTGAAATTGACTAGTTTTTCGACGATATAAAACTTATCAGTTGCAAACAATTACGACAACAGCCTGACTTTAAAATTTGTTAATGTTGTTATCTGTTTAATTGAAAAGAAATTCCTGGGTTCCAGTCAATATTATTGTTTATTAGTCAAAATTTTTACAAATAGGTTTCGGTGTCTTTCTCCACCATCATCAGTTTGTATGTATGGCTGTTTCTACCTTCACATTTGGCCAACTATTCCAATAATTAGACACCGAAACGTATTTGTAAAAGTTTTGACTAATAAACAATAATATTGACTGGAACCGAGGAATTTCTTTTGAATTAATTGAAATACAGTCAGGAAAGTATACACAATAAGTTATTATCTGTATCAAATTTTAATTAATACCACCCTCCGAACGAGTGCATACATTTTACGATACCCTACCTAAATGACCTGATACACATATTTCTGACATACATACACCCACACTCCAACTTAGAACAAATCATATTGACCAAAGCTAGCATCTATAAATATGCAATAATTATAGACGACTTTAATTTGAATGTGTTGTTCAAATTCGCTTTTGATATCAATGTAAGCAAACATGTAAAAATCGAGCTTGGCTTACGAAATGCCACTGGAAATGGTCTGTTTTACTAGAAAAGTTGGACAACCCGAAAAAAAAACAATAAAACAAGCAATAATCCCGGCAAACAAGCAGTTTACGGTCTACTTTTTCGACGGCAAATAGCAATTTTTGTCCGCTATAAAAAAATCAGGGATCGTAATACGTTGAAGTAAATCGTTTCAAAAGAAATTCTTGACCACTGTAAGTAGTAATTAATGAAGATACCACTTTAGAAGCATTGATGGCCCTTAAAGTGATTTTCCTTTCGTAAACATCACACTGAATCGAAAAACCGAACAAGTAGTTTTTAATATATCGTACTAAGCCTTTAATTCTTAACGCTGACCCCAATTTATCATTTCTCTATCTTTCAATGTTCTCAAAAGACTCATACATACCCAATTTAGGCCCAAATGTATATTATTATCAGCAGTATTTCATTTCGGAATACTAACCTAATTACAGATTCATAAACTTTTTGGGCTAAGCCTCTAAATCATCGTTCAAAGTTTTGCTGTTCTCTAAGGATTATAACCGTATACATGGTTAACGCTATATTAAAAAGCTTCAAGCCATTCGAGATCCATAAACCAGACAAACTAAGTTTTGAAAGTTTCTTTGCGAAATTGATATTCTCGTTCTTTGAACATTTTCACATCATCCACTCAGTTAAGAAATTTTAATAACTTGAAAAATGGATTTTCCAACATCAATTTAAACAAAACGCAACAGCTTAAAAGATTTTTACAAAATTCGGACTTTATAAAACAGCACACCCCATCAACTTTTCTGATGCCCGCAAACCCAGATTCAACACCAGACATTCTACTGCACACAAGAAACTTAACAAACACCATCAACAACATAAACTTAAGCAACGAACTTGGATCCGACCACCTGGCTATTACGTTTAACATAGACTTACAACATACGCAACCTACCTCCAGTACACCTCCTATAGAGTTTAAAAGTTAAACCTAACAAAGACTGACATAGACAAAGTGAAACAACATATACATGACTACATTCAATCGCAAACACAGCTCATTTCAATAGAAACCATACAACAACAACTTTCACTAGCCATAGGAAAATTTAGCCCGGAAATAAAAAATGCTTTCTTCCGACATACACTACCCAAATTCATACTGAGACTCATAAAACAAAAGAGAGAACTGTACAGACTATATACAAACACTCAAAATAACGACATAAAAAAGACACTGAACCAACTCAACAGAAACATTAATACCTTGATTGGACAATACCGACAAGACAAATGGCTAGAAACATGTAAAGAAATACAAAAAGACAAAGGCAAAACATACTGGCAAAAAATTAAGAAACTAGCACAATACAAAAAAAAACTAACACTTCTGACACAATTGACGAAAACGGAATAGAACGTTACACAGACAACGAGAAAGCTGACGCGTTCGCCAGACACTATCAAAGGGCCTTCAGCATATCGACAAACCCTAACTTCGACAATGACAACTGGAACTTGATCAACGACTGGTACTTGAACTATTTTAACAGTTCACCAAACTATACATACAAACTGATCACAGACACAGAATACGATGAAGCCCTAGCGCATATCAGAAACACAGCACCGGGAAAAGGTAATATAAAGGCAAAACTCCTGAAAGGCCTAACTCAGGAAACACACAGGCTGATCCTAGCTGAGTTGAACAATTGCATCACAAAGAACAAAATCCCAAAAACATGGAAGAACGGCTTAATAATCCCCATACCGAAAAATGGACTGGACAATACACAACCGAGCAATTACAGACCAATTACATTACTCCCAGTACTTAGCAAAGTCTTTGAGTACATAATAAAGCAGCGACTTGAAAACCTGATCGGAAAATATATACCATCGTATTAGTTCGGATTGAAACATCAACACTCGACTATTCACCCACTCTTCACTCTGACTAACAATACACAAACAACCCACCTAACTGACAGAAATTCGGCGTGTCTATTCATGGACATTAACAAGGCCTTTGACAGTGTCTGGCATGTGGGCTTACTGTACAAACTTCACACACCAACATATCTACTCCACATCATAAAAAACTTACTCGAAAACAGACTACTACAAGTACGAATTGACAACACATTCTCTTTTTATTTTTCCTCTGAACAAGGACTCCCGCAAGGTTCCCCGCTCTCACCGTTTCTCTACAATATATACTGCCATGACATATACAATTACAACTTACCAGACAAAAATCAAATCGACAGATCGGCATACATATTACAATACGCAGACCACACGGCACTTATTGTACATGACAAAACTACTGAGAGAGCAGCTCAAAGACTCCAAACACTAACAAACAACACAATGACATGGTTTTATAAATGGAGACTAACACCAAACGCGTCAAAAAACCAACTTCTGCTCACAAACCACAGACTCAACGCTGACTCCCCTACAATAACTGCAGATGGCCAAACGACACAACCGAAAAACGACGTAAAATACCTTGGAATCACAATTGACCACAAACGAAACATCAGGACAGAAACAATAAAGAGAACAAAACACTTCCGATCACTAACCTACAAAGACAGAGGAATAAGCACAAATACCGTCACCAAAAAAAATTATAAAGCTATTTGTAGACCCTTGCTAGACTATGGACATATACTCATGACCAACGGGACAGAAAGGACAAAACGTTATATACAAACAACAGAACAAATTGCACTAAGACTAATTACACGAATAAGACACCCCCAAAACCCACTACACAACCCATGCACCCAACTACTATACGAACGCATAAACATGACAAAGATCTCGGAAAGACTCATACATCTACAGACAAAATGGACAAACAACCCCTACAACTGGACCATACTGAATCCCCTTTGTCTTACAAGACCAACCAGACAATCCCGCTTCCGTTTCCCTACATCAACGCTACTCGAACGCTTACAATAGCAACTGACCACCGGACAATAAATCCAAGATCTTTAAATGACAGAATTAAAATTATTAAATTATTAACCTTGAATAAGATAATTTTTACCTTTATCTGTTTATCTAAATTAAGACTGGCATGTAATGGAAGCATGTACTAAACAAGGGCAGAAAGACCGATAGGTCGATAGCCTTTTTTAGAAATAAAGATGTTTACTACTACTTTTAATTAATTCTCACCTGCATGTATATAAATGATTTTTTCTGACACTCCTCCTAAAGAAACCTTTGCAACCATCGCAAGATGCAGCTCCATAATGTTTTCCAGTCGCTCTATCACCACATATCGCACAATGCTGCGGACCAAGAGCAGCGGCTGGCACTCCTCCGGTTCCTGCGTGGCAAAGAGTAGCGGTCAAAGCGGCATTTCCGCCTGTTGAACCGCAGCCTCCTGTTGCCGACATAGGTGAGTCGGAGTCTGCTGGAAAAAAAATATAATATTTATTATTTATTACAATAACTGAGAGAAAGTGCATTTTCAAAGTCCCTGTAATAGATGGAAACTTCTAATTCAGTTATTAAGTGTTTTCGTTTTAGTATCTAATATAATTTTTATTAAAGAACATTATCGATGAAAAATGTACAAAAGAAGTTCACAGGAAGTCTAATTAGGGTAAAGTCGGGAGAGATAGACCGGTAGGGGAGATGGTCCAGTGACAATAATTCAAAAACCCCTCGATTTTTCGACAGTGCAATAACGCAGCGATAGATTGAAGTTTTATGCTTACTTCGTTTGATCACAAAAGGGTAAGTATTTTTTTTAAATCAATCTGAAAGCATAAATTATGGGTTCACACAATACCTTAGCCTACAAATCTCCTGTAGATGAAAGCCAAATAGCAATGAAATGATGGTCCTATCTGTCCCTACCATTTCGGATAGTTGGACCAATATTTAGTAGGACAGACGGACCAGCATTTACTTTTGCTTATTTTTCTAATTTCAGTATTTTAATCAAGATGCCTACTGTGTACATTCGGAAAAATACTAAAGAAAGGGGCCGATGGACTGAGGAAAACCTGAAAAGTGCTGTATTAGCAATAGACAATCTTGAAATGGGAATCAACCAAGCTACTAGAACTTTTCGGATGCCCAAACCACTATGAAGAGACGCTTAAAAACCCGTTATTTGAAAAAGCACTCTCGTCTAGGCCCTGGATCATTACTCGGCGAAGACAATGAAATTAACTAGTCAAGCTTATAAAAAACTTCAAAATGAGGAATTTATCAATTTAACCCAGATGCAATCCTAGACTACGCAGTTTTAAATACGGATATTCAGACGGAAGCCCGTACACCTGAAAGAATGCCATACTATTCTTCATCCCTGCAGGGTCAAAATAGTTTTTGTGCTGAAGTTGATGAATCAACACTAAGAATTGATGAAAAAAAAATTACCTGTGCCTGTAATAAAATCTTCAACAAGCCGATATCAACATGATGAAGTTACACCAGGCAAAATGTTTAACATTATTTCACCAATTCCAGATATAAGCAAAGAGCTATCGCAAGCCGTTTTGAGTTGTCGTGAAAACATAGAGAAAAGGAAAGAAAAGGCTTAATCTGTTTCAAAAGGAAATAAGGAACAAAAATATAATAAAGAAAAATAAAAAAGAGAACAAAATTAGAATCGAACTCAGATTCTAGCCTTGACCATGGAAAGTTGGTATTGGACTAGTGAATTTGAACGTGAAGATTTTTCATCAGATAGTAACACAGAAACGTTTAGTGCTACAGGCAATCTTATTCTTGAATCCTACTACTGCGTTTTTCATGATGATAGGTATTATTTGGGCTGCATAATAGGTTTGTAGGGAGAGAAGATAATCGAAAAATTTTAAAACCTGAGTTTAACCAATGGGTGTGGCCGAAAGAAGACGATGTTTCTGACGTTGAATCAAAGTTATTTTTTATGGGCCCCTCAAATTAAATACATATCCCTTTGATCTGAATCGACACGACTTGAATGAGGCTGAGAAGAAATATAAATTATTAAAAAAGACCATCCAAATCTGAATAAAGATAAAAGTGCAATTTTTCACACAATTAAGGAATATGTGTGTTTTACAATTATGTAGGTATATTCCAGAGTTAAGATTGTTTTAACATTTAAAAAGTTTTGTATTTTCTCAGACAGAAATATACTTTATTACCCAAAATAATTAGTTTTTTACTTATTTTTAATTCTATTTTACAGTAAATAATCATTAACCATAGTGGACCCATATATCCTCCCCCACCGGTATGGGGTAGATGGACCAAATATTATTTAAATAAATTTTGAATTGGCCAACATCTCCGCCGGTTTAAGAGAGAAATACTCAAGCAAACTGAAATCATACTACTTTTTCAAGTAACTCCATCAATTTCAGTTGATAATTTTAAACCTAAAGTAAGGATAATTTGAAAAAAAGTGGTCCAACTCTCCCTGCTTTACGCTAAATGCATAGAAACTATTTCATTTTCATGTTTGGTACGTCGGTTAATTAAGACATATTGATTAGTGGAAATGTAGTAAACTCAGTAACTAGTAACTAAATAAAATCCCAATGATCAGTTGCAAAACAAAAAAAATTAGAGTAATAATGTTTATTATAAAAATTCCAAACTGAAATCATGCTGCAAGTTTATGCATCATTAACAGCCAAACACTTTGATAACACACAAAGAGCTACTTGTTTGCACACTTTGTTGCAAAAATAGTTAGCTTTCGTTTTGTCCCTTCAGATTTTACATTATAGAAAATTAAATCAAACTATATTCACTTTTACTTGTCTTCACCCTTAGTACCGTTTTTCTACACACCGATTTAAATTGCATAACTCGTCAACTGACCTTAAGAAATAATTATGTTATTTGCCATTAAAAAATACAAAATAAGTGTCATGGATCTTAAAGCAATTATTGCCACTTTACCTAGTTATTCGTAATTATAAAGCAGCTATTAAGTAATTAGTCTGGAACAATAATTAGACGTATGTACTACTAGAAAGTGCTTTTACCACTTGCCAGACCTGTTTTAACATAAAAAATGATAGCAATTAAAGCTAATTCAGGCAATCTGATTTTAACATCCCTAATTAATTAGCAGAATAAGCAGTTTAAAGGTATCTGAACAGCAAAAATTGTACAATCAATAGATAAATAATTCGTTAACTAATCTTGTATTGTTACAAGTGTAATGCCTAAGGATTGATTTTTTCAATCACTTTGACCGATCACTTTTAATCAAAAAATTCATTGCAAATTAAAAAATGAAGTCGATTTTTGAGATAAGATAAAGTCCAAAAATATTTAATTTATAATGGTATTTTACTCAATCTCATAATTGAAGAAAACAATATGTAGTCTTACAAGAAGACGCAGATAAACATGCAAATGAGATGTGTTCAACGGAAAATGTATAATAAAAATATTAAATTAGGTTACTAATCATTTATCGTGCGGGTCTATAAGCACATTAATAGCTTAGATTGCGACGTAAAAAAAGCAAAATAAATTAGACCAAATGAAATTAAACTGCGTAATAAGAAAACCTTCTAACCTAACTTAACTTTTATTGTGCCCAACATTGCAGCAGAGAACGATAAGTTATCAGGTTTTCAAAATATCGTTGCAAATTTCAATAAAAACCAATCAATATTGGCTTTAATTAAAGGAAAAAGCTGCAATCTTGCTTAATTTATGAACAAATTAGCATCAATCAATTTATAAGCAAATAAAGCGAATGTATTTAAAAATAATTCAGTCGGTTTATAATCACGTGAAATGTGTGCTGTATGTGGGTGTTTTTTGTAAAACGCACAAAAAATATCACAAAAGAATTTTTCCACGAAATGATGATGATATTGCCAATTAGGAACTATTAAGATACCAAAGTATTTATGGAAGATGATCTAATTCTTTTCAGCTTCAATAAAAAAAATTCCTAAAAATATCTTTAGAATATAAAAGATAAGCAGATGCAGACGAAATGAGGAAAATGTGTTCGCAGTTCCTTGAATTTATCAGCCAATTTACATTCAATAAATCGGAATAAATTGTGGTCAGTTTTGAAAAATCTCATTCTCATAAGAAATCGCCAGATCACAAAGTTGAAGGAATGGAGAAACAAATAAGGATAAAGTGATCACACAAAGGAAAATGAAACAAAAGCTCATATAAAAGAAACATTAATAACATCCGGAGCATAAGCAAATTTCAATGAATCAGAACAAGGTCAAGAATGATACCCGAAAACAAAAAATATGCAAGAAATTTGGGTTTTGATATGAATTTGAACTAATTGGCAAATCCTGAGAAATGACTTATTTATATACCGTACAATGGGTAAAAAGCATGTTTTAAATGTTACACACTTTAACTAAAAGTCAAGTCAAGAGGAAAAACGCTGACAATATTATAATGATATTTTTATATCTTATAAACAATATTATCTGCATTTCTACAAATGACTAAACATCTATCCGAAATTATGATAAACAACCAAGTGCAAATCATGTTGTTTTGTAAGCGTTATATTATACTAATCATGTTAGTTTGAAAAAACATTCGACATTCTTACTAAATACACTTGAATAAAATTATCAAACGCTTGAAGCATCACTTGGAGTTGTTAGCAAGCAGATTACACATAAGCACCGAAAGCCTTAGAAGAAACTAAAATGCAGATAGGTCAAATCGTTCCTCTTCGAATAGGTTTACTATCAGTTTCAAGATACGCATTTCGAAATAGAATGCTAATTATTAATCCTGACCCAAGAGCATTAATTAAGCTGCTTTCTCGGACTGCAAAACTGTACATTATACAACGTAATCAAATTACATAGATGTATAAATCACATACGTATTTAGTTTCTACGCGTTATACGGTTGAATATACGGGGTGTCAATTTGAAAACTTCCCACCCTTAATATCTCTCTTACAGTTAAAAAAATAATATAAAATATATAATAATAATATATATATAAAGTAAGGGGGACACTTTAAATTAATATTTCTATCCTTCTTGTTTCAACCCCCTATGAGGTGTAGATGTCACCCTTAGAATCTTAAATGGGAATGGGGGTCAATTGGCACATCGTTTTAAAGGGCCTTCAGGTTCATCCTCGAATAGAGGGTCGCTAGAGAGTACCTAGAGGGTAACAAGAAGGCTAAAAGCTAATTTAAAGTGTCCCCCTTACAAATAAAATTGCTGGCTCTTTCCGATTTTTCATATTTCTAACTGCAAGAAAGATATTAAGGATGGGAAGTTTTGAAATTGACACCCAGTATACATATAGTGGACACTCAGAGATGCGAACTTTCGAGCAAACAAAAATGTTAACTGAAATCGAAGATCTAATGTATCCTTATTTAACGTATAAAAACGTACACTATATTAATATAATTCTGCGAAATAAATCTGAATTTATGCCCGTTTAAAATCAACACACCTCTCTGGATCGTTATTGAGCATTATTACTGATCAACCAAATCAGTTCTCAATTAAAATACAATAGCAGAATGGGTCAAAGAGCGTTGACATAATGGAAAACGACAAATTATAAATGCGAATCAAAAAAAATTAAAATCCATCATTTGATATTGACCGTTATAATCGCCTGAATGAATGAAAAATATAATAATTATATTCAAAACAAGGATCAAGACGTGACGAGAAATACCGCGCATTTTTACAATTCCTGTTTACAATAAATTCCAGACAACGTCGGTGAAGTAACAGTTGTTATACTCTTATCAATCACATGTATGTGTCACTAAACGGATCTTCTTGGAATACCGACGAGATCAAGAACAAAGTTCAGACAGATCGATTTTATCAATCGTAGCTAGTAATAAAATTTCTATACGAGATGTTTTTGGGAAGTATCATAAGATGTGAAATAAAATGATATTGAAAAGCCGAATGCACATTTTATTGGCAACGAACACCCAATTACGACATCGGCTTATATTCAAAATAAAAACTATATGTCTTGACTGCTCTCTACATTTATTAGCGTCACCGACAGTGGATTTTATAAATAGGTCGCAAAAACATGTTTTTTTGTAAATGAAACCGTAAATAATTCATCATTAGGCAGGCGCCTTATTAAGCAAAATGTCTTAGGAAAAAATATTGATTTTAAAAAATGCTAATCACTGGATTGCTTCAAATGAGTCAGCATTCATAACTGCAAATACGTTATGTTAAACATATTTAAAAAAAGTGATATATTTTTATTCTTGACCGATATTGAATACTTCAAATATGGAGTTTCTTGGGGATACGGTCTAGGCGTGGTGTCGAAAGAAAACTTGTTCAGCTAACCGAGCTTTCGGCGGTTTATTACCGCCTTCTTCAGGGCTAGAAGAATTATACATACTACAATTAACATGAGTCAAAGTGACCTAGGTACAAAAACTTGAAATACATGTGCAGGGTACTTACTAAGGGGTAAATTGTTCCTCATGATATTGATCATGTTGTCATTGATTAAAATTGTTTCACAATTACATTTCACGGAGAGACAAAGGGACGAATTACAATTACTGTACACTAAATGATAAGCTGAAGGCCCTGTACATCGAAATGATTTATTCTCATATTTCCTATATTAATGGCAAACGCTATCAGTTCGGGATTCCTCCAACATTCATATTTTCTTATGCTTAATTTTATCATAAGAAATTTATAAATGCATGCCTGAATTTTAACATAAAAAATTTAACATAAGAAGAGATGAATGTTGGAGGAATCCCGAACTGATAGCGTTTGCCATTAATATAGGAAATATGAGAATAAATCATTTCGATGTACAGGGCCTTCAGCTCATCATTTAGTGTACAGTAATTGTAATTCGTCCCTTTGTCTCTCCGTGAAATGTAATTGTGAAACAATTTTAATCAATGACAACTTATAACCCAGCAATGTGGCTCAGGTGGACAATATTAATAAAATAGTTCTACCCCTGTAATACGATGAAAACCATGAAAATTGGATGTTTCATCAGACAGTAGTAATGATAAGATTCTGGAGGGTTCCTAATTTATTATGAGGAACAATTAGCAGTAAGTACCCTGGACATGTATTTCAAGTTTTTGTACCTAGGTCACTTTGACTCATGTTAATTGTAGTATGTATAATTCTTCTAGCCCTGAAGAAGGCGGTATTAAACCGCCGAAAGCTCAGTTAGCTGAACAAGTTTTCTTTCGACACCACTAACTAGACTGTGTCCCCAAGAAACTCCATATATGAAGTATATTTAAAAAAATTAACATGTCAATATTTTGCATTTAACCCTGAAGCGTTAACTAAAAATATTCAAAGTGATTAATTAGTTAAATCATAGCAATCATCATTTAACAACGGATTTATGGGAATTTCGGAGATTCCGTGAATCCACAAAAGAAGCAAAGTCCAGCCAGCTTACACGAACTATCTGTTTTGTCCAATGTTATTGTTGAATTGTTGCGTCATTTCATTTCAGTTGATATTTAAAATCGCTTTCTCGCCAGGATTTTACGTACTATTATTATTATTGCTTTCTGTTTTCTTAAGAATACGTCTGAATAACATTACCTACTTGCTAATATAATGTTTAGATTATGTTAACATATTGCTACATGACTCCGGAAGGTGTAGGCTTTTTTCAGTAAGATGCAAAGATGATTTGAAAAAAAATTGTAGAATCTCCGAAATATGGCTCACCTTCGAATAATTGAGGAATCCAGTCCATTATATTAAGCATAATTAATCCGATTCGTTAATATCTGAAGATGCAATACTTTTTGAAATCACATTTAAAGATATAATGAATGTTTTCTTAACTATATGAATATGGCATAGTACACATTTAACATCTAATTAGTTTCTTACGCACACGAGAACGGTGGATAACTAAATCAATATTTTAAGACGTATTTGTATTTAGATGAATATCTCGGCAATAAAACTAAAATTTTGGTCGAAATTAAATGGATAACTTATGATTGTAATCATTAAAACCATAGATTCCCATTTGATGGTTGTATTAAAGTTTTATTTCACCAAAAGAGATAATCGTCGGACATTGCGGACAATTGCAGTTGGCTTATAGGACTCAGGTGATAAAGCATTGTAAATTATAGATAATGTCTTGATAATAAGTCCTAAAATTATTGCCAATTTATATTTTCAGAATATTTGCCTGCTCGAAAAAGGATTTTAATCATACAGAAAATGTGTGTTTAGAGTCTTTTAAATTAACGCTCAATATGCAATTTATTGTTGTATAGAATATCAACATTACGAACCATTTGATTAGAATATTAAGCCCCAAATAAAAACATATCATTGGAAATGTTATTTACAATAAAACGATATAAACAGACACATATAATGAATGCGCATTAAATTGAGGTCGACGGCAACATAACTTCTTATCAAAATATTGTAATTACTGGGATTCTCGGGGGCATCCTTAACTATCCGAGTTATTTTTTCTTATGATGTGTACACAAACATTGGCGGTTTTACAAGTGCTTATTCGGAATTATACAAATTAGGAAAATTATTTCTTATCATATTTAGCAAATGTATATGTTTGCTTAAAATGAAATAAAGCAATGTCATTTGGATATTTCGCCAGTAAACTATTATTTTATTATTCGTATTAGTTGTATCACATGAAAAATACTAAAAGACGTAGTCACTATTTAATAACATCAAACTGCTCGTAGTTTCCCAAATAAACAATAATCGAGTAGTTGAAAACGCTTAATTCGTACATCGCCATTGGAAAATTCTAACGGTCAAAAAGGTTAACGAATTCCTAATAGTTGTCCGGATGCAAAGATGTATTTTTGGAATATGATTAATACGTTAATGCGCTAGGTTAGTAACAGCGGAATACAGTTTATATAACGCCGTAAATCCGTCTGCTACCTACACCAATTGTGATAACAAACTCATGATATAAACGTAAATTGAAGCCATGCAAGTTATCATTTTTTTATCCAAGAACTGCATTTTTATCAGTGTATCTTTACGTCCCAAGCGAACTTGTACCAAAGTAGAAAAATATTATAAATTTGCTGATCGAAGTTACAAAATATTAGGGAACCGTCTCTTTAAAGTTCCACTTTACGCACGAGTAAGATGGACTTAACTGTCTGATGGAATGAAGAAAGTTGTCTAATGTTTAAGAAAGAGAATTAGAAAATATTAATCAATAAACAAACGATTATATAAAAGCACCGGATTTGACGTAGCTCCATTGACGTATTCGATAAACCGGTATCCAAAAATAAATTGCATGTAGTTGAGAACTCAATTAAATGGCATGTTTTAAATAAAACAAGGTAAGTTTCCAAAGTGATATTAAGAAAAACGATCAATTAAAGGTTTTTTTTTGCGTGTAGAACTTGTTAAATGCTAATTGTACTTATAAACCAGGCGAAAATTTATGATCGACAATACAAGAATTAATGAAACCGCTTTCGTTCGAACACAATTATATACAGGGTTGTCTTCAACTAATGTGACAAAATTCAGTAACAAAACAATATGCCAGTAAATTTTGGCACATTAGTTTAGAACCACCCAGTATATGTATTCGGTATTTACAGTAGTATGATTATTAAAACTGGTGTACCTTTCGGGCTTTTAGGCTACTTTCAAAAGTTTACATTGAATGTAAGCTTTTGAGAGCAAAACACTTCTGAAGATGCAAGCCACTCGTACACGAAATGGTATGGGTGCAAAAGCCTCCGCTTTGGATAATAACCACGATTATTCTTCAATCGGTATATTGAGGGTTCTGATCAAGTGCTCGAGCTCTTCACAAAAATATAGATTACCAATAAATTGAAAAAGAAACTTGTTTTTTTCTATAAAAATTTAATTATATGTATCTTATCTTCATTTCGAAATTCATTATCTGGTTAGAAATTGGCATAACAATTTTGCCAAGCAATTATAACTTAACGACCCAACACATATTCATGGCATAAATTTAATGATGAATTACTCAAATTCGGCAATAATTATATTTCTGTTTTTTTTATTTGCAAACCAATTTAATCTACAGCAACTGATTGTTTTAATCAAGTTAATTCACTTCACTTTGTAGACTCCTCTATTTACAATTCTTAGAGATAAAGTAGGCATATTAATGATAGTTAGCGATTGTAATGAAGCAAGACATTAGAAGTGAAAGCAGAATAATCGAAACGTACTGATTGGTAAAATCCCTACGAATAAAAAAAGATTCCCATGCATATTTACTGAACAAACAACTACAAGGAAGGGAATTATCTGATCAGATACCGGTCGATTAGAGTAGATATTTTTAATGAAAAAGTAATTAAATGGCTTCTACAACAGTACATGAAACGTCCGCAAATGTTCACATGGAATTATTTATATAAAAATAAGCTGTGGCACTCGCATGGCTGTTATCGATGCCATAAAATAAAATAATAAAATTAACATACAAAGCCAGACACTTCATGGCTGATAAGGCAGTTCGGAAACATGTGGGGTTAAAATTTGGATAGTACAATGGGAATATTATTGACCTTATGATCCAAGTTAACTAAAAAACTTGTATAATTAATTCAGGGATAGAATACATCCGTGTTTTTCACCAAAGCCAATAAACTTTATTAAGGCATTTCCTATTCCATTAGGAATTAAGTTGAAATACAATCAGGAAAGTATACACAATGATTAAAGAAATGATCATGGCCTTATTTACCTTGATAACAGCAATCAAATCATTTTCATATTAGTTAGTACTTAATTGATTTAATGAGCTAAGATTGGGCTTTAAGATCGATCACTTGTGATCCCATTTTCTCTCAAGGTATGTATTAGATGACTAATTACGGTTTATAACTGCAAGGAAAGTGAAACAATAATGGCTAAAGAATAACCATAACTGGACGCTTACAGCGACTTTAAGCATGATATTTGTTTATTTCAAGATTCTTTTATATCAATGTAATACGTTGCAATGCGTGCACTGGCTTAAAAAATAATAGCCCAATTTGACTGAGTTATCTACAACTTTTCCTAATAAAACCCCATATTTATCGGCTTTATAAGAACAATAAATCAATCTAGCACCGCAATTCCATGTACAAGTAGGTACTGCGGTCTGGTCAGAAAAGTTAATATTTTCAGTAACAATAAACTTTAATGTTATGTTTTTAGTAATTACCGACTAAAAAAGCTTGTTAGAAATGGAGACAACCATTAATTTGACAATAAAAATTACGACGCCGTTGATATTTTTACATAGTTAAACATTTGAAGAAAAGCGATAAAACCGGTTGAACTCAATTTGCTTAACAAATGAGAGGAACATACTAATGAAACAATATTGACCATCAAACATCAACAAAAAGCCTAGTTTAGTGCATCAATTTACAAGTTTTATGCAACTGAAGAAAGTTGACATTGAAAATATTACTCAGATATGAATGCTTGCTCACAAATATAAATCTTAGATTAAACGACCAATTAATATTTGCACATTAATTAATACTATCCAAATAAATTTCGATCACTTTGTGGCTTCAAGTAAAGGCATTTTGGTAAATGAAATTTCAAACAATTGTGTGCAGTAATTATGAGGCTCTAACAATTTTTCCATATATTAGCAATCAAAATATTTTCCCAAATTTCTCTTAGTGCAGCTGAAATATGGGCTTCAAATATCGGATATCGTTGTTTTATAATTAATACAGTAGTAGTAGTAAACATCTTTATTTCTAAAAAAGGCTATCGACCTATCGGTCTTTCTGCCCTTGTTTAATACATGTAGTCTTAATCTAAACAAAAAACAAATATGAAAATTATCATATTCTAGGTTAACAATATTATTAAATAAAATTCTAATGACAAGAAAAAATTATTTTATTGTCCATTAGTCAGTTGCGTTTGTAAGTGTTCGAGTAGCGTTGATGTAGGGAAACGGAAGCGGGATTGTCTGGTTGGTCTTGTGAGACAAAGGGGATTCAGTATGGTCCAGTTGTAGGGGTTGTTTGTCCATTTTGTCTGTAGATGTATGAGTCTTTCCGAAATCTTTGTCATGTTTGTGCGTTCGTATAGTAGTTGGGTGGGGGGGTTGTGTAGTGGGTTTTGGGGGTGTCTTATTCGTGTTATTAGTCTTAGTGCAATTTGTTCTGTTGTTTGTATATAACGTTTTGTCCTTTCTGTTCCGTTGGTCATGAGTATATGTCCAAAGTCTAGCAAGGGTCTACAAATAGCTTTATATATTTTAGTGGCGGTGTTTGTGCTAATTCCTCTGTCTTTGTAGGTTAGTGATCGTAAGTGTTTTGTTCTCTTTATTGTTTCTGCCCTGATGTTTCGTATGTGTTTAGTGAATTTAAGTTTGTGGTCAATTGTGATTCCAAGGTATTTTACGTCGTTTTTTGGTTGTGTCGTTTGGCCGTCTGCAGTTATTGTAGGGGAGTCAGCGTTGACTCTGTGGTTTGTGAGCAGAAGTTGGTTTTTTGACGCGTTTGGTGTTAGTCTCCATTTATAAAACCATGTCATTGTGTTGTTTGTTAGTGTTTGGAGTCTTTGAGCTGCTCTCTCAGTAGTTTTGTCATGTACAATAAGTGCCGTGTCGTCTGCGTATTGTAATATGTATGCCGATCTGTCGATTTGATTTTTGTCTGGTAAGTTGTAATTGTATATGTCATGGTAGTATATATTGTAGAGAAACGGTGAGAGCGGGGATCCTTGAGGGAGCCCTTGTTCAGGGGAAAAAGAAAATGACAGTGTTTTGTCAATTCGTACTTGTAGTTGTCTGTTTTCTAGTAAGTTCTTTATGGTGTGTAGTAGATATGTTGGTGTGTGTAGTTTGTATAGTAAGCCTCTATGCCAGACACTATCAAAAGCCTTGTTAATGTCCATAAACAGGCAAGCTGTCTTTCTGTCAGTTAGGTGGGTAGTTTGTATATTGTTGGCCAAAATAAAGAGCGGATGAACAGTCGAGTGATGTTGTTTGAAACCAAATTGGTAGGTAGGTATATATTTTCCAATCACTTTTTCAAGCCGCTGCTTTATTATGTATTCAAAAATTTTGCTTAGTACTGGAAGTAGTGTAATTGGTCTGTAGTTGCTCGGTTGTGTATTGTCCAGTCCATTTTTGGGTATAGGGATTATTAAGCCGTTTTTCCATGTTTCTGGGATTCTGCCATTTGTGGTGCAGTTGTTCAATTCAGTTAGGATCAGTTTGTGTGTTTCTTGAGTTAGGCTTTTCAAGAGTTTTGCCTTAATTTTATCTTTCCCCGGTGCAGTGTTTTTGATGTGCGCTAGGGCTTCATCGTTGGAAGCAAACCATCTGTTTTCACTTTTAAACCTACGGTAGATTTGTCTAAAACATCGGATTTTTGCGTGTTCATTTCCATATGGCAGTCATTTTAATCTACATGTGTTTTTTTCTTTCAAAATCTTAAATGATTTGCTTGTAAATGCATGACTATTTTAAATCGTTATCTGCAATGACATAGACTAGACAGAAAAAATAAATAAGTATTTTTGTTGTATCAAGCGCTTCCGAATATCACTGTGTTTTTACATTTGGAAATATTTAATACATGCATTCAAATTGATTTGAATCCCGGAAATTTGTTTCAAACTGGTCAATGAGTATTACATTTAAGGATGAATGTTTATCCGTTCATTACTAGGTTCAATCATGTGTACATGACTATTCAGCTTCTGAAAATTATACACACCAGATAGCAAATTATTTTATGGCAATGTGAGTCCAATATTACTCATTAACGGCTTATTAATCTAGTATTTAGAATATAGTAGTAACGTTTGAAATATGGAATCTGCACGTAGATAACTTCAATATCGCAGTAATTATTGATTACGGAAAATTACTCACCGATGTAAGGTCGAAACATTAACTCATTCACTTCAAACATTTTCTGGATAAGGGAACACTGAACCTACATTTCCACTGCCATCGTCAAATGAGTTATGATATAAGTACGAAAATAACATAAAAAACTGTGAAGCCCTTCAAACGGCACACACAAGCTCACGTAAAATCGGCATCCAGTACTGAAGACTAAAATAATATCTCCGAACACTTTACGACGATATAACAATGGCAACTGATAACCGAGAAAGTGATAAGACCTTGTTATAAGACGACTAAAATGAATTTAATCAATTTAAGAAAATACAATACTTCAACTCCTTGGATAAAATCGTTTTTACAATTGAACAGTTGAAAATATTTCCTTTCGAATTTCTCAAAGACGTTACAAATATTTGTTGTTTTTGTATTTTAGTTTCCGAATAAACAATGTATACATATATAAATGTGTCTCGATTTTGCCTAAAATTGTCTAGAATGTGCTTACTTTCTTCTGAAGAAATTAGTGATAACTCCGGAAACATTACAAAGTGCCTTGGTTGTGTTAAAAATAAACAGCTCATTACTAATTCGGAAACAGTTATCCAAAGAATGGTAAGCAGTTTAAATTGCGGACCCAAAAAAAGAAAACATTTCTTAATTCCATACTGATTCCGCTGATATAGTTATTTCAAATTAACTTAAAAAAAACGTATTAAACTTATAAAAGTCACTATCTCGGAAGACATAAAAGTTACAATGTGTTTATTAGTTAGAACGGGTACGTACAGTGGTAAACAGATGCATTTTGACACCAATTTTCACTGATTTTCCAGTATATTATATTCTCAGAAGTAACATCTATATCCAAAATGAAAGTAGAATAGGCAGTTCCATAAATGCTCAATTCACTTTATACATTTGTTTTCCATAAAATATATTGTTGATGCTAATCCAAGCTTCCAAAGCAAGCACAGCACAAATGCAGCTAATCCCAAATTAACGAATCAGAATATATATTAAAATGTATTTTTTTTAGTAAGAGGAAGAAATGCATTATGTACACCAAGGTAGTGTCGGACCCGTCCCGAATAAAACCTCCTCTCGTGACTTTTCATTACTTCGGGAAAAGAGAACTAATACCTATTCAACCCATATTTGCTTCTTCCTTTCTCCGTTCTTGTACGAGATTCCGCACAAGGGTATCCACAATATTCCAAGTACCCTGGCTAATAAGCATGAACTCCACACAATTATGGCTAGTTAATGTGAGGCCCGCTGCCTTGCGTGTTACGTCTATCAGCAGTCTCCACTATTGGCAGTGAAAGAACATGTGGTTTGCGTCTTCAACCACCTGGCATTTTCTGCATAAGTCGCTAACGTTGAGGTGGAAGCGATTCCGATAGCTATTGAACCACCAGCGTCCACTCAGCAGTTGGCAGAGGTAGAAATTTATCTCTCCGTGCTTGCGTCCTACCCACTTTCTAAGATCTGGTATCAATAGCCGTGTCCATGCTCCTTTTTCAGTTTCCGTTGCCATTCTACGCGGTAAGTATCTTCCAGTCGGTGCTACGTCCTGTTCCTTTGGCAATTTGATACTGAAAGCATCTCTTTTTGATTTGAAGGTCTATGGGTGGAATCCCAGCCAGTACCAGTGCAGCTTCCGTATTCGGCATAATTCTGCTTAGTGCCACTACAGACTTTTCGGCTTTGATGCTACATGCCACCACATGTTCCTTCATTTCACAGTTGTGATCGAATACCTACTGCTCCGAGATAATTCGACGGCGATTTTGTTTCTATCGCTTCATTTTCCAGCTGCAAGGTGGCTCTTTTAAATTTCCTGCCTCCATAGAGTATTAAGGCTTCTGTCTTCTCTGCTGCCAGTTTCAAGCCCTTCTTGCGGATCTCCGCAGACAACTTAGCCTAAACCCAGTTAGTGTTCCGGACTAGCTCCAGCTGTGTTTTTGCTTTGCAGATAACGGTTGTGTCATCAGCGAATCCAATGATGGGTGTCCCATAAGGCACTTCCTTGAACAATATGACAAGGAAGAACTTTCGTTCACACACAAAATTTCATCAAAATCGGTCCAGTCGTTTAGGAGTTCAGTGACATACACACGCACTCAAGAAATATATATAAAAAGATTCCACAGGATAAGTTCCAAAATGGCGCCCTGTGGCACTCCACATTCCATTTGCATTCTCAAGCCCCGTCCGACAAGTACATATCTTTCCGACAGTTAGTCCGATATTATTCGGCGGAGATATAATGATACTCCCATATCTTTGAGCGCTAACATCCTTCCCACGGTGCTGAGTTGACTATCTATCGTGACCATTACGCATAGTTCTCGGTTATTTGGAGCCTTTAATTTGATGCTATTCACGATCTTCAGCACCTCTTGCCTTGCATCAGTGGTAGACCGGCTTTTCCTGAATCCGTATTGGCCGGTATATCGTTTCCCATCGATTTCGCAATAGAGCCTGATTGCAATGACTTTCAAAAAGTTTCCCAAATACGTCCAGTAGACAGATTGGCCTGAATTTAGTGGAGTCATGTTTCTGAATAAGAACCAATTGCGTTGTCTTCCATTAACGTGGAAAACTCGCCTTTTGTAGCAGTGTGTTATAAACTTGCAGAAGGGTGTCAAGTTCGGAAAGAGCTGCAGCCTTTACCACCTCTGGCGGTATTCTATTCTATTCTATTCTATCTATATATTAAAATATATGTAAATAATAATATATATGAACGATTGTAATTAAAAATGCGTTCTGAATTTTAATGGCATTAGTTATAAACAGTTGTTTTCTACATGACTTCAATTTATCTGAGAATTTCTGCTGTCTTTGTCACAAATTATATGCAATTCCACATAAAAGCACGTGCTCGAAAGTATGGAGGATGATGATTTCATAACATTAAATGTAAAGACCGTTTATCACAAATCAGTCATATAATCAGACCAATTTGCTTTGGTAGTGTTACCGACAATTATAATATTAACGTTACATTATCTCTTTGTTTGCTTTAACCTTTTTATAATGTATATCAGTTTTAATTAAGTAAATTAAGTAGCAAACAAATTTACAAAAGCGATCATCACAAAATTTAAATTTATATATGATATTCCCAAAAATTTAAAATGTTTTACTGGTTTTGAAATGCTGAATGAAAAGTAAAAAAAAAACAGTAATTTGGCACAGTCTTTTGAACGCCACGAGATCATATCATTTTGCACAGCTGGATTTATTTAGACACAAGACTGGCTATCTTTAAACCACCTGTAAGTTTTTGAAATATTGATATTTAACTAGATAAAGCGAGTAAATTGATAAGTTGAGATTTACTTCATTATGCCACTAAGAATACATATTATTAGCATTATTGAATAACTAGTTGCATGTGCATTCATGATATACTAAATTAGTGTGACGTTTCATTTCACGTAGGTCATGCCAAGATTATTTGACCACGCAAACTTAGAAATTATTGAGTAGTAACAGCGCGCGAAACGAGAAACTACAATCTCTATTCCTTGTTCCAACCTTGTCAACGATTAAAGATAAAATAAAATGGTTTTCTGAGATTTGTAGACATACAAACTCCCTTGTGAATACGTTAAATGTTTGACAACGCTCTATCTATATGTCCTATCGTTCTTTTGTGAGTCAGGGCAAATATAATCTAATAATTGTGGATGCAAAAGTTCCTTATCAAATAGGCCAATGAGGAACTTTATTATCTTGCATACAGACCTTTTTTCTGCAAAAACTGTCTTTTAAAAAGAAGTAAAAAAAAGTGAAAATAATGAACAATGAGCCCTAGCATTGTTTTGAATGCAATGCTAGCAGGTAATAAATTAGAAGGTTTTACGGATCGTTAAGGGTTTTTTTCTGAAAACATTTTATGTGACCACTTGATATTAAAGTAAGCATTTAATTCAAAACAATGCACACTTTCGATTCAAAAAGTTACATTAACCCGGGCTGCGCATTATATAGAAAAATGTTTACGTGAATTCACAAAATATTTCAAAAGCCCATAAGTCGAAAGTAGTTTTTCCTCACTAAAAATCCATTACTATTTTCAGAAATTCGACAAACAAAAATCACAGTTACTTTGAAATAATTCTGTATAACTTGTCAATGTATCTCTACATTCAAAATAGATAAATCAAATACAAGTGAATTTATTAAGCTTCTGCCACTTATGCTGCAGAAAACATTTAATAATAAACATACTCGAATGATAAGTTGCAAAGAGGTTGATTACAGAAATATGTTTTCACTTTGGATATCATTCATTCCAGTATCTAGTGAATGCTTTGTCTTCATGTATTTCTTCTCCGTTTCTTGAAGAGAAAAAACGAAAGATTAATTACTGTACAAGAAAAATGTCAAGTAAAACGAAATCATCCACAATGTTAAACTCACTAAAGATGCAAACTGTCAATTCACATCAGAACTTTCCGATTTTAATGAACAAACTATGTATTAAATAAGGCACAATGGCATTAATACTTAGTAAAACAACCTGCGATTCTTAAATTTTTGTTAAATTATATTACGATACTGAGCACGAGGGTTATAAAATTAAGGAAAATCAATACAATTGCAAATATTATTGATGCATCCAGTACTAAAACAGTCCAAAGTGCAAACGCAAATGTGTAAACTCAACAATTTTGAAGCCATCCAAAGCAACACTCAATGAATCTGGGTTCATTTCTACTTTCCACTTACATAAATTAAACGCCTCACCTTCAAAAAGTCCCATTTGGCCAGCAATTTTGCTTGCCGAAAAGAAACGCACTCCCAGTAAAGTTTAAGCGAAAAATAGCGCGTTATCTAAAAAAATATTCCTCGGACACCCGAACTGACCCGGTTAACTTGAAAAAATATTTTTATGATGTGCAACTAGCAAAGTAACAATTGTAGTTGTTAACGCATCGTCATCAAATCAGACATACGTTGCGTTGGACTTTGTATGGGCGACTGAAGCGATTTGTGTTCAATATTATATTTTTGTTGTTACGTCCACAAGCAGGGTCTAGGAGTTCCCCCAGCATCTTAGTTATCTCACAATCCCCATGTTGTTGATTACTTTGAGTGTTAATCGCAGATTTATTGGTGTTAACTTGAATTCGGACCAGCGAATTGATGCGGCGTTGTTAGAAGACGTAAAACTCGTTCTACAAGTTTGTAAAATGTTTAATTTGAGCTAATGCTCTGCCGAATCAGCTTTCAAAGAAATGTGACAATATTGTTTTTATTGCAAAGACGACGAATAAAACACTTTGGTGGGTATTAAAAAGCGAGTAAAGTATTTATTTATAAAAATATTTTGACTTTAATTATATGACTTGTTTTGCATATAATAGAGAAACCCGAAGTGGTATTAGAGAGCTGTCACACTACAAATTTTACAGAATAGGTGTAGTTTCTAAACTCATTAACACCGATTACACCAAACAAGCTAAAACCCTATAAACCAATTTATTGGAAAAATCGCCTTCAACTCTATTTCACTATTAACAAATTAGGTAATGCTCACAATTAATAGTTCTTTAATCGACTAGTCCCCAGTACCATGTGCAATTAATAATAGTTATGATCCAAATTAGCATTATAAGTGACGAAGTAAACATGGCATAATGGCGCAAAGTGGTTATTAACAACATATGAATTGTGAATTTTGATCAGACATTTACGGAAAATACATCAAACGAGTTCTGAAACGCGTATTTTTAAAATCTAGAACTGTCCTATTTAAAAGTTGGCAATTTACAGGATATGTAAAAATAGATAAAAGTAGTAAATAAGACATCTTTCTAGAGGATTAATTAACACAACACATTTCATAAGCGAATAATTGGTAGAGTATCAAAATGTAATAAAACATTGAGTTTGAAAAAAGGCCAGAAAGTCAAGAAACATATTTTAATATATTTATTAATTTACATATCAACCGCCACAAGATTCCTGAATTGCTATATATTTTTAAAAATGGAAACAAATGTTCTTATTTAAAATGTGCATATATTCATAGCGATTACATCCGTTAAGGCATTATTCAGGTTCCTCCTCTGAGTTAGGTTAACAAAATTAACCCTGTATCGAAATTTGGAATATAATTTAAGAAAGTTTTGTTGTTCAGGAATTCCTCGAAGTTGATTAATTTGCGTTAGTTAAGTTAAATGTAACGTGCCCGCTAATTTATTCAAATGTTAAACAAAATTACATTTATTATTAGTACATAAATACTAAAATTATCTATTAATATGCACCTTTTTAAATCACATAAATGTAAATATTTTACAATTTATCAGTTCTGGAAAATCATATTCATAATGTGTCTACTATCGAAAAAGATTGACCACTTTCGGATCCGGTGTCCTCATTTTGGTGAAATTCTACAATAGTAAATGATGTTTGATTATCATTTAAAACTTATCGAAACGTAGTTTATTAAATATAAAATGTGATTCCCAATGTAATTTTTTATTAGCTTTCTAGATTAGCTGGGTGGAGTTTTTTAAGTGTGGGACCTTGAATTAACCAAAGTCGTTATTTACACTAGTCGACGTTTCGTCTATTTATTAAAGCTTCCTCAGAACAACACAACAGAAAATGTACTGACTTAGAACTTAGAGGAATTCAAAACAAATTATTTGTTTTGAAACACAAATTGCTTTTTAAAAATATTTATATACAAAAATAGTTCGAACGAAAATGATGAGAAACAAGATTTGAACCAATGACATGACAAAAGGTTTTCAATGAACACAGTATATGAATGAATTAAACAGAATGTTTGAAACGTATTGTAGATAAACATGGTGCTCATTTTTCGAATCCCCAAACGGGAAAAGTTTCTAGCCATAAAGCTCTTGGTTTCTCAAATAATTGCAAATTGGCAAAGCTTTTCTCATAGGATATTAAGGAAAAAGTTATTAATTTTAGATAATTTTGTGAGATTCGTGCCAGATTGCTGCCACATAGAATGTTAGTTATTATTGATAGCCCATGTTTTTAATTTCTTGGCCAATTGAAGGATTAAAAATACAAACAGCTCTACTACTCATTTCAGGGGAAAATTGATATTTAATAGGCTCAAAACCAACTATGATTAGGTTCCATTACAAAAAGCCTAAGTTTATTTTTGCCTCGTAAATCAAATCGGCTACAATTACTATACAATAATTTATATCAAGGGCAATTTCACTTCGCTTTCAATGTGGAGCGGTTTCCTTAATATCTAACATTAAAAAAAATGACGATTGCCGATTTTTCAAAATGTATTTTAAGCAAAACGCGATCCTAAATTTTAAAAACAGTTGCAAAAATGCCTGAAAAACCCAACTGACAAATATTTAATTTAAACGATCACATGGTGGGTGAACTTAGAAATACATACGTACAATAAAATTTCAATATCAGAAACAAAAAACATAACATAAATTTAAAATATCTGAAATAACCAGCTTAATTTTTTCAGATGAAAATGAAAATGCTAGAAAGCGGCGTCTCTCCGGGAAAATTCCAAAACATTATTTCTGAACAGTCAAGATTAACGTTTTGAAATGAATTAAAAATAGCATATTATTTTTAAATAAATATAGTTACATAGTAAATGATGATCTTATGTTACGTCGCCGGGTGAACTTGTAGTATTTTAATCAGAAGTAAAATTATCTTGAGTAAATGCTTATTTAATTTAATTGCATTGAAATTACATAAAACAATAAATGCAGTCGTTATTTAAACAAGCGAATTAAATTTTGCGGTATATTGTTTTCAGTTCATGTGTTTCCCAGCTAAATTCGTCCACCACCAAGATGACTAAAACACCTATATTTAATAATAAAATACCTTGACTAATATCCGAAATGTCCATAATAACATAATCGCAAAACATCTTTAAAAAATAGTAACGGTCTCACTATTTTGCGTAATGCAAAGCAAAAGTTCAAAAAGTCCAAAAGTACTATCAATTTCAGCCTGAACACCAAAGTCTAAGGTATCAACAATTTCGAAAAAAGTGGTGTTTCTTTGGTTGTAGTTGTTAGTACCGACGCGACACGATCTGTTATGGTACCTCGCGTGGTACCTTTCGTGGATTCGTTGAAAATTTCGCTCGGTCATGTTGAATAAAACTAGTTATTTATTCGTCGTCAATGTAAAATTGCGTGTGTACCAATGGTGTACTTAATCGATGGCACTTACGAGGATAATTTGCATTTTGCGGGTGATCTTACGGAGGGCTATTAGAGACATCATTCTGATCAACTGGTTTCTCTAATAAACGACCAACTTTGCCTGCAATTTTTCATCTAGAAAAAATCGTCCCGAGGTCGGGGAGTTATGAGTAAGTTGCCCGATGCCTAGTCAGATGCATTGCTACTACAATGAGACATCTTTTGATAAGACTTCGTATCTGTTACTGACTCACATTAAAACCGAAATAGAAGTGCTGTTTTTAAAATAGATGATTTACAAATTCGATAACTGCATGTTTTTATCATAACCTGGAAAATAATATATGAGAGGGCCAACCATGCAAGTCCAAGGATTAATTATCAAGATAAAAAAGTATTAGAGACATTTTTAGAGATGGCATCAATATGTACTCGAGGCTTATTCACGTTAGTTACAACAACATTCGTTTTATTGTACAATTGAGATCAGAGATTAGCGCAATTTATAACAGACAAGCCACCTGCAATCTCTTCCACAAAACAACCAATTGATTGCTACTACTAATCACAAATTTTACATATTCACCGTCATATCATATTTTGAGGCAATAATTAGTACAGTTCTCGTATCAAAAGGAAGCTCTAATTCACACATTCTGATCAAACAAGAATAGAAGAAAATCGATTGTATAAAATCAACAAGTTGTATTGTAAAACCCTGCATGATTATCTGATAAATATAAGATTACGAACTTTCAGCTCTCACTCCAATAGGTTTTTTTTTAAGTTTATCTTATCATTTTCTAACAAATGCCGCTGAAAAAAACTATTAAATTTTTTGAGACAAGATATATGGGCATCTGGATACATCGAGCAAAAAATATTAATTTCAACACTATCAGACATCCCAAAAACATATCACGTTGATAAAAAGGAAAAAATCAGTTGTTATATTTTTCGTCTAGCAGATATGGGAAATTAATTCCTCACCACCAAGATAAGAATATACAGGGTGTCGCGTAAGCACATGATCAAAAGGGTATTGTGACATTCTTTGGCTCGAAAGAAGACGATCTGACCTGACTTTCATTAAGAAAAAATGTCGCTATTAATAGTCAAAGTTCTTCAATCATTTATGTTTTTGAAATATCGGTTGAATGATTCGATCGATTTTAATGAATCTTGCTGTGAACTCTTAAGTTTATCAGCTTTGGGCAAGTGATAAATTCTTTCTTATTTGGTAACTGGAATGAACTTATTTCTTTTGGGTTGATGCTCTATTCTTTTTTTAAACATTTTTTTGCTCTTTATAAAATATTGTAGCACTCAGTTTTTGATGGGAAAAATTATTTGTGTTTTCTTATCGATGAACATTTTCAAACATTAATCAATTTTTTGCTTTTGTTAAATAGCAAGGAAACAGAAACAATATTTTTTGCGCAAAAACTATGACTGCTACAAGAATGTGCATAGATAAAAATGTCAAAAAAAGATTGATGCTCAACTAAAAAAATACGATTTGATTCCAGCGACGAAATCAAAAGTTCTGGTAGTTTTTGTACCAAGACACTCCAGAATTCACCACTTGCCCAAAGCGGATGAACTCGGTTGTGTCATCAAAATATGACTCTTATATAAGAACAAATTCACAGCGAGTTTCATTAAAATCCATCGTTAATCATTTCGCCTATGTTTCAAAAAACCTCCTTTTTTCAAGAATTTTGACCATGACTAGCAGGGGCGCCAGACATGTTTTCTTAATAAAAGTTTTGAGCCAAAGAACATTGAATTACCCTTTTGATCATGTGCTAACGGAACACTCTGTAATATATTACAGATGAATGGAAATAGAGTTTTAGAGAACTAGCTCTGATAAAAAACGTAAATAATACAGGTAAATAGATGTAATTAACATTTACAAAGTAATATAAAGAATTTCTAGGCTTTAATAATTATTATCGCAGTGTCCTTGCCGTTCAAATTAAAAATAACAAAAATCTTGTTGTCAAGCCAAATACTTAAAATTGAAACGCTTATCGCAATTTGAATTCTATCTCTATTTGAAAGTGAATCAATTTTCCACTTGCCAATTGCTATACAAAAACAATAAACTCGGCTAATTATATAGTCACTAATAAGACCAAATGGGAATATCAAAATTAGTTCAATTATCACTAAAGTAAATGGTGTAATTAAGCAAAGTTGACCTGTCTAGTGTTTATATATGTATTAAATATATATCCAGATATCTATTAAGAGTGAGCGTTACAAAACCTCATCAACGTGTGTGCGACTACTGCTCATTTCGCAAGCGTTATTCAAATAGTTTTCAAAAATGTCTAATTTTTGTTTGATTGCTGTATACCTACAAATCGACAACTTTCGCTACATTCCTCACATATCCAAGATAAATCAAAGTGAGCATGGACCAAAAGGCAAAAGGTTTTAGTCTGACAGAAATAAGAAATACACAGAAAAATTTTGAATTAACAATTTCTTGAATGTTAAAAAGCCACCATCGTAGAAGGTGATGTTCATTTGCCTTTAGATACAACTTGTAAATGTAATTGATGGTTGGTAACATTAATTAACCAAGCTCAAGGCCAAAATGTCCATATATTACTCAAATCCTACTTATTTAATTATCAGGTGCAAGTAAAAAATTCCAGGTAATAAGTACACGTGCTGGCCATAAGTGTAACAAAATAGCATCTTTTTAACATTATAAAGCAGCTGAATTATTTATCCATTGTGGAGTAAAATTGACGAATCCCATACTTTTACAGAAAACTTACCGAGAAAATTGAATCCGAGATAGGCACAATCATCCAGATGAATTGTACTACTCAAAAGATAATCTGTGCCATCCAGTTCTCCGTCCGAAATAGTGCTCAATTCTCCAGGACTCAGAGAATAAAACGACAAAGGCATTTTGAAAAGTTTATAATTTGCTTGCAACCGACACGAAATAGGCGAGTTCTACTTGAACCAACTAGTCGGATTGTGCACTTAAGTCGCCGGTAAAAGAAATTGGAAAAAAAATGTCCGTCACTAGATAAATTAGATACAACCAAATAACATCCTTGTTACTGATAACGCTCGTTTTCTAGTTCAGTGTATCCGACTTGGTTACCTTTATAATAATACAAATGAAAATTATACGGCTCTTTCCAACGAAATGCTCCCGTCGACACTGAAAGTTATAACATATTTAGAAGAAAGCTTGTAATTAAAATAAAATTAATTCAGAAGTCATGGAGGGGATTCTGTGTTTACGTAAGATTTATCACTGAGTGATAAATCGAAGTTATATTTACAAGAAACTGGAGAAATTAATGCTAGAATTTTATGGTGCACGGTGAAATTTGTTAGATTAGGTCGATACTTGTTTTGGTGCAAATATCTGCACCTAGCAGTGTTACCAGAGATTAGTAAACTCAATTAGTCAACTAATCTCTGGTGTTATCCAATGAGCATTATCGGCTAAGACAAACCACACATTTTCTCACATTTATTATTAAATTTACTCTGAGTGTTCATAAAATGTACATAATGTATGTAGATGAAAATTATTTATGTACGATTACTAATCTTGGTTGGTCGGATCCTGAGTAAATCTTTATTGTATGATAAGAATCTAGCCGCGAAAAGTTCTGCTAGGGAGGACTTAAACATGCCATCAAAAATTATTAATATAACAAGCAATAAGAATTGTGTAATTACATAAAAAGTTGTCATTGTTTTTTATTAAATTAGACTTAGTTGGGCTCCAGTTGCCATTTATCCTCACTTGCTATGCTAATTATATTAGTATAACATTTGAACATGAATCGACTATATGTTGAATGGATTTTAAGAACATGTGTTATATATTATACAAGATGTACCAGGTGTCCCATTAACATTGGAAAATATTTCACGCACAAAATTATAATATATTTGTTGTTGTGACCAAAATTATCAAAAGAAAATTGCAGATTTTTGAAAATTTCCTAATATACTAATATGGAGCGTATCTTTCATCTCACATGATCTTATGCAAAATTATACTCATAAAAACATTAAATATACCTACTCGATTTTGTTCTGGTTTGATTTTTCAACTTGCTGCGTTCACTTAAAATACAAGACAGGAATTGTCCCCTTTTAATATTCTATAGAGAGGCCTTAATTCTCGGATGTGTTTAAAAAACACATCGAAATAAAAGTCGCGATTTATATTTTTTTAATTGGTCATTCGCTCCGGAGGCGTTTCTTAAATTGCTTGGATTAAAATATTCAAAACCTACGATGGTAAATATAATAATACGGACAACATATCTTCAGCAAACATTTCCCCAGCCCTGCAGTATATCAAGAAATTTAAAAAAATGAATTATAGAATAATAATATAATATTAATAGATTATAATAATTAATAATATAATATTATAAAGAATATAATATATAAATGTATAAAGAACTGCTTAAAAAAATTTGTTCGTCGTAAATCGTTTCCGCCATTATCCTCTGTTGCGGCACGCCATTTATATAATTTCTTGTTTAACTCTAGTTTACTGTTTAACAGGAGCTCCATCACTGGTTTATTTTACATTAACAATACTACGCTATACTACATAAATCCACTCAAAACAAAATATTTTGCTACTTAAATGCTATTAAATGTAAATAATACATAAACAACCACCCACATTTCTATAGTATTATCATACATTTCGGCGCTCATCAGCAACTATATGATTCACCCTATACATTTACTGCATTGCACCAGATCTTAATTTATCTCAAAACTGTTTTCAATAATTTGAAAAGTCTTAGCTGCTGATAGCGTTTATGTGTATTGAAAGATATTTTTAAGGTAACTTATCGGTTTCAACCCACTTGATAACATGGATCAAATTGACCTAAAAATTCCAAATTTTGGAATAAACACTAAATCACTACGTTTCATTATATTCGTTATATACGAAAAATATCTACAGTGGCGCCCCGGCTAAAGTTTTTTTTAGAATGGCGGAATCTAATGAATACTAAATACGATAATCTCTACAGATAATCGCAAGCAATTATCAAGTGAAAAACTTGATACGACGATAAATTGATCACGACCAAGCCCTTTTTATTTGCATTGCTTTTTCTTATACTCAGCCAGTGGAATGTTTAAAAAGTATATGTCTTCAATGTGAGAATAAAAAAAATCAACATTCCTCATTCAAATGCAATCAGAGCACAAGCAAAAAGACAGTCACTTGAAAGACACTTACTTACTTAAGATGTTATGTGTAATATTTCAATATAAAACATTCGGACCTACATTAGAAAACGCATAAAAAATTAAACTAGTCGATGGCGTCCATGACATTGAAAGGAAAATACAGACAGAATAGATCAGTTCACCTTGGCATGTACTATAATAGATAACTCCTAGAAAACTTAGTGATTTCATTTCGAATTCAGATAAGATTTTTCACTTTAACGCCTTATCGTTACCATTCTTGGCCTTTAAGATAATGTTAATGTTTAACGAGCTTTTGCCGGCGGATCCGACGAGTTAATCATACTTTTTCCACAATTCTTAATGCGAAACTTTGATAAATACACTTTTGGAAATTTCACAAGGCGAAAGCTTTTGCAAATATTCTGTTATATATTAATTAATTAGAGATAAGCTGCCTTCGGTATTTTTAAGGTGAATGTTTTGAAGGAAGATAAGTAACATAAATCCTGCAGTTTGTTGCTGATTTAAAATGACGGATGGCTTTTACGCATTAAGGTGTTATAGTAGTAGTAAACATCTCTATTTCTATAAAAGGCCATCGACCCATCGGTATTTCTGCCCTTGTCCAATACATGCAGTCTCAATCCAAACAAAAAACAAACATGAAAATTCTCCCATTCTAGGTTAACAATACTATTAAATAAATAAGATTTCAGTGGCAAGAAGAAATTATTTTATTGTCCACTAGTCCGTTGCGTTTGTAAGTGTTCGAGTAGCGTTAATGTAGGGAAACGGAAGCGGGATTGTCTGGTTGGTCTTGTAAGACAAAGGGGATTCAGTATGGTCCAGTTGTAGGGGTTGTTTGTCCATTATGTCTGTAGCTGTATGAGTCTTACCGAGATCTTTGTCATGTTTGTGCGTTCGTATAGTAGTTGGGTGGGGGGGTTGTGTAGTGGGTTTTGGGGGTGTCTTATTCGTGTTATTAGTCTTAGTGAAATTTGTTCTGTTGTTTGTATATAACGTTTTGTCCTTTCTGTTCCGTTGGTCATGAGTACATGTCCAAAGTCTAGCAAGGGTCTACAAATAGCTTTATATATTTTGGTGGCGGTGTTTGTGCTAATTCCTCTGTCTTTGTAGGTTAGTTACAACATGTTATATTAGTGGATCTCGATAAAAACTGAGTCCAATAAACCACACTGGAACACAGTAACGACAATTTTATATGTGGAGTGGATAAGAGTGTAGCCTAGAGATATTCGCATAATTTACATGAAAAAATTATTACAAAAAATTACAGAAAACATGTTATACTTTCACTCCCTATCCAAGTAGAAAAACAGAGTTAAATGAGTTTACATTGATTCTCGCTTTAACCTCGGTAGCAAACGGAGGTACCAGTGCGAGCGTATACAAATACTCGAGATATTTGCAAACTGCGAGGAATTTTGATAGTTTTTTCTAAGTCAAGCAGTAATTCAGGGTTCGCCCCAAAAGTAAAATGTATCCCGGGAGCTCACAGTCCGAATCGGACATGACCTCCCAGGACGACGGTCAGGTCCCGGTCCCTTCACCAACAACACCCACCCAAGACCACAAGAGGTCGGCGCTGGAGCGTCCTGCAACTCGTTCAACGTCAGCCGAATAGGGGACAATACCGACAACATCAACCACAGCTACAATGACAAAACACCAACCAATACACCCAACAACAGACATTCAGCCTAATTGCACCACCAACACTAACCAGAGTACAACTAGCCATTAAATGGGAAGAACTCAACAAAAACAACAAAGATATTATAATTAAAAAGGAGTCAACATTTATAATTAAAACCAACGACGAAGCAAACACGACAAAGGCTCTAGATCTTCTCACCCAACAAGGCATAGTTACGTCGTATAAGGTACATCCAAACACAACAACACCACCACTTATAACCAACACAAAACGTAAAATCACACCATCGTACTCAGTGGTGGCCACCGGTGTTGATCTGGACATAACCGACGAGATGTTTCTGGACCACCTGCGAGATCTCCAGCTCCAGGTTCGATTCTGCAAAAGGATCATTTCACGCTTAACTGGACTAATAACAGGAGACCATGCGACCTACGAACGATTAACTGCAGATAGAGCATTACATTTTTTGGGTCGCGTTTTCCGGATAGTGGAAAGCAAACCACCAACACCAGTTCCAGCGGCGTGCGGCAAATGTGGCGCGTTTGATCACCGCACGGAGGAGTGCAAGAAACCTTTGACGTGCAACAAATGCCAGGGAAATCACACAACCACTGCCTGTACGTCACCCCTTCCAGCCAGGTGCGTATCGTGCAACTCGGACGAGCATGCCGCCTGGAGCATGAAAAACCCCAAACGTCCCACGGCACCCATACAAGGAATTCCTAATGTAAGAGTAAGATGTTTGAACAAGAGAACCGCCGAGGTGTCGAGTTCGGTAGCGGAGGTTAGTAGGATACATGCGCCAATCACTACACACGATTACAATATAAACAAGAACAAACACCAAATGAATAACGCAAGCAACACCAATAAAGAAGAGCTAATTAAAAAACTGCGCAAACGATTCATCGACGACTTTGATGTTGACACCTCGGTGGTTTTCTTCGGAAACCACATGTATATGCTAATGATAGATTTGCTCTCACCCGACAGAAGCTCCCGGACAGAACCATTCGACCAACCGAGACAGACAATTACTAACACTGGACTTTCAACTTGAAGCTGATATATGCCAACATCAACGGACTTAATCACAAAAAACATTTCATTTACAATTACATAGAACGAAATGACACCGACTGCTGTATGTTTGTGGAGACGAAAACCAAACCCGGACAGATACCGACGTACAGAGACTGGCAGTATATCTGTAAACATGGCAATCAAACTCAGAACGCCCGGGGATGAGCTAGTGTACTGCTAAAACCCAAAATCAAACTCGGCAAAAGCAACCCCCCACTCCCTAAACAATCCTCTTAACAAATGCCCCCACTTTACAATTCCATACTTACATGACTTCGTCCATATATTCCTAATTTACATACATCCCCACTCAAAAATAGAATAAAACATCCTGACTAAAGCATGTCTCTACAGATATACCATCATCATTGGAGACTTTAACATTAACCGAAACAAGACAACCCAACTGAGCAAATTCTTGTCCAACACAGACTTTATAAAAAAACAGACACTGCCAATGTTTCTCATGCCAGGAAATCAAGACTCAACACCGGATTTACTACTTTACACAACAAACCTTTCAAATATTATAAACCATATAAGTCTGACTGACGAACTCGGATCAGATCATTGGGCAATAAGATTTGACATAGACCTCCGGCAGACACAACCTATGGATTCGACAAAACACACTCAGAAACTCAACCTGGACAGAACAGACATAGACAAAGTAAAACAACACATACATGAATACATCCAATCAGGTACAGGCACATGTTCAATGGAAAACATACAGCAACAATTAACGACCGCCATAGAAAAATGTTCTCCATACACCAAAAACACATACTATCACCACAGTTTACCGAAATTCACACTAAGACTAATCAAACGCAAAAGGGAATTGTATAGACTATACGCAAATTCTCAAAACGACGAATTGAAAAGAAAACTAATCTAACTCAACAGAAACGTCAAAACACTAATAGGCCAATACAAACAGGACAAATGGCTAGAGGCATGCATAGAAAAAGAAAAAGACGAAGGTAAAACGTACTGGCAAAAAATTAAAAAACTGTCACGATACAAAAAAAAAACATTATTACTGGTATAATAAATGAAAACGGTACCGAACTGTATACAGTCAAGACCAAAGCGGACGCATTTGCCAGACATTTTCTACATGCCTTCTCAACCTCCACTAATCCTAACTTTGACGACCAAAAATTTAACGCAATAAATGATTGGTACGAGATCTACTTCACTAACGAAACAAACAACGCACATCAACTAATTACTGCGCCGGGAAAAGACAACATAAAAGGCAAACTACTGAAAAATCTAACTCCACAAACACACACACATACTGAACCTATTCAACAACTGTATTGAAACTAACACGATACCAGATACCTGGAAAACAGGAATAATAATAATAATACCAATTCCTAAAACCGGACTAGACAAAACACAAACACAAAACTACAGACCTATCACACTACTCCCTGTACTGAGTAAAATTTTTGAAACTATAATAAAAAATAGACTGCAACAATCAGTTGGACAACACATAACACAATACCAATTCGGATTTAAACCTAAACACTCAACTGTTCACCCACTATTTATACTAACCAACAACATACAAACAACTCACCTCACGAACAAGAAAACACCATGTCTCTTCATGGACATCAATAAGGCCTTTGACATTGTGTGGCACAAAGGACTTTTATATAAACTTTACCAGCTTAAACCCCCCAATACATAATTCACGCGATCAGAAACCCACTCACGAACGGACAACTAGAAGTACGCATATACAACACCCTCTCCTTTGCTTTCTCCCCTGAACAAGGACTCCCACAAGGATCCCCGCTATCACCCCTTCTTTACAATATATACTGCCACGACATATACAATCACAGTCTCCACGACAAATGACACATTGACAAATCTGCTTACATACTACAATACGCCGACGACACTGCATTGATCGTACACGACAAACTACAGTTAAAGCAGTACAAAAACTTCAGACAAAAACATACAATACAATTGCTTGGTTCTACAAACGGAGACTTACACCAAACGCCACGAAAAACCAACTAAATTAAAGACGACTCTCCATCAATAACAACAGACCGAAACAGAACTAGACCAAAACAAGAGGCAAAATATCTAGGAATGACACTGGACCAAAAATTAAATTTACAAAACACGCACAGAACGTAAGAACAAAAATCATTCAACGGACAAAACACTTCCGATCACTGACATACAAAGACAAAGGAATTAGTACAAAGACCGCCACAAAAATTTACCAATCAATATGTAGACCTCTGCTTGACTACGGACATAGCGAATGCATCTAGGAAAATTAAACAACACATTCAAACAACAGAACAGATTGCCCTGAGCTCAATAACCAAAATAAGACATCCTCAAAACCAACTACACAACCCCTCAAACCAACTACTCTACGAACGAACAAAAATAACGCGAATAACCGAAAGACAACTCCAATTGCAAACGAAATGGAAAAACAATCCCCACAACTGCACCCTACTGAATCCCCTCACAATGCCTCCCAAGACAAACGAGACAATCCCGCTTCCGCTTCCCAACAACAACACTACTTGAACACTTCCAACACGAATGAACGAACCTGCTAGACGATGAAAAGACATGACATAGAAGAGAGTTTATTTTTTTTGCTTTGTAATAATTTTAAGTTTACAGTTAGATAGTTTAAGTTAGAGAATTGACACAAATATATGTAAATATGCAAGGGCAGAAAGGCCGTGGGCGGATAGCCTATTGGAAAATAAAGATTATATATCTTATCTGAGTTTACAGGTTTATTCTTTAACTAATTAATCAAGTTTGGCAGCGTCCATCAAAATGCCTCCAGGGATATTTATATTAAAAGATGATCATTTGGGGTCGAAAATTAAAAACAAAAATTAGAAGAATGCTATGCATACCCATCACATAATATCAAGTTATCTTAACGTAACTAGCGCCAAAATATGTGGATCCCCATTAATATTAGTAGGTGGGAAAGTACGATGTTTTTCGCCCTTATTAATTTTTTTGAGAAAAAAAAAGAAAATCAGTTTGAACGAGGGGTAGATGTTGCAAAACTGACAGTTGCAAAATCATTTCGATTTATTGTCTTTTAAATGACTAGAATCCGAATACCTGTTCTTGTAATAGGGTTAAATGACATTATTTATACAAAGGAGCTTCCGGATAAATCGTTAAAATGTCCACTAGGACTGGGTGAACAAAATGAAAGACGTTTTCGAATGTGGATCAGACATTTTGAAAATTGTTTTTATTAATTAATCTGCATATCTCGGTACTCATAATTCGTCTACTACCGCATAAGAAGAACTCAATTGTCTTCGCTCCACAGATTTGTTTCTGCATCATCACGGCTACTAGGGTGTTTCAAATTATCGTTTATATGAATACAATCAATTTGTATTTGTTAATTTGTTTTGTGGGATATCAGTGTTAGGTTGTCTTCTATTTATAATTCATTCTAGTCCAATATCTGGTCAAATCTTGATTAATAAATATACATCTATTTATATTATTCCATATGTTTCGAGTATTATTTGTTGTTTTTATGTCGCGAACACACAAAGATTTTATAAAGATTTATCGTCTTTACTGTAGGCTCTTTCTAACCGTTTTATATACAGATATATTTTGTTACAGTTTATAAAAAGTGGAGATGCTACAAAAGATACTACTGATTTGCCACGTATATTGTTTTTATGACTTTTTGTTAAAAGCATATTTGAAGGCCTACTTCTGAATTCGTTTTTAACTATCTATTTGGTTCTGCGCTTCTATAAGAATTTTTAACACGGTCTGTACTCTGATACAGTCATGATATCAGCTTTTATCTGCTAATTAGTCACTTATTATATTATTATATATATATATTTTTGAAATCAAAATCATGCAACTTTTGTTGCGCATGTTTTTGCTAATGCTGTTGCATTTCTCGTTAATCTTTCTTAAGCTATACTTATGTTCGTATATTCTTTTTTTTAAATATTGCCCTGTTTGCCCTATGTATGTTTTGTCACAGTTTAAACAGTCAATCTTGTATATTACGTTAGGTGTGTCCAACTTATCGCTTCTAGGTTTAAATTTGTAAAACACTCCCTTGCCAAGTTGTTATTAGTTTTTTCCGCTATAGTAATATTATGCGGTTTTTAAAACATTTTTTATTTTTGTGTTGATTTCCTGGTATGTGCGCTAATGATACATACTTGAATTTCACCTTCTTTTTTTCTTTTTTATATTATTTTGTTGTTCCATTTATTTGCATTGTATATTTTATTAATTCGTTGTTTTATAATTGGTTCGAAGAATTCTTTGGGATAGTTGTTCATTATTAGTACCTTTTTTATTTTTTGAAGATTTTTTTTTCTGTATCCACAATGTGCTATATAATCTCGTTAGCAAAGTGTTTGCGAACATATGTTTGTAATGTGTATTAAGTAACTTTTTGTCTTATTTTTTCTCGTAGAATGCTTGGAAATAATGTAAGTTAATATTTCGCATCATATATCATATCACCCTGTATATGTAGGTTTTCTATGTTCTTTCTTAATCTCTTCACTCCTAGTCCTTTGTGCTCCAAACTTTTGCCAACAAAAAAAAATTTAAAGAAAATATTTTTTACAGGGCAGAAAGACCGATAGGTCGATAGCCTTTTTTAGAAATAAAGATGTTTACTACTTATATTTATTACAGGCAGAAAAGTATATATATATATATATATATATATATATATATATATATATATATATATATATATATATATATATATATATATATATATATATATATCAAAAATATATATTTAAGTGTTTTTCAAATTTTTTGTCTCTCTTGTTTCCTCTGTGTCTTAGTAATACAAACAGAACAAACTAAAAACATTTCAAAAAGTTATATATTTATACATTATGTATAAGAAATTTAAGATCCAACAAACAAGGTGTCTCTAGCTAGTTGGGCTTTGTAGGAATTAATTGTCAAAGAGAAGCCTACAAAAACTGCTCCAAAACATAGACAACAAACAAAAAAAGAAATATGCCTACAAATCGAAAATTTCTCAACTGGAAAAAAACAGAGACTTTAGGTTGTTTTTTCTTGTTAGGAATTGTTTTAAACTAAATGAATTTTAGTAGTTTTATGGCATCAAATTGAAAAATGGGCAGCTATTTTAAAGTGTTTTAAATAAAAGTGGTTGGCAAATTGGCTTACACTATACTTTATTGTGGCACTTTTGTGTTTAACTGGCAAATGTATGCGTAAAACTGAAAAAAAAATATCCTAAGCCTTTCAAAATCTAGTAAATCGAATCAGCCAACCAGTTTTGTAAACAGGCAAAAGTTGAGGGCCTAAAGATTTTTCGGTCTTCGGCAAAATTTGTGCCACAAGCAATAAGGTGCGATTTTAAAATCACAAATACTTGTACACTGTTGTTTGAATGCACTCCTTGGCAGCATGAGATTGATGAGGATGGAAAGCTTGGAAAAAAATGACGAGTATGCATAGTAAAAATTATGAATTGGCACTGCTGGCAAGTCACTTATCAGCTAATCAAAGTAAGTACCTACATATCATAGTCTACACATAAAACATTACATGGGATCTTGTGATTTTATTTACACAAGTTGCCAGATATTAATAATGCAGCGCTGATAAGCGCTTGTGTAAATAAAGGATTTCATCATTGCTGTTGAAATACAGCGAAGTTTTCCAATACTATTTAAAAATACCTGTTTCTGTAATAATAAAATGATTAAATTCTTGACCAACATGTAACAGCACAGTCTGTAGCTTTGCTTGCCATTTCCCATTAAATCTGCTACGCTGGAGTTTTGAGGAATTTGAAAACAACGTTAGTTCTAATGGCTAATACCAGCAAGTGATCATGTCAAGTTAGAGGTTAACTTGCAATATGCAAAACTGGTTGTCCTGGTAGATACTTACTAATTGTAATTAAATCACGTGAAACATAGAAAAGACAATAAGGCAGAGAGCAGAATAAGGTGGCAAAAGCACAGCTTACCATCATCTTGCGATGATAAGTTGACGTTCTGCACAATCACAGAAGTGCCATTGTTGGCCTGACTGTTATTCAACACATCCACCTGTTGCGTTTCTGATTCATCCATCGTCGTGATCGATTTTACGAACAAATTTCCACGAAAACACAACCCGCAACGCTATTTTTAGGGAAAACTCACTTTAAAAACAAATTGCCCGTCTTAACCTCATTTTGAATGTCGCGCAAATGAACTTTGTTCGGCGTCACATGTCACAATGGAGCTCTCAAGCAGTGTGGAGGAAATTTCAATTAGTTGGAATAAACTGAATTCATTTAAATCAATTCAAGGTAAATCTTGTATGTTTTTCTCTTAGGAACAGATTTGGATTCTACTTAATTCTTTATTACGCCCTAAAGTATGTGCGATTGTGTTGTGCGAGTCACAAAAGTAAGTTATTTTTTGAAAAACAGATTTAGAGCGCTTATTTGAATAGTAAAAGGTTGTCTGTGTTGTAGAAAGTTAATTAGAATGTTTACGAGCACTTCGCAAAGAGAAGAAATGATTAGGAATTGAAATATTTTACTCGGGAGCAACTTTACTGATTATTTTGAAATTCTGACAAATTGCTTGACAATGCGTCTCATGAATAAAAATGGAGCATTTACTCGAAGTACCAAGTAAAGCAGAAGCAAATTCTTTGAAGCAAAAGGTAGGAAAGAAAGCATTTGATTCGTTTCTAATGAATAATAGTTTGTTTTTGCATCGTTATTTAGACCAATTGTTACACTTTTTAACAAGTCTAGACAAGAATAGGTTTGTTATGATGTCTGGTTGAATATGAAAGACATACTTAATTGTAGTAGTTGCGTACATAATGCGAGTGCGGAAGAAGAAGCAACGCTCTGAGCTCCGATACTTTAAAAGTTATTCAATAAAAAACGATTTTCAGCTGCGTTTTTAAGGGGTTTATATCTTGGTAGGCAGGAGCTTCAAAAGTGTGTCATGTTATTTTGACACCCTGTATATGCAACTGAAAGTATGCCCATCCTTTCTAGGGCACCCTGTAAATCTGCAAACGATTCGTTTACGAGATACGGGATGTATTTTTTCTAAGTTATTTGGTTACTTTACACAACCAATCTCTTGTTGAGTTCCTGTTCCTCCAATCTACAGGGTGAGTTTTTTTCGATGACCAGTACAGGGATCTTTGGAACTAGAGCAGTTACGAAGAAGGTCAAATGGAAGGAATTATAGTTTTGCAGCTCTACTCGAAACCAATTTTATTTTTCTAAAATTTGACAGCTGTTAAGAGATATTTGGGAAAAACTTATTTATGGTAGATTTTTAAATTACTCCTAGTTCCGTTGATATTAATTTGACAGGAAAACATTAAATAGAAAACTTGTAGGAAATTGAATTCCAAAGAAAATGGCATAAGACATTTCTCAAAAATAACTGTTGTCGGAAGGGTTGGTTTGTGGGTTTGACCTCGGATTGTTTCTCTCCACTCTTCAGGGGCACTACTTAGGGGAATTAGGCGCGGACACTTGCTTTAACGATGTATTACTATTTTACAAGAAATTGGGTTACAAGTTACAAGCTGAAGGCGGATTTTGTACCAAAGTAGGATCGGGCGTGTGCGTCTCTATATCTCGCCAGGAAGACTGCTTCTTGACGGCACTGTCATTTACGTCATGAGTGCCATCCAGTGGCGGCGACATTTGATGTTGTTACACTGTCATTTTTGACATATGACACAAATTTGAGTTTTTTTAAATGGCAACCATACTTGATCCATCGTAACCACATCGTTAGGTTTTTTTCGAAACTAAAGTGTCTGCGAACAATTTATACTTTTTCAATTTAGTTGATCGAAGTTAACTATGGAGAATAGTATAAGACATACAGCATTGTTTCCATAGTAACAAATAATATCGTTTCGTATATTTTCCTGACTGTACTTTAATTCACTCCAATATATTCATGGGTTTCAGTCAATTTTATTGTTTATTATTTAAAATGTTACAAATACGTTTCGGTGTCTTTCTCCTCCATCATCAGTTTGTGTGTATAGTTGTTTACACCTTAACATTCAACTGGTCACTTAGAGTGATTCACTTAGAGTGACCAGTTGAATCTTAAAGTGTAAACAACTATATACACAAACTGATGATGGTGGAGAAAGACACCGAAACGTATTTGTAACATTTTAAATAATAAACAATAAAATTGACTGAAACCCAGGAAATTTTGAAGTAACAAATAATATCGTTTCGTATATTTTCCTGACTGTACTTTAATTCACTCCAATATATTCCTGGGTTTCAGTCAATTTTATTGTTTATTATTTAAAATGTTAAAATACGTTTCGGTGTCTTTCTCCACCATCATCAGTTTGTGTGTATAGTTGTTTACACCTTAACATTCAACTGGTCACTTAGAGTGTGTGAAGATATGTTTCGGAACCATGTACAAAAATTCACACGCAGCTCCTCATCCCCTGGATGTAAGGTTTGGGATACTGATAATTTATACGGATGGAATTTGTGTTTTTTTTAAACTCTTATCACGGTGCTTTGGGAAGTCCCGGATTCTGCTGTGATCTCTCTGGTTGAAGTCTGTGGATTCTGGCTTACAATGGCCAAGACAATAACCTCCACAGCTTCATTTATTACTTTATCTTCATTTCTTGGCTTCGTAAAACTTCCATAAGTGCCCAAATTGTCGTATAATCGCTTGAATATTTTCAAGGACGGTTGCCGACGGTCAAAATACCTCTCAAAATAGTAATCAAAGGCTCGTCCAGAATTTTTATCACATCTAATGTAGGTTTCAATCATGTCGCGCTTTTCGCGATTGGAATAATTCATTTTTACAATAAAACTAACTTAGATTTAGGTTGTTGTTGTTGAATTAAAAGTTGAAGAATCCAAGTTGAATTTAAACTTGGATGTCAAAAATTGAAAGGTGATGTTATTATCTGTTGCTATGGAAACAATGCTGTCTTATACTATTTTCCATGGCTAACTTCGATCAACTAAATTGAAAAAGTATAAATTGTTCGCAGTCACTTTATTTTCGAAAAAAATCTAACGATGTGATATATCACAGAAATCGTAATAAAATGCTGTATTCGGTAAAGTAATAATTAAGTATGGTTGCCATTTAAAAAAACTCAAATATGTGTCATATGTCAAAAATGACAGTTATTTTGGAGAAATGTCTTATGCCATTTTCTTTGGAATTCAATTTCCTACAAGTTTTGTATTTAATGTTTTTCTGTCAAATTAATATCAACGGAACTAGGAGTAATTTAAAAATTTACCATAAATAAGTTTTTCCCAAATATCTTTGACAGCTGTCAAATTTTAGAAAAATAATATTTATTTCGAGTAGAGCATTCAAACCTACAATTCTTTGTCCATTTGACCTTCTTCGTAGCTGCTCTAGTTCCAAAGATCCCTGTACTGGTCATCGAAAAAAACTCACCCTGTATATTCTCAAAATTAGCATTTTTTTCTATTTAGTCAGAATGCCGCTTCTCCTTTTGCGTTGATTTTGTATTGCTTTTGTGTTGCACCGTTTTAGATTTATTTTCAATACTGTACCTACCTTTCATGCACCTTATCCATCTTGGTGCAAATTCAATTCAAAGCGATGAACACTTCACTAATAATCATCGTTTAATGTAAATAATAAATAAATAAAAGAATTTAAAAATATGTAGTAATACAAATAAATCCCCAAACTTAATCGACGGACTTTTCTTCTAGTTTTCGAAACTGAGAATCCACAGGTTGTGATAGTACCAAAGAGTAATAAGTTAGTCTTTGCCAGTAGGCCGAACTTACTTGTATATAGAATTTTTTCCAAAGTATGGAGAGGAATAAGGACCGTTCATATTGCCGGCACACCTCACTGCAAAATCGTATCGCCTTTATCCACTACTCTAAGTACATATAAATGTTCTTTACATCGCTCTTTTTAGCAAAGTTTTAGTTTAATTTATCTTAATTTGAGATGTATTTAATTATGTTGTTGCAATATTATTGTTTGTTGTCTCATTATTAGTTTCCTTTGATGTGTCTCTTCACATTGTTATCCAATCATAGTTCACAGTATCATTAAGCAACTCGAAAACAATACATAAGGAATGTAAGTTTTCAAACTGATTGGAGCATTCATTTTTTTTTAGAAACAAACATAAGTGGCGCTTCACAAAAAAAAATTCAGGTTAAAGTGACCATAAACATAAAAAAAATTATGCATGTCCTAGTAAATTACTCTCATCTCATAAGCGCTTGGACTTGTAGCGGAAAAACTGGAAAAAAGAGTGAAATTAAATGCTCTTCAACGAAGCGTTTGTGGACCTTTTGGTGAATGCAGCTTACGCAGACAGATTTATGCAACTTAATATCGGGTCACCAGCTAGCATGAATCTTATCGAAACGACTATCATTCCAAAACTTATTAACTTGGGCGTATCTCGTATGGAGTTAGTTTGAGAAACTCTTTATTTTTTGGATACTCTCTCGTGCTTGCAATATTTGCAGTCATCAGATATCTTTTGTCTGTTTGTCTTTTGTGTATTTTTACATATCGAAAATACTACAATCATGCTTTTGAATGAATTTTTTCATAATAATAGAATGAGTTTGAAAATGGTGAAAAAGCTAATAAAACAGCCTCACTCGTCCTAATAAGTTCACGTAACATAAATAATCTGTTAAAATTATCTTTTCAGTTTTAAAACTTAAGTTATGATTATGTAACCGAAGCTGTTAAGAAATCTATGATATTTTAAATTAAAAAATCTATATATGAAATCGTAAAATAATCCAAAATCTTCTGACAAACTCTAAAAAATGATCTATATACAAATTAAGCATGGGTAACTCAGTGAATTTTTCAGAATTGGCGCAGTGCTGGCGGAATGGCTTGGTGCGGCAACACAACGCACCGGCGCAGTAACTCACCGGTGTAGGGGCGTGGCAGTCACCTACTAGGGGTAACGACTTATGAAAAATGTGATGACCTTTATTTTTTTACGTGTTAAAATAATCGGCAAACTGGAAAAACGTTACCCAAAAAAAAATTAATGGTAAAATTCTAATCCCGGGCATCGTAAAGCTTTAATCCGGGCCTGGGTTAAATGATAAACGTAATTCAAAGTGCATCGCAGTGACAAGTGCAAGTTATAACTCATTAGCTGATGAATTATAACTCATTAACTCACGGACCGGCATCAACTCAACAGCGCAACTCAACACAGTGTTACCCATGCCTAATACAAATTATTTACATATTATTTATTGTGTATATTTTCCTGACTGTACTTCAATTTATTTCAAAAAATTCCTGGGTTTCAGTTGGACAAATTGGAAACACTGGTAACAAAGAAACATGATATAAAAAACAAATATAAGACTAATGAGGGATGGATAGAAAATTTGACGTCTATAAACATACCAAACAATGTTAAATATGTTCTATCACTTGGTCCAAAATTTTCAATTACCAAAAAACAATACAAACCGGTTCATGAAGTCATAACAAACATCGAACATGGAATCTTCTCATTAAACAGCGATAAAAAAAACGAAATAAGGAGTAAGTTGTGTAATATATTAACAAATTTCAAGAATAGAACGTCGAACAAAGGTGTGCCCAATGATATAAATAAGCTTATATGTGAGACCAAAACATTTTTAAATGAAAACACAAACATCTGTGTGCTAACGGCTGATAAATGTAGCAATACAGTTGTTATGATGAAAAGTGAATATAAAACAAAAATGCTAGCCTTAATAAATGATTTAAAAACATATAAACCGGAAAAAAAAGATCTTACTACAAATATTCAAACAAAACTAAATAAAATAATAAATTCATGGCATAAAAATACATTCATAACGGATAATTTGAAACGAACACTGTCTTGCAACAACGGCCGAGCACCATTTATATATGGCCTGCCAAAGCTTCACAAAGCAGGCCACCCATTGAGACCGATAGTTAGCAACATAAATGCCCCAACTTACCAATTATCTAAATATCAGTCATCTGTGTTGAATAATATATTGGGAAAGTCACAATATCACGAATTTATAAAAAAGCAGAAAATACCTGAGAACCATCGCATAATATCACTTGATGTAGAATCGTTATACACAAACATCCCGGTAAATTACTCAATACCGTGCATGAGGGATAAATGGGATGAAATAAAAGAATACACATCATTATCCGAAAATGAATTTATTGGGGCGGTAGAGCTGTGCCTTAAGTTCACTTACTTCCAGTACGAAGGCAATTTCTATTCCCAAATATATGGAGTAGCTATGGGGTCTCCCATAGCTGCAACAATTGCAAACTTTGTAATGGAAAGTCTGGAAGAAAAACTAATACCTGATTTGAATTTCAAGTGTGGATTCTTTAAAAGATCCGTGGATGACTGCATAATGTGCCTGCCAAACCAAAAAGTTCAATACACACTTGATAAATTTAACGCATTCCATGAGACCATTAAATTCACCATTGAGGTAGACAAAACTAAATCATTAAATTTTTTGGATATGACGGTTATATATGACGGTAATGGGGAAATAAAAACAAACTGGTACACAAAGGATGTATGGTCTGGTAGATACTTGAATTACCAATCATATGCACCTATACAATATAAAAAAAGTGTTGTAACAGCTCTTACTGATAGAGCGATTAAATTGGCACATTATGGATATAGAACAAAAAATCTTGAGAAAATAAAAAAGATACTAATAATGAACAACTATCCCAAAGCTTTCTTCGAACCAATTATAAAACAAAGAATTAATAAAATCTACAATTCAAATAAATGGAACAACATAAATAATATAAATAAGAAAAAAGAAGGTGAAATCAAGTATGTATCATTACCGTACATACCAGAAATCAACACAAAAATAAAAAATGTTTTAAAACCACATAATATTACTATAGCGGAAAAAACTGAAAACAACTTGGCAAAAGAATGTTTTACAAAATTTAAACCTAAAAGCGATAAGTTGGACACACCTAACGTAATATACAAGATTGACTGTTTGAACTGTGACAACACATACATAGGTCAAACAGGACAATATTTAAAGAAAAGAATATACGAACATAAATATAGCTTAAGAAAGGTTAACGAAAACGGAACAGCATTAGCACAACATGCACAATAAAAGTTACATAGTTTTGATTTCGATAACACAAAAATATTAATCAATGAAAACAACTATAATAAGAGAAGAATCCATGAAATCATACAGATTAAAAAACATCAGAATGCAATGAATTTTAGATCAGACACAGACAATCTTAGCTCTGTGTATCACACACTAATTAAATGATCGCATGCATGAACTGATTGGACCAAGTAAATGAAATATAAACACCTGATATTGAGGAAATGCAGAGCAATTCCTAGAATGCAAAGAAAAGGCGAAGGATAAACAGTTTTTTTGTTCTCTCGCTCGATATCGAATAAAATATGGAATTTCAGTAACCAGTCAAATGTGAAGGTAGAAGCAACTATACACGTAAGTTAAATTTAAATCTCTAAACAATAGATTCTAGTCTTTTCCCAGACATGTTTGTCCTGACTCATCACCTGAAAACCAATGTTCTGGATGTACTTTTTAATATGTGTGTGATTTGTATTTTAATATGTGAATTTTGGTGAAAGTTTTCTATTTAAATTGATGATAACTGTAAATATATATTTTATACAAACTGATGATGGTGGAGAAAGACACCGAAACGTATTTGTAACATATTAAATAATAAACAATAAAATTGACTGAAACCCAGGAATTTTTTGAAATATTATTTATTGTGTAAGAGCCCAGATTCAAATTTCGAAACTTTTTTAAAGCGAAGTTCTCAAAACGATTTCACTTAGGCAGAAAGTAAAATTATAGAAACAAAATGCCCTGAGATTTTTGCAAAGATGTGGATTTTTATTGAAGAATTTATGATGTCGTCACATCTCGCCCTTAAGGCATCACGTTACAATAATAACGAATTCATTTCATCTTAGGTGTTTGAACTCTATATTTCGCAAATTTAATATACACTTCGACACTGTGGCGCTGACATGCAAGTCGAAAAGCTTGAATTAAAAGTGCGTAATTAGCTTTACAATTTAAAAATATATTTAATAAAATTATAATGAAAATATAGGTTTCATGCATCATAATGATGTACTTAATGGCGTAATTGGGGCTAATAATCTAAAAATACGTAAATAAACTTTTAATTTTTAAGTATATACAAGTGATTTAAAGGTGGAATATAACAGTAAAACCAATTAATAGTTATAGTGGTGTAAGATAATTATTTAAGAATTTTATTGGTACGACAACTTGACCATATTTACAAATAAAGGCACTAATTAATAAGCATGCAAATCTGCATATTGACATATGTATTTATACATTTCTTAGTACATACATATAAACTAATTACACTAACATTTTTTTCCTGCTGCTACATAGTTCTACACGTAAAAATCTATTTATCATTTTACATCTAATGTATCAATATTAAATTGACTTTTAATTAAATTATAGCATTGCTTTTGATTGACCACTTTAGAAATCTTCACGGAATTTAAAAATATAAAATGCTTCGACCCCAAATAGTATGGAAGTGATGAACGAAAGTCCAGTAGTTGCGGTTAATAATTTCAGTATGTAAGGTCTGGGCTCGTAGAAAAATTCGTCAAGGAAATAATTCTTCTTTCGATCAAGAACTAGTAAAACACCACATGTGAAGAAGAAACATGACCCCAGCAAGGACAGCATAAATCCGGTCCTAAAATCAAATTAATAAATTGTTGCCGAGTGTAATTAATAATTAATCTCAGACAACATTAACCTGGAAGGTCAAAAAAGGTCTACGGTTTTTTGCCTGTTCAGCTTGCGAATAACGATGCTGTCCGAAAAAACGCATCAGATGTGATGATCAAAGTATTTATATTAGAGCAAGGAATTTTCTATTGCAGTAGCAACTAAAAAGCGCATTTATTAATTGCATTTAAAAGAAAACGGAAAATTCAAAAATAATAATAATAATAGAAAAAAATTGGTATTAAGCGTGCAATTTTTTTGCTTTAAAAATATCAGACAATATACAGTTTAAAAAAATAACTTTATATTTATATAATTATATTTAAATGTCAGATAGTAAAGCTTAGCAAATTCAATTGATAAAGTTAATTTATTCTTACCTATATGGTATTGAATCGCCGGAAATTGCTTTTGCCACTAAAGATACAGACACAATAAGAGAGTATCCAATGAAAGTTGGAAAGATTAAAGCGAAGTGCGCCAAATGGATTCTTGCTAAATCTCCCCTTTTTGCTGGTTCCATAACCAATCCAATGCATAAAGCGCAGAGTATCTGGAAAAAGTATGGTTCTCTTATTTTTTTATTACTCATGATTTTAGTTTACCAATTCCAGAATTTTTGCCCAAAGTTGCCATCGTGTAATAGATGCATTCGTGTTTTTTTCTTGTGTATCGAACTTTCCATTCTCCGCCATTTTTTCGGATATTGACGATCTTTCTGACATGTTTTTTTCAGCAATATTTCACTCTCACCAAACACAATATTTCACACTTTGGCACTTTTACTTTAAATTATTCAATAACCAACCAATTATATGCATATATAAGTAAAATAGCATCAAGCTCGTTCGTGCGCTACGAAAAGTTCCCTTAATTCGCTTAAATAATAAAATGATTGTTTCAATTAGTACTAATTGTCCTGAAGGTCTAATAATGCACAAGTGTAGCATTGAAGTCACCTGAAAGTGCACATTGCTATAACAACATATTCAGACCATAATAAATGTTACCAAAGTAAAACCAAAATTTTCTAATAAAATATTTAAAAATTAAGAACAAATGCTTTTAATCTACTACATTTTTAATTACAATATATAGGGTGACCCTTTGATTTTAATTATTATAAACGTAAATACATTGTAATTGTATAATAATTATTAGTGCAATATGTTATTTACTGTTAAACTTAGGAAATGAAAAAAAATGTCAATTACGTTTAGTAGAAAAAAAAATCTTACTTCAAATGGTTAGTAAATGCGTGCACTTATATTGAACGTGTTTGCCCCAATGTCAAGTCGATGCATTTCTTAAAATATTGTTAAGAAGGGAGGAAGTAAACTCAAATAGGACAAAAATAAGTAAAACATTTTAATTCATATTAAGATTACAGTCGATAAAAGTCAATGACATGAACAAGAAATAAGTCAGTTGCTTTAAAATAGAAAAATAACATTAACAACATTAAAATAACACACGTTTTGATAGTGCGACAATAAACGAACGATACACAATTTCTCTATTAGTTAAGTTAATAATATGCTAGTTTGCTATACAAAAAGCTTTGCCACGAATAGTTTTTTAGCAGATGAATATTTTTGAGCAGGTTCTAGTTGTTGTTTAATCACATAAAGGATCCGAACTTTTAAAACATCATTAACGTACGTTTCGAGTTCATCTTTTTCGTACCATATAAAATTGATACGTATTATATTAGATTGTTTAATTACTCGATAAGCTAAGTATAAAGAAGCTGCTACTAGAAATGTCGGTTCAGTATAGGCGTATAATTCAAACATTGTGCTGCATTCCAGTACGAAATTGGCTCCATATCTGAGCACCTATAAACATCAATATTACAGGTTGTATATAATGGTGGAAATAGGTGGAGCTTTTATTACGCACCTCATCCTCATCTAAATTTGAGATTTTCAAATAATTATTAAGAAAATCCATGGGATCTGGCATGGTGAGACTAAAATCCGTTTTCTTTAATAATTGCTTTTCCATGGACAGAATTTCCTGCTTTGAGAATTTGTTTTCACAGAAGGCACATAGTTTAGGAGCCTGAAATTGATAATTGAATATTGGACTAAAATTCGTATAAAGGTGATGAAAAATACCTGTAATGGTAAATCCACTAGATATTTCGCTGATATCCAAATGACCACAACAGCTGCCAGTTGATATTGTTTACTATTCAGCTTTAGAATGATTACGGCATAATCAAATAACCGAACTGACATGTAAAATACCGAATCGACTTCTGGGGTGAGATAATTCTACAAAAATTCACCATCATAATAGGTAATATAACAATACCTAATTGTTTTAAGTGGTCGACGATGAAAATGTTTCCCTAACGTTTCACTAGTATATGTGGCTAACATGGTCAGAGGTGTTTTCACGGGCAGCATGTGTCAATGTTTCCGTGCAGGGAGTGTGCCTCGTTCGTTATAGAACGGCTCTGAAACCTGCAGCAATAGCGCGTTAGTCAAGAGGTGACCGAGCATAACATACCTCTCAATATGTTAACCATGCGTGCTAGCGAATGGTCAGGATCAAATTTTGACCCATATTTGATTCATGTTCAAGAAAACGAATTTAATTAAATGTTCTTTATCTAAATGAGGTGAACTTACCGACAGTTGAAGAATCCATTCGATAATATCAATCCGATATCTTTTGTTCATGTATGAATTAAACAACGGTTTATGAATGAGAAAGGAAGTACGAAGTTGGAAACAGTAAGAAATGATAACCTAGAATGAAAAATATCTCAAAATCTATAGTATTTTTCAAAAGTTGTTGGCAGGCAGTCGACCAGGTCGAGCCAGAATTATGCATTCAAGCGATGTAATTGCAAAAATTATTGTGGAAAAGTGTTTCATTCATCTCTTGACTAAATTCAATTTCCTTGTATAAAAGTAAAACAGTTGCTTGATGGACCAACGGTACAATATGTGCGTTTTGAAGTTACAATCCTTTGAAATGTATAAAATTGTCTGCTTTTACTAAAAGTTAAAAAACTTAGGCTTAATTTTGCTAAATATTCCCATATTTGTTTGTATGACAATAAGCAGGATACTTCTGTTTTGTTCGCGTGTTTCAACTAATTTTCAATTTTAACTAAAAGTAAATAATAAATCCTGATTAAATTAGGTAATAATAAATAAATTATTTGCCAATGTTGTTCTACACGAAGTCGTCAACTTACCTCATCGTAATCAGGCGTATACATTAGAGGAAGTTTTCGTTGCTTCTCTGAAATAAAAAATATATTTAATTATTTAAGTATTTATTTTAATTTTGATTTCGATTTTAATTGGCATCTCTTTTAAATATTAACAGGGTTAGACAATAATATTAATGTTCTTGATAAATTACTGGCAACTATAAACGATATAAGTGAGTAGACTTCTGCCCATGTGCGGTTGATTTTTGCGGATTTCAAATACATTTCGATCTAAAATAAGACATGGAATTCGTTTTTAATGGGCACGATTTTAACTGCCTTAAGTAGTTATACCAAGTTTTTTTTGCGGCTCGGCATTAAAAACGTAAAAAGATTCTAATCCAACAATTTTACAGAATTTAAAATATTAGGACTTTTCTAGCGAACTAGATGAAATAAAATCGATGTTTAAAATTCCAATCGGCGTTACTTAAAAAACGTAGTTCAAAAGTTGCAATTCCAAAACATCTTCTTAGTCCAAAGTTTCGGAATTAAAATCACCCTATTCAGCTATAATTGATCTGGTAACTTTACGAAAATTTCCATGGGATTCTGTATTGTCTGAGTGATGCTCCTTTAAAAATTTAGACTTTGTTTGCTACTAAATGTGATTTATTTTTCCAAAAAACAATGGCTATTCATTACAACATACTATTTCGAGTTAATGTTGTCTTCACAGCTGGTTTTGGAACGGAATTATTTTCGAATTCTGATACATTGCTTCTTCTGGGTATCCTATTTAAGGAGCAGGTTGATACTGGAACCGTTTCAATCGACCCCCCTTTTCCTTCGTCCAAATCTACAATTGAATAAATAACTTACTAGAGATTCTAAGTGACTTCATTTCCATCCATTTATTCATTTCAATCCGCTTACCTTGCATAAATTGCTCCATTGGAACGAACGGCATGTCGTTTTCACATATTAAGGAAGTATCTCTAATCAATTTCACTTTGCCCATTTGAGCTGCTATAGAAACGGCTTCCCAAGGGCTATTCGACGTGTGCGTTTTACTTACAGTTAAACATGCCGAAGATTTCGTTGGGTTTGTTGATGAGCAGCTGTAAGATGGACAGGAGAAACTCATCGTTTCCTGGGTTAGGGTATTAAATTTTTGGCTGTTTAATTCCGCAAACTCTAAATCTTTTCCAGTAGTTTTCAGTGTACTGCTTGATTTTGTGGATCCCATCGAAATGTATCCAGAAGAGCTTGAGCTTCTTGTACGAGCGCTAAGTTCTGCTCTCACAGGAGGTTTCAAATTGAATTGTTTCTTTACTGTTGTTTGGTTCATTTTTAATTGAGAGCGCTCGAAATTTATTTGTTTTTCCTTTGCATTACTTCGCATATCTAAAGTAGATGTTTGTGATTCAGAACAACTTGGAGCTTTGGCTTGGCTGCTGCTCGCTCTTCGATCACATGCTCTTCTGCATGAAGACTCTTTAGGATCCATCTGAAAATAGTACAATTTGGCTTGATTTCGTTGATACCATTTGTATAGTTGGGCTGTTTCAATTCGTTGCGACAACGTTTTATACTGTTTTAGTCAGTTCTTTATAAAACATATTATGGGATTTAATGGCTCGTAATTACCGAATGCCTGCCAACTCTCCTCTTTAAGTCCACTTGATATCGATTTTCTTTATTTTCCTCCAATCCTGTGCCTGCACTTGAAAATTTCGATCCCTGCATCATGTATACATAGGTTACTTGAAATAATATTTTCAAAATGATTTCGCTTACCGATGATACTGATAGAGCAGCTGATTGTTTTACTGGGTAAATATGTGGAATTGGGTTTTGTACTTTTTGAGTGACGACTGTTGATTCTGCCCAAGGTTTGAATGTGGGCTGGGATACCGCCCTCTGAGCCACTTTATTAGATTCTGGCTTGCTTTTAGAGGACGTAGCCTAATATATATCAATTTTTATATTTACATAAAATTAGCATTCGGAAATTGATGTTCGTCATATTTAAAATATCATAACGTCCTCTTTTTGATCATATCTTAATATTAATTTGAGCTACAGCGCTCCTAGCTTCCTACCACTAGATAGACGATTATTAAACACATTTCATCAGTTGGAAAATATTTGCTATTTTCTTGTAAACAAAGATAAAGACAAGAAAAAAATGTATAGAGTTTTGCTTCCGCTCATTTTTAGTGAACAAAGTAAACTTCAGATTGCAACTTATCACTAGTGGACTAAATTGAAAAGTGCAGTAATTATATTACCATTTCAGCAGCTTTAGACAAAACATGTGTTCTTCTAGAGGGTAAAATTGGTGAAATAGAGCCACATCTCAATTTTTCTTCCATTTCGTGATGTCTCTAAATTGATAAAATCAAATGTATTAACTAGAACAAGAATTTTAATATAAAATATAGGACATATGAATTTACTTTCTGCTGCTAGTAATTTTATTATTATTAATTGTTGTGCATATTTTCCTGACTGTACTTCAATTTATTTCAAAATTTCCTGGGTTTCAGTCAATTTTATTGTTTATTATTTAAAATGTTACAAATACGTTTCGGTGTCTTTCTCCACCATCATCAGTTTGTGTATATAGTTGCTACCAACTTCACATTTGACTGGTCACTCTGGTCATCAGAGTGACCAGTCTGGTCATCAGAGTGACCAGTCAAATGTGAAGTTGGTAGCAACTATATACACAAACTGATGATGGTGGAGAAAGACACCGAAACGTATTTGTAACATTTTAAATAATAAACAATAAAATTGACTAAAACCCAGGAAATTTCGAAATAAATTATTATTAATGTAGTTATTATACCGTCGGCTCTAAACAGATGGAAAACTTGGATTTAAAGTATTCAAACAGGTAGCAATTAATTATTAAGTTTAATAATCTCTTCAATGTAATAGACTTCGTGTTTTACTGTATAAAGTGGCTTTTTTAGTCATGTTGTTTTGATTTTATTCTACTCTCACTGGGCAGCAAGCTGATTTGTTTTGGCCATATTACAAAATTACAAAGAATTATCTCTGATGTTATTAAGTCTCATAAATGAAATGCTTTCAGCGTAACTTCGAGTAAGCGGCTTTCTGACTATACTCATGTGTTCCAGGTAAAGACTGATAAAGTATTCTATTATATGATACATCGAAAGATGGTTTTCTTTCTTGGGGACTCGGTCTGGCCAGTGGTGAAAAAAGGAAAAACTTTTTTAGCTACCAAGCTTTCGGCGATTTATTACCCCCTTCTTCAGGGCTAGAAGAGTTAGAAGGAAGTAAACGGGGTACAAGACTTGAAAGACATATACAGGGTACTCACTACTAATTGCTCTTCATGGGAAGTTTGGGAACCCTCCAGAATCGTATCATTAGTACAGCCTGATCAAACATCTTATTTTCATGGCTTTCATCACATTACAAGGGTGGACCTATTTTATATTTATTCACCTGAGTGGAATAAATTATTTCACAATCACATTTTGTGGAGAGACAAAGGCACGAATTACAATAACTGCACACTAAATGGTGAGCTGAGGGCCCTGTACATCGAAATGATTTATTTTCATTCATTCATTTTGTATCTTAAGATGTCAAGGGGTCGCAAAAGAAAGTCGCAGAAGGCTTCATCTCCAGAAGAAAGTATGAAACGAACAGTCCAAGAAGTTTTAGTGGAAGTAAATGAATAATAATTCAGTCGATAATTTGCCGATGAAGAGTAATTTTAAGCATCGAATTTTTTTTAACGAGTTTGAAGAAAGTGAGCTAGAAAAGCATGTTGGTATAGTAGAACAACTAAAGACACTCGCGTATTAGTTTATGAAATGACAAAAATCAACTCAAAAAAATGGCCACAAGCTGGGAAAAACGCAAACAAACAGGAAAAGACTGGTTAGATGGATTTGTGGAAAGACATCCAAGGTTCAGCATGAGACAACCAGAGGGTTGCAGTCTCTCAAGAGGAACCTCGTTTATTGAACATATTTTTTATGATAATCTGGAAAAAGCTTACAATCTATAATCTTAACGAGACCAGTACAACAACTATTCAAAAACCAAAAAAGTTTCATCTCTGAAAGGTACTAAGCAAGTTTCTCAGAGCACGAGTGCAGAACTTTAATAACAACATGTTGGAACAGGTTGGATAAACGGGGAACTTTTTTCATCTCTAATGAGACATTTTATTCAATACAGCGGATAATCGCCAGAAAACGCTACTGTTCTTATAATGTACAACCATGATAGTCACCTTTCTATCGAAACAATTATTATAGCAAAACAGAACGGTGTCACAATAGTTACATTGCCTCCGCATTGTAGCCACAAGCTTCAGCCGATGGAGTAGTAGTAGTAAACATCTTTATTTCTAAAAAAAAAGGCTATCGACCTATCGGTATTTCTGCCTTTGTTTAGTACATGCAGTCTTAATCTAAACAAACAAATAAAGGTAAAAATTATCTTATTCTAGGTTACTAATTTAATAATTTTAATTCTGGCAAACAGAGATCTTAGATTTATTGTCCAGTAGTCAGTTACTATTGTAAGCGTTCGAGTATCGTTGATGTAGGGAAACGGAAGCGGGATTGTCTGTTTCGTCTTGTGAGACAAAGGGGATTCAGTATGGTCCAGTTGTAGGGGTTGTTTGTCCATTTTGTCTGTAGATGTATGAGTCTTTCCGAAATCTTTGTCATGTTTGTGCGTTCGTATAGTAGTTGGGTGGAGGGATTGTGTAGTGGGTTTTGGGGGTCTTATTCGTGTTATTAGTCTTAGTGCAATTTGTTCTGTTGTTTGTATATAACGTTTTGTCCTTTCTGTTCCGTTGGTCATGAGTATATGTCCATAGTCTAGCAAGGGTCTACAAATAGCTTTATATATTTTGGTGGCAGTATTTGTGCTGATTCCTCTGTCTTTGTAGGTTAGTGATCGGAAGTGTTTTGTTCTCTTTATTGTTTCTGTCCTGATGTGTCGTATGTGTTTAGTGAATTTAAGTTTGTGGTCAATTGTGATTCCAAGGTATTTTACGTCGTTTTTTGGTTGTGTCGTTTGGCCGTCTGCTGTTATTGTAGGGGAATCAGCGTTGAGTCTGTGGTTTGTGAGCAGAAGTTGGTTTTTTGACGCGTTTGGTGTTAGTCTCCATTTATAAAACCATGTCATTGTGTTGTTTGTTAGTGTTTGGAGTCTTTGCGTTGCTCTCTCAGTAGTTTTGTCATGTACAATAAGTGCCGTGTCGTCTGCGTATTGTAATATGTATGCCGATATGCGATTTGATTTTTGTCTGGTAAGTTGTAATTGTATATGTCATGGCAGTATATATTGTAGAGAAACGGTGAGAGCGGGGATCCTTGAGGGAGTCCTTGTTCAGGGGAAAAGAAAAAGAGAATGTGTTGTAAATTCGTACTTGTATTAGTCTGTTTTCGAGTAAGTTTTTTATGATGTGGAGTAGATACGTTGGTGTGTGGAGTTTGTGAAGTTTGTAGAGTAAGCCCATATGCCAGACACTGTCAAAGGCCTTGTTAATGTCCATGTATAGACACGCCGACTTTCTGTCAGTTAGGTGAGTTGTTTGTACATTGTTGGCCAAAAAGAGCGGATGAAGAGTCGAGTGATGTTGTTTGAAACCAAATTGGTAGGTAGGTATATATTTTCCGATCAGTTTTTCAAGTCGCTGCTTTATTATGTACTCAAAGACTGTCAAGTACTGGGAGTAATGTAATTGGTCTGTAATTGCTCGGTTGTGTATTGTCCAGTCCATTTTTCCAAAGAGAATGTGTTGTCAATTCGTACTTGTAGTACGAACGAAGTCTGTTTTCGAGTAAGTTTTTTATGATGTGGAGTAGATATGTTGCAGCCGATGGATGTATCAGGGTTTGCAGCTTTCAAAGCTTATTACAATTCTGCAGTTGACTCTTGGTTGCTACATGATCCAGGAACTCCGCTCTCAATATACGACATTGATGCATGTATTGGAGTAGCATTTGAACGATCTATGACTCCGAATAATATTAAATATAGCTTCAGAAAAGCGGGAATTTTCTCATTTCACCGAAACATATTTACAGATGATGACTTTTTATGCACGGCTGCACTAATAGAAATAATCCCGAAAATATTCCTCCATCACCCACACAAGATCTAATATCCGATTTTCCATCTTTAGGAGATACCGTGAATATAAACAATGAACATTCCACCTTAAATTCATCCCATTTGCCAACTGCAGAAGAGGCGGATATAAATGTAGAATCGAGCAAGAGTTCTTCATCCGTCGCTACACCGGTTTTGGTAAGCGCTGATAAAAGTTCTTAATCAAGATTTGATTCACGCACAAATCAAGGTTCGACAGTTGCTACCGATATAAAATCTGAACATTTGAATAAAAGTGCCGACAAAGTGGATTGTTCAAATATTTTTATAAGTCCAGAGGTATTTCTAAAAGCAAGCTTCTAAAAGAACTCTCCACTAGTCAAAGAATAAAAGCAACACGTATCATCCCTACGGATACTTCAGAAAAAGAGAAAATTGAAATGAGATGCAAAGACAAAGAAAAGGGAAAGATAGAAGTTTCCAAATAAAGAAGCAGCGAAGAGAAACGTTTTTTTTTCTAAGAATTTTAAAATGTTAACAAAGGGGATGTCTTCCGATGACGACAAAGAAGAAGATGTCCCATTTGTTAATTCCCACAACCCAAAGAAGAAAATTTTGTGTTAGTTGGGCTTAATAATTTAAAGAATTGGAAAGTTTTCTTCGTAGGGAAAATTATTACTTGTGGCGACACACGAAGAAGTTGAAGTTAATTTTTTAAGGAAGTCGGGAAATTTAGCGGGCATTTTGTATTCCCTGATCAACATGATATTGGAACTGTTCCTTTAAAAGACATAAAAATGATTTTGCAGTCGCCATGTGTTTTAGGTAAAACAAAAAGATCGTAGTCCTATTATAAATTTGAGCTACATTTTAGCAATTTTAATATTCGTTAAGTGTTTTTCTAAGACTAAAATTACAAAATTTGTCATTCTTGTAGTCGAAATAAATAGAAAAACTTCTTAGAAAAACCTAAGACTAAAATTACAAAATTAATTTTTTGAGAATATATTTTTTTTAAATTTTAATGTTGTATAAGCAGATGTTAAAGCTAATTAATTTAATTTTTAAGATTAAAATTGCAATATTTGTCAATTTCGTAGTGAAAATAAAGGTTTTTTTAGTTTCAATTATCGATTTTTTATTGATTTATTTACGTCTCAGTGGCCCGTATCTGGGGCCACGATGAGACATTGTCAAAAAAATTTAACAATTAAAATATCTTAAAATTTAAAGTAATTATGTGCTTTCAACAGTTACACACTTAAATAAATACAATTCCGACCTGCTAACCAACTTTTCTGGACGTTCATGTAAAGTGTTTGGAAAAAAAGCCACTTTGACTTTTTAGCCTTATGGTAGTCCACTCTCCCCTACCACGAAAAAAAAACACAATTTTTTAGCTGGTGTGTATCCTTGTAAATGGGGAAGTTGTGATAAATAAACAAGCAAAACTGAACAATTAAATTGGGATTGTTATGGAGACACTAACCAAGCAAATATGGATTAATGTGTGGTTCCTATTGAACTTTCTGTTTCGCAAATGTCTATTAGATTGGCATAAATAGAGCTGATATCTTCAATGTATGTTCTTTTGTTAATAGATTTCTCTTCTATGGATATCGCCATCATTTCAAGGAAGATTCTTTTATAATAGCTTGACTCGCCATCCAACACTTTAACCCCGTTGAAGTCCATCATGTGACCTAACTCAGTGCAATGTTGTGCAAGTACGCTTGTTATTTTCCCTAATCTAATCAGCAATCACTTGTGTGTTGAACGATCCTGTTGTTCAGGATATTGCTAGTTTGCTCTATGTAAATGCCGTCGCATGTCACACAATGTATTCTATAGGCCACTCCCGTCTCTTCAATAAATTGTCCCTATCTTTTAGAGGGGTGTTAACATCCCCTACCTAGATTACATTCCTGAACACCAGCCTTACTGAGGGTATGTCTTTAAAGAGCTGTACCATTTTATTGGAGAATTCAGGTATCTGAGGGAAAGTGAAATATGAAGTCCACTCTTGATTTTGAGTGTCGATGGGAAGTATGTCCATGTTTGTGTATAAAACATAATTCACATAAAAAAAACATAAGAAAAGAGAATTTTGGAGGAATTCCGAACTTGTGACGTTGCGATTAACATTGGAAATATGAAAATAAATCATTTCGATGTACAGGGCCTTCAGCTCACCATTTAGTGTGCAGTTATTGTAATTCGTCCCTTTGTCTCTCCACAAAATATAATTGTGAAATAATTTTAATTCATGACAACTTACAACCCAGCAATGTGACTCAGGTGAACAATTGTAAAATAGTTCCACCCTTGTAATATGATAAAATCTATGAAAATAAGATGTTTTATCAGGCTGTACTAATGATTCGATTCTGGAGGGTTCCCAAACTTCTCATGAAGAGCAATTAGTAGTGAGTACCCTGTATATGTCTTTTAAGTTTCGTACACCGTTTACTTCATAGCTCATGTTTGATTGAATTTGTGTAATAACTCCTCTAGCCCCTAAGAAGGCGGTAATAAATCGCGGAGAGCTTGGTAGCTAAAAAAGTTTTTCTTTTTTTCACCACTGCCCATACCGAATTCCCAAGAAAGAAAACCATATTTCAATTATTAGTGCATCGGTCAATAAAAATATCACTTATTATATGAAACTATTTGATTTGATGTTTTGAAGCTTCAAATCATCGAAATCTGAGTTTTTTACATGGGCATTTTCATATCTACGAGATAATATAGTAGATGTTTTGGACATATAACCATTTTTCAATAGTTTATCAAGTTCTTCTATTGAATACTCATATTGTTTAATTATTATTATTTTACTCTTACCTTTTTCTGATAATTAGTGGTTAAGTATTGTCTTTCAGCAACTTCTTCTTGTATAGTGGCCAAAGGAGGCCTGGCTGTCCGCAAGCCCAACTTTGGATTTCCAGGACATCTACACGGAACAAATTTGGCTTTTTGATGATCAGACGAACTGGACGAAGAGGATTTTCGCATGTTTCAACAAATTTTTAAAAAGCCGTTTCAAATTTCTCACTTGCTGTTGAACTGATATCTAGTCTCATCTACCGATTATTCTGGCATTTCTGAACTGAAGAAAAGACCTTCAAACTTTTTCAATGCATTCATTCCTCAACAATTTTTATTTTGTAAATACTGACAAATTATTGAAATGCTTTAAGACGTATTTGATCTACACTCGAAATATAAAACGATTTTTGGTTGAAGGAATAGAATTATATTACGATTGGCAAGACGTCTAACATAAGTTGTTACTTATTTTTTGGTCTAGTTTTATTGTAAATCAATAAATAAAATAGGGTAGCAAATTATTTGTTAGCAGCCTATTTTACTTATTATGGGAAACTAATACTAATAATGATTCACATTCGAATATAAAAAGAAACTATTTCAATATCACATAAAACATTTTAAAAGATCCTATTAGTTATAAAATTACCACTAACTTACTAAATAAGAGTTCAAGTAATACTCAAAATAAGTAGTCTCTTTTTGTCGAAATATTAATGCTTGATTGCATGTAAAACATATTTTAGAAAGCTTGGAATATACATATCTTACGTACAAAGACCATATTTTTTATCTAATAAAAATGATGATGTTTTAGGATCAATATAATTCTTATGCATTTTCTGCAATTGTTTTGGTGTATAAATCGTTCACCTTTAATATACCGGGTGTCCCGGAATATGTGGGCATGCTCTCGGATTTGTACAGGGGACGTTAAAAAACATAACAAGTTTTCCAGAGGGCCCCGCTACGGAGATACAGGCCTCTAAAGGAGCCAGCCCCGGGTCCTCTTCTTCCTATCCAATGTTGTCCGAATTGCGTGTTTAGTGTTCTCGAACTGAGGTGCAAAAGGTAAGTCTTCTAAAAGTTCTGGCAAGTTGTTTTGGAGAAATTCCAAATAAAGTTGGTGTTTCTATTAAATGATGATTTCTATTAATAGGTTGAAACTGGTGTTGATGCTGAGTCACAATAAAAGCATGCGGATTTTCTTCTGCTCATAAATGCAAGTTATGCGAGTTTATTACTCCATGCTTAGAAAATCCAGCTTCGGCCGTAAACATAACTGAACCGACAAAGTTTGCATTATTTCTGTGCATACGTAAAAGCCAGTTTGAAAATTCCATCTTTTGTGGAAGGTCTTCAGGAAGAAGTGCATGAACCTTTTGTAGGGGATAAGGATGTAATTGCTGTTCCTTAACGATCCTAAAAACTGTAGATTTAGGACAATAAAACCGGGCACTTAATTTCCAGACATTTATTGAAGGATCTGCTTCTAGCGCATTTAAAATATCTTCTTCGGCAACCGCATTGCGATTCACTTAGTTTCCACAGTTCTGTTTGTCTTTGGCAAACGTTTGTAAAATTATTTACGGAAGGTATTATTTCACCTACTCAAAAAGTACAATAATGCAAGTGCAGAAATGTTTTTATTGCCTGTCTCTCTTAAGCGACGATCCACTTTCAAAGCCACCTTAATACATTATTTTCGTGTTTTCATTGTAAAGAGTAAAAAAATTAATTAATATTGTGCTCCACCTAGTCCATCCCTGGCAAACTGAAATGCTAAAAATGTTTTCATGAGTCCTTTTTAAGAGCAATGATGTACTTACTGTTTCACTGTATAAAAAAATAATTAAATTTCATGAAGTATTCGAAAAGTTATTTCAAAAAAATCGATTCTCAGGTGGCTTCTTTAGAGGCCTGTATCTCCGAAGGGGGGCCTTCTGGAATTTTTTTTATGGAAACTTGTTTTTTTATAGGCCCCTGTACAAATACGAGAGCATGCCCACATATTCCGGGACACCCTGTATACAGCTAGCAAATCAATAATAATTGCAAAAGTTGTGAAAGCAAAGTGAAGAATAAAAAATGTTGAATTAACAATGAAAGAATGAAGTGACTCTTGACCGGATTATCGTTTTTGTTCGTACACATATCTCTATATTTATAATTCTTTTAAGTCTACATTTACATAATGTTTTTCTATTGCGGGTAAAATACTACCACTTTGGTTTCGTTAGTACTTTGTTGAATGAATATTAACTAATAAATTGTTAAAATTAGAAAAAATATTATTGAGAAGCACTAAAAAGTACTCTGGAAGCTTCATAACAAATTTCACTGTATGTGAAAAAGTCAATCGATTGGCATTATGAGGATGGGATATATATTTCAATAAGATAGAAAATATGATTTTCTTCTTAGATTAGGCTAAATTGGACGTTACACGTAAAGCTATGAGGACTGTGTGTATGGACACTGAAAAAGCTACATATTTCATACTTAGAATAAGCCTTATTTAAAATACTTAATAAAATCATATTTTATGCATAACAGTTATGCTATTTACAAATAAATTTAAACTTATAAAAATGTGTAGCGGTTTCAGTGCACAATTCTGAATGGTTTCTATTTACAAGGCGCGGACAAAAATGTCTTACATCTTAGACAACCTACGATATACAGGGTTTTTTTTTATATTACATTTAAAGCTTGAACAGCAATAGACTTCTCCACTTTTTTGTTATAGTGGCAGTTCTAAATTGATATAAAAACGTATAATTTACAAACGTATAAGATCTTTTATATTTTAACATAGATATAGATATGAGTTTATGTCAGCCAAAAATTTCGAAAATATAAACAGCGGTATATTCTTACTCTAAAAATTAAAAATATATTTGTAAATTTTCTTCTAAATTAAATCATCAACTTTAATTTCAGGTCGAATTAATCTAGTTATTTTTACTTGATAATACTTCTCAACATACGGATATAGGTAACTCAGGTATGAAAATTTATAATGGAGTCTAATTTTAAGCTGACATAACTTAAACATTCAATTTATTTTCTAAACTTACTATAAAACATTTCATTCAAGTTATTAAAATTTCAGCAAATTTGGGTCACGAACCATTACTACAGTTGTGAGTGAATGAAAATTAATGTATTCGATTAACTGGAAATACTAGATTACAACGAATATTTTAAGAATTGTAAATCAAACCTTCTCAACCTTACCTCTCTAAAAAATTACATTTTTTAAGTTGCTCTAGAAATCAAATATGGATATTAGCTTATAATTCAAAACTGTTCATGATTCGTGTTTCCAAATCGCCATTGTTACATTCATTAAACACATTTTATCTTAAGCTCCACTAGCATTTCAAGATAAATTTAATTCGAAGTAAACTATCGGAATCAAGTGAACCAGAAGTTTCACTTAGTTTTGGTTTCCATTTTATCGACTTTAAGAATTGAATTAGTCAGTTAATGCCAGTGGTTTGAGAACACCTACTTTTATTGAACACATATTATTATAGAAACATCAACAATAATCTTAAAATACTTTACTATAAATTTTACAGCATTGTTAACGATAATCATATCCTATCAACGTACAACCATTTGGTTTCAAGGAAAACCGATAAAGAGAACATGTTTTACGGAATAGATTTGTTGGAACTTAAAACTGAGTGAAACAAATCTTAATTCTTGAAAATCAGAATACATAGGAAACAATATCAATAGAATTTACTAAGATATTTATAAACATAGTTTATACGAAAATGACGCATAGAGCGTAGATCTGCAATATTTTTATTTAACAACTATAAGTTCTAGTACTACAAGATAATTATTTATTATAAAAACTAACGGTTGCAAGAATATCTCTACTGATGTGTATAGTTTTTTTTGGTAAATTGTATACAAGGCGGTAATTGGTAAGCGTTAGGTAATAATGTTGCAGATTTGTAATATTAGAAGATGAAAATAAATAATTAGGGGAGAGTGGGCCACCGCGAGACACGGGCCACCATAAGACTATGCAATATTTTCTTTTACAATAAGTGCAAAGATCTATTACCCCGTTTGGGTATTACTAGCGCAGTTTTGCTTCGGTGGTAAAAGTTTCTTCCTGTCTGAATCAGTCTTGACTGAGATTTTTACAAAGATGCATGTGAGCGAAGACGTTTTTTTTCACGTGTATTATTCTGATCCAATTTTTTTTTGTGAAAACATAAAGTTAAAGGTAAGAAATTTAAGTTATAAATATAGTGCTGAAAGTTATTTTTAAATGCATAAGGAAACTTTGTGATTTTAAATCGAATTTACCAACAAACCAGAAAAGTTATAACGTGTAAATGGGTTACCATGAGAAACTTCTTTGGGGCCACTTTGAGACACCCTATCCCTACGGATACTTCAGAAAAAGAGACAATTGAAATGAGATGCAAAGAAAAAGAAGAAAAAGAGAGAAATTTCGAAAAAAGAAGCAGCGAAGAGAAAAGTTTTTTCAAAGAATTTTAAAATGTTAACAAAGCAGATGTCTTCCGATGACGACGGAGAAGAAGATGTCCCATTTGGGAATTCAGACGACGATTCTGATTGGATACCTGAACCCGATCCAACTGCGTTCGAGGAATAAGATAGACAACCCAAAGAAGATGATTTTGTGTTAGTTGAGATTTATAATTTAAAGATTGGGAAGGTTTTCTTCGTAGGAAAAATTATTACTTTTTAGATGTATCCGAAGAAGCTGAAGTTAATGTTTTCAGGAAGTTGGGGAAATTCACCGGTCTTTTGCCTTCGCCATGTGCTTTAGGTGAAACAAAAAATTGCAGTCCTATTATAAATTTGAGCTACATTTTAGCAATTTTAATATTCGTTCATTGTTTTTCTAAGGCTTAAATTACAAAATTTGTAGTCGAAATAAATGTTTTTTTTTTTAGTTTCAATTATCGTTTTTTTATTGATGTACTTATGTCTCACAGTGGCCCGTATCTCGGACCATGATGACCAATATGACCGAAGAAGTAAGTGATTTTGTATTCATCCTGAAATATTGATGTTTATTATTATGTTGATTATGTCTATTATATCTTCAACGTTTTAACAAATGAATTGTATATTTACTTAGCCTTTGAAAAATTCATTTGTTATGAAATTTCAATGCGTTCACAATTGTCTTCTGTTTAATGTTCACTGCAAACGTTATTTTTTGCTCCGTTATCTAAGCTTTTAAACCGTACTGTATTCAATATACGAGGCTAATTGTCTTCCATCTCAATTAGATATGCGATTAATAAAGAATGAAGTTTTTTTTTATTAGCAATTTTGGATTTATTTGGCTCATATGTATTAATCATTCGAGGTAATATTCGTGTAAATTTCTATGTTTAAAGACACTTTTATAAGCAGCAGAAACTTTTAAACTAGCAGAAAGCACAGGGTCTGGTCTCCAGTTATTTAGACGTGCAATTTGTCGAAAGCTTGAATTGTCGAGACGGGTCATATTTTCCAATAATTGCAATTAGTAGCAGAAAAATCAACCAGCTGGCCGCTAATCGACTGCCGATTTCTAAATAATAAAATTCGAGTGGAGATTCTTTAATTAATGAAGGTAATCTATAAAATGAAATGTGAAAAATTGAGGTTTTTGCAAAGAAAAAAACTAAAAAACTTGGTAAAAACCGAAAAACAATCACAAACCGCCTTCACAAGATATCTCCATAAAGTGATTTTTTGTTATTGTGACTCCTTGCACGTTATTTGAGAAGACCAAACCAAGCTTGCTAATTTCAGATTCCGGTATCTTTAAAATAGAATCTATAGCCAAAGTTGTGATTTTAAATGCCAGCGACTAGTTTAGTGCCACACACCTAAATTTTGGTGATTTAGGTTTTATTCCATTTCACCTCAATTTGACAAATATGAACGTTACATTTTTTTCAAATAGTAAAAGTAAATATTCATATATCTCGACTGAAAAATAACCTTTAATCTGACAAGGTTTCCTTAAAATTTAGAAAACGAAATCTGAGCTTATATTACAATAATGTTCTTATCTTACATTCGAAAGGAAGACCTTTTGTCTTAAGTTTGCCATCTAATATGTGTAGGTACAAGATTGGCGGGAATAAGTTTGAAAGCAAGATGGTCCCTAAAATTTGCCTAGATATTTTAATGATTAATCGAACTACAGTTTTTACAGTATGTTATTGTTTAATAGCAGCCATCCTCAGCATTTTGTTTTCATGATTACAAATTTGAAAATAAATCACAATGAAAATTAAACTTTTACTATATAAATTTAGGATAAACTGATAAAGTTTCTACTTCATTCATAAGTGCTGAAGATGAAATACGTGAAATGCTCGCTGTAAATTCTTTAAATACGCTAAGCGAAGGGGAGAGATTCATCAGTTTCCCTTTATCCGTTTATCCTAAATTTCGCTCTTAATCTACCATTATAATATCTGAACAGTGAACAAGTATCAACAAGATATCATATTATTAAATATCTCCCATAACTCATACACTACTATACGACATATACCTACAGCGCATGAAATAATACTGATATATTTTAGTCATTGATTGATTTATCTAAATCTCCAACTACATAAATAAGGCTGAAAATGAGGTTTAAAAATGCAGGTACATAGAAAATAAGTGCTATCTTTGCGAGTAAAATGTCTCATTTTCAAGCGAAAACTGACTACGTGGCATTGAGTTGAGTCTTGATAAAAAAAATATTAATATCACTTTTAAATTAGGAAGATTCAGTAGAAATTGATATTTCGGTCTATCGCCGAAAAAATCGAAGAAATCCTTTTTTCTTTTCGGGTGCTGGCGCCATTAGCATAGGTACTTGGTTCTTATGTGTGATACGTATCTGTAAAATATACAACTGGTTACACATTATATATTAATACTGATATAAAACTGAAAATAATTCCTGTTTTTTAGATAGTATGTTTAGATAATTGATGTGTACACAAATTTATCAGTTAGAAATGTTGCTTTCGAGACGCAACTCAAAATCCAAGTCCAAATGTTTTACAACACGTAAATTTGTGCCTTCTACAATTGGGAAATCAAAAATCATATATGAATAAAATACAAATAAAATGAATGGATTAGCTACTAATATCGGTTAAATAAATATTAGGTCAATAAATATCTTTATAAAAGTGGAATTAAAATTGGCACACCAAAATGCATAATCAGTTTTAAAAATTGCTTATAGAATTGTAGTAAAAACTGAATGTACTTTTGAATCTCGATATGTTATTTTAATCAGCGGCTCCCTTTTGAACAAATATATCATACGAAATAACATATCATATCAAAATACCTACTTTGTACGAAAAATATTGCAAGCTAATGGCTCGTTGGATTTTTGTTATTATTTTTATTATTTTATAAAGCGTAAAATGTAGAAGTTTGGACGAAGACCATTAAAAATGCATTAAATCACACTGTTATTGACTTTATTAATAAAGACGATAGCAAGTTTTTGCATGGTAACTGCCGGATGGTTTTAGGAAATCCACAAAAGTCTTAAATAGTTAGTGTAAAAGATAAGTTTTATTTTATTATCAAGGCGCCAATACTTAACATGCAAAATTAGAGGATTAAAAAAGGCGGCAATTAAAAAGGTTGTTAATTTTCAATAACTAAACCCCTACTCAATGTCTATGAAAGTTTTTGAAATATTGATGAAAGCTAAAATAAAACAAGTGTAAAACCCGGTTATTTAAAATGTTTTCTCCAAAGAAAACTTCTAGTGGCACATATCCCTCTGAAAATTATTTCTTTTTTAATGAGGGCGAAGTGTCAGTTAATTCTCCAATGAATTATAAAATAAAAATAATTTTTTGATTATTATTTTAATTTTTAACTAGCAATGGCTGAGTCGTGCAGGACAATTGATTGAGTCATAATTTTGGTGAAGTATTTTTCGAATGTAAGTCCAAGAAACTTTTTTAAAGGTAATATTATTGTTTCTTGCTCCATTTGCCCTTTAAAATTTCTACTACAGAGTTTTCTTCTTTTCTGGAGACTGGCTTAATGGCACTGTTTTGTGAACAGCGCTTGAATAATGTTCAATATTTTTACCGTTGTTGGTGGTTGCATCCAAGGCTCTCCATCGATTTGCATTGGAAACGTTTTTTTAGTCTTGATAGTCACACATGAGCACTGTGCCAACCTTCTTCCACTTGCCGTAATACCCATTTTCACTTGGCCCATATGCAAGCAATTGTCCAACCCAATAACTTCAATTAGTCCGTCTCCAATATCTTAAAAAAAGAACGAGTTCTTATATAGAGTGTAGTGAAGAATAGAAATTATCCCTATCTTTGCAGGCTTATATGCTATATATGGTCTAGATTTTGGACGTCGCTTTAAAATTGCTGGCGGTAATAAAAAAATAATTAAATGTTGCAATCACTCTTGGTTTAAAATTCTAGTTAGTTAGTCACCGCTATTAATAACTTGGGCTTAAAACAAAAGCAAAATAAACAGGTAGATTATCGGAAAAAATTGCTGGTAATTTAGTGGTTTCTTGTCCGATTAACTTTATATCTTATCTACAAATCTGGGAAAGCTTGACCATCTGTTCGAAAAGCAGAAGCAGCCGTTGACGCAAATCCTTCTTAATACATACTTATAATAACAGCCAAAAAGCAAATTTTTCAGTGAATAAAGTGGTATGTGTTTCTTACCTTGAACAGCTACACTTAAATCTACGGAATTAAAACTACTGGTACTGATGTCCTTTTCCCGACCCTTTTTCCTACTTCGCCTTGTTACAGCCAAGTGCTCGCCCCATAAATTCGACCCTCCATGCGTATAAGGTATGTTAAGAAATGTGATTCCCTGTAGTGGAAGACCATTAGCAAGATCAAGTCCCACACCATCACACTGGAAATTACGAAAAACATTTTTTGCCTAAAACATACCAGAATAGAAGCCCGACTCACTTCAATTTCAATGGATTGCTGCAGATTTTTGCAGGAAGCGAACAATGTTTCCGTGGTGGCAAACTCAACGTACCACAGTTTGTTTTTCATTCGACTGTTGAATCTGTCTGGATTTTTGCTTCGTTCATTATGGAATTTGTTGCAAATTGCCGCATCCTAAAACGGTACAAAGTTGCAGGTGAAACGGGTTCCAGGAAATTTTAATTCTAGTGTCTTACCACTCCAATTGAAAAATAGTTATTGATTACGTTATATGGAATGCGGGTATCAAAAACTTTCAGATTATTCGGGTCCAGTTGGGAGGTGTCGTATAATTCTATCGACCACCTGAAGTAAAATACAGAATCTTTTAATTAATTCCAAAAGAATGCGGAATTGAAAATTTCCTCAAATTTGGCGCAAAATTTTAAATTGCGCTTATTCCACTATTCGGATTTTCAGCTATTTAATGAGCATAATAATGCAATTATCCGTCCGTAATAGCTATGGAAATGTTAAAATTTACCTATCCATCATAATTGGAGATCCTCTCGCCACTTTATGAAGCATTTTGTGAATTGATTCGCCTTCGTATCCTCCTCCCCATCGAAGGCATCGTGCCAAATCATTACCAGTTCCTAATGGAATTACGGCGACCGGTGGCTGACATTCCAGTTCTACTTTATCTATAAAGTAAGGATAGTTACTACCTTCCTCTCTTAGATTTATTAAGAAGGGTACCTATAGTTTATTTTGATATAAAGGGTGATTACGTTGGTATTTTCCTTTTAAGAGTAGATAGAGCTCAGGCGTCCTTTTTATATTCCATACTTTCAGTAGTTAAAATTTGAAATAATGTATACAAAAATTATACTAGTCTTTGTCAGCCTTTTTTTATCCGACTGGACAGACAAATGAAAACCTATTTATCACTGTAAAACTTGAGTTAAGGAATAGTGGTAGGTTTTACACAAACAGGACACCACCTTTTTGCTCATATCTCAAAAACAAATTGAGCTAGCGCTCCCATTTCTACACCTGTGAATATAGAATTAAAGAGCAGGTCACAGAAAGAACACATCACTCGGAAAATATAGACAGATTTCTGACAAGAGAAATGTTAATTTAATTTTTAGTTTTGCGCGGTTTGGCTCTACATTTTTGATCATATCTCAAGAACTATTTCAGCAATGTCACTCGTTTTCCTTACACTGGATCGATAATTCAAAAGTCCCTTTTACTCTATATCTCTTTGAGATGTTATCTTTTTCTACTAGCTCTATCTACTGTTTGAAAGGAAAAAATTAATTAAAAATCAATGTGGATACGAACTTACGTAAGTTAATTTGAAATTTACCAATGAGAACTTTGGAGACAACCCATGGAGGGTTGAAACGTAAATTTCAACCCATGGAAGTTTCCAATGAATTGTCTTATTCATACTTTCTTGTTTTTCCCTTGATTAACTATTTGACTTTTATTATTCTTTTGTATCCAGATGCATTAGCCTTCGCACTTATAAAATCAAATTTATTAATTGTTGCCAAACGGCTTTGGATAATTCAACGAAATTTACAAATGATAACTGCTCAATGAGGGAGCGCAATTTGCAAAAAAAGCTTTTTTGTGTTGTCAGAGGGGTTGGTAGTAAAAATTATACACCACTGCTTTTTCATAAAATAAAAATCACTTTTGGATTATCCATTTAGTTCGCAAGAAAAAGTTTTCTTTCAATTTCTCTGTACAACTCAGGGTTTTCAAGTAAAACAATATAAAATTACAACATCAATCTGTGATGTTCCTCATCAACGAAAACTATAGGAATTGCTCGAAATGTAGTACAACCAACTCATAATATTTTCTTTTCTTTTGTACCTAAATCAATTATTTTGAAAATTACTACAGTTACACTTTCAACGCCAACGCAATTGCACCTGTAAGGGAATAGCTAAATATTAATTATCCGAGAAGAAATGAAATAAATGATAATATCAATGGAATTGAATCAATTGGCCACCCAGATCACCGGATCTGACTCCACTGGATTTTTACGTTTGGGGACATGCAAAAGAGTCTATTGTACTCCAGTTTTAACCAGAGATGATTTAGTTTTACGAATTCAGCAAGCCTGCAATGATATACGGCAAAATCCCAGTTAAGTATCAGTGGCAAAAAAATAATTAGTAGACGAAATTATCGAAAATGTATTGAAGTGGGTGGACTACACTTAATTTTTTTTTGTTGTGATACACCACCGATTGAATTTGTGATTTTATTATGTTTCAGTTTCATTGAATGATTATCAGCTACTTTTATTTTTTGCTTGAAAACAATGAGTTGTACGGAGAAATGGAAAGGAATCGTTTATATTTAAAACTCAATGAAGATTTCAAATGTGATTTTTATTTTATGAAAAAGCAATGGCGTATCATTTTTTTCTTTAAAAACATCCATTCACTTGTTAGTACGGACGCCACTTACCAAACAAAAAAATAGTTTTTACTGCAAAATGTGCTCTCTCGTTCGCAGCTACTGGCTGCAAAATTTCGCTTAAATATCCACAGCTGTTTGGCAACAATTTAAAAATTTGATTTTTTTAGGTCAAATTTAAGCACCCTGTATTTCCTTAGCGAAGCGTTTTTCGAATATGGTTTATCATGCAAACCCATATTGTTTTACGCTACTATATCGTTCCCTGAAGTTTCAGCTCTGGAAACTGGACCACACTGTATGTTACATTCTAAATGAAAGACATTCGTGGTGACTATTTAAGCCACTAACAAATACCAAGAGATCCAAAACCTTCCTTCATTGTCGATAGTGTGCACAGAAAATTCAATTTTATTATTATTTTTTATTATCTTAACAGCTCGGTTTTACTGATTCCATTGCACCGGAATATTAGTGAATCTACACAAATCTCCACTTACCCATTGATTCTAGCACCCAGCCAACGGTACCATCTCCACCACAACATATAACTTTAAAGTTCGGTACATCTTTGAACATATTGAGACCCTGCATGGGGCCACCTTGCGTGGAACCTGAAAGTATGCAAACTTGGTTTAACTTATTCTGAAAACACGCGTTTTTTACTTAAAAACTTACCTAGAATATGGACTTGTCGCGGATTTAGAATGTATTGAAATTTTCGCAGAATTTTGTATCCTTGCCGACCCCCTGATTTCGGGTTGATGAACACTAACAGTGGTACTGATGAAGGTGGCGGAGTTATTTGAAACGACATGGCTGCCTGCTTTGTTTGACTTGAAGTTAAGGAACACTGAAAAGAAAAGTTGAATTATTAAAAATAATTTTGCAATGATCTCGCAATTCGCCTGGAAGGTGTAGTTTTGTAAAATTATTATGTTCTTTTTTTTAATTTATGAAACCAACTTCGAGAACAAATCAAGCGGACGTAACAACATAGATTTAAAAAAAAATCGATTAAACATCAAAAAATATATATTTGTTGTCATAGAGCATAATATTCATAGCTGGGTGATTTTGGCAGACATGTTACTAATACAGTTTCCGTTCTGGCAACAGCAAGGTTCTGCTGAAAGCAATTATTTGCTCATGAAATTACCAGACTAAGGTCTGTATCTAATCGATTATGTGCATCCGTATCTTGGAGTCTGGGTAAACATTGAGGTAATTTTGAATTTAAATAACATTAATTATAAAAGTTTAATTGACCAAATCTGCTTTAGATATTGAGCATTTATGCCTTTGATCAAATGGAGATTAGGGCTTTAGCTTGATAAACTAACATATTGCATTCGTTGCTGCTTAACTATTTCGAATCCAATTTCTTCCAAAAATATTCTGGATAAAATTTCACGATAATACTAGGAGACGTATTTCAATAAGTTTCACTTAAAGTCCTTTAAAAGTTGGCAAAGACTCCAATATACTGTTGCAAACCAGTTCAGCGAAGTTTACCCGTTCGCTAACATGGCATGAATAATAAAATTACAGCAATTTTTACGAAATTCAGTTGTTGTTTTCTCATAACTTGCAGACTACAATTTCCTGAGGGCATAAGACTAAATTTATTCGGAAAAATTGAGAACATTCTAGTTTTGTTTCATTTATTTACGTTATTTTCTCGTGTACTAAAGCTGTACCTCAGTCCAGTTTGCCCACATGTTATTTTCAGAGTATTATTAAAGCATTATCCAATACTTACAATACTAACATTGTCGCCGCCATATCTGGATCCTCTCTTTTGAACGGATTTTTGTCTGTCCAACACAATGGGACAAATAGCTGTAGGTGGTAGAATGTGTACTGCATGCTCTCCGAGTCCACATTCCGCCTTCACTTGAGAAACGCATTTATTGTGCAGCTAATAGGAATAGAAAATTTCGATTTCACTAACTTAATATACTTCAAATAATCATTATATGTGTGTGTCTGTTCCACCCCAAATAACGTTCATCCGCAAATAGCAAGTTCAAGTAAATACTTCTGGAACAAATAAACGTTCAGGGTTCATCAAGTTTTCTAAAAGCGGGTTGCCTCCAATTCGCTTCTAGATAAATATCCCAGAGAATAATTACGATTGCTAGGCGAAGAGATTTAGTGACGTAGGGTGAAATTTATAGTCGCAATATGGCTGATTGAATTTAGGCCATTTCCTAGACTGATTAATTTCATTAGAAGAAGGACATCGGTGTTGGTTCGATAAGTGGCAGATGTAAGATTAACAGTCTTGATCAAGTTAAAAATTATTCTTTTAAATAAAAAAAAATTATTAAATATATGTATGTGCAAGTAACAATTCTAGCTGAGAATATCCTGTACAATTTTCATTTATATTTTTGCCAGTTATAACTTATTATTCTGTTACTTTGTATTATTTCATATTGTTCAATTGTTTCTTTTGTATTATTATACGTATAATTACTTATGAGTCAAAAAACCGCTAATTCATGTATACATGTCGAATGAAATTTGTTGTTATTTGTGATAAATCTTGGCTGAAAGATCTTTTCTTTCCGTCTTGAGCCAATTTTCTCCAGTCACAGTACAAGAGCGTTCCCATGTTTAATAATTTATGTTCACACTTTCAATATATGAAATGTCATTTGATAAAATTTCCGATCAAAACTGCGGTAAATTTATTTCGTTTCGTAAGTAATTTCTGAAGTTTTCTTGCTGGGAATTGTTTATTTCTTCAATAATCATGACTAGACTAGACAATCATTAATATCAAAACGCCCTTCTTCAAATGGCATGTTTTCCATCAATTTTAAATCCGAGTATTATAAAAAACGGATTGCACTTATAACTTTCTGGCACAGGATAACTTGGGATCGATTAGACTCGTTTAGAATTTCAAATTGAGGCCTTTGGCAGGTTTGTAATGTCGAAAAACTTATAAATGGTGAAATCCACAAGTTTCGTCCTTGCCGTTTATTTCATAAAAACTTAAAAGTGTATTTAATTTAATTTTGAACTAATGGTTTCGATACTTGCGAATTTCGAGAATTTCCTTTACTTATCCCTAGTCAATTTTCTTTGGTGTTGTAAAGGGATCAGCAAAAAGGCGTTTTCTTCATTCTGCCTTTACCAGCCTGGAGACGGAGGGATTACTCGACTATATTACGAGATCCGAGCCATTGAATGGAATCAGATGAGATTTATCGATGGAATCCGGCTGATGAAATTTCATCTCTCATCTCAGTTGCGGATTATATGAGATTATATTGGAGAAAGGCTATCTAATTACCGTTGGCGTACTGCTTGGGTTTCATTGCCGAATGTTCGCTTTCGGTTCAAGAGGCAAATTACCTATTTTTAGAATTGAATAGATAAACAAATGTTTAATCTCATCAAATTACCGTTCTAATTATAAAAAAAGACATTGAAATGCTAATTGAATTAGGTGTGGTTGGCTCCAAACTAATGATAAAGTTGCAGTAAATGTGCAAATCTGTTTTCGATTAGTGTCTAGCAAGTTTCGTTTCAATTTTAAGGTTTTCAATGCAACTAAAACATAAATTGGGTATAACTTCTGCTTATTTCAGTTTATACCGGTGTGTCTGTAATAGTTAGAAAAATATATCGATTTTCGAATTTTTGAAATATAAATTTGTTGAGTTATGAACAGGATGACGAAGTTACGAAAATGTGCCGTTTCCAAAAACTGCAATAAAACGTATAACTTTCAAATTGTGAGACGAATCTAATTTATTTTCCACCGGATCTAACACAACTTTCCTCGAGTGACAACTGATGCCGAATTTATTCCATTTGCCTTGAACATGTTAGCGAAATTTTATTGATAGGATTCGTCAAATCGACAAATTTCCGGGGTTTGATTTTTCCAAAATTATTACTTTTCTATGGGGTAATTCAAGTACTTACTGTAATCTGGCACCATCTGCAATGCAAGCCAGTAACCCCCGCTTTTACCGGTTTCCGGCATCGGCCGCATTTTCCATGGCAATTTCCTTCCACCCAATGGTGCAGCAACGTTTGTGAAGACTTCTTGCTCTTGACGTATGTCGCTATGCAACTTGCCGGCGCTCTTCCTACACAACGTTCGTGGACGGTATATTTACAAACTGAAAATAGAATAGAATAAAGCTAGATGTGCCTGTTTACCGGGTAAATAGGTGGGCATTCATACATGCAGAAACTGCAAAGCTCGGATATTCGAATACACTGAAAATGATGTTTCACGTTCCAGTTTAGTGAAAACTGAATCGATTTTTATGCTTTTAGGTATACGGTCGGGTGAGAATTCAGCTGACGGCTATTTAGTTGAAATACCTTTTTTGCAATGTTGTGTATACAAACGTGCAACAGTCGGCCTAATTAAGTCAATTAAAATTGGAGATTAATAATGAAATATAACCACGAGTTTAGGATCGGATATCCCCTTTTAGGGGGGAAGTAAATTTAGCAAATAGACAATAATTATTACAAAAGGACTAAGAGAAGTTCCAAAATACATTGGAATAAGATGAAAGCACAAAAATATTATGAGAGGCGGATATAACGCAAAAAGTTACGAAGGAATAAAGTTATTGGAATAACTAAAAAAAACAGCTAAAACAATTTTGGTTTGCCATAAATTTTTTCCAGAGTATTTTAATTAAAACTATAAAACATACACCGCTATAAATCCGCTTCAGAATTACATAGTCGTTTTAATTATGAAGAAAATTAGGAGACGAACTAAAAAATAAGGCAAAAAATTTGGTCTAAAATACGAAATGATTCAAAAAAAATTAAACGAATATTTGCATTTCAAGAGAGGCAACTAACGCAATTAGTAAAGTAAGGAAAACAGCCAGTAAAATTACTAAAGAAAATGGCAATAATTTTCCAAAGACGACAGTATTTTCTATATCAGTTAACGACAAAAATAGTAAAATGATGATAACGTTCTTGATTAATAATTTATTACTTCCGATTTACAAACGTTTTTTTCAAATATGAATAAAATGTACTCTGGAGAAAGACATTTTGGAAAAAAAAGAAGAAATGTATAACAGTCGATCTAAATAAATCGATTTAAATAGGAAATGAACAAAAATATGCTGTAATAAAATTTATGGAGCAGAAATTTTTATATGGCGTAAAATATTTCAATATGAATTAAATGAAACTACACTTGCGTGCATAGAAATCGGCCCACAGTAAACTTTTGATTTTAACTATATTTTTTCTAAAAACTATTCATCAGAACAAAAAAAGAAATATGCTGTTTGAAAGACAATTTAATATGCTTTAATGTGAGTATAAATTATTGTGAGTATCCTATGTTTAACATAGTGAAATTAATGCATTAAGCCAATTAAGTTTTTTTATTATTAACATTAATAGGGTTATTCACAATTTAAAATTTAACACTTCATTTTTTAATAATGGGTATGACCTCCTCTTTCCCTAATTACTTCTCTCATACGATTAGGCATAGATCTAATGAAGTTTGCTATTGTTTCTTGAGGGATGTTAAACCACTCTTTTTCTACTGCAACAAAAAACTCTGGGATAGAGTTTGGGTTCTGAAGTCTAGCTCGAATTCTTCGTTTTAGCTCATCCCATAAGTGTTCGATCGGATTTAAGTCAGGACTGTATGCTGGCCGCTCCATAACCCGAAAACCGACTTCTGCAATGTAATCTTGCACGAATCTTGCGGTGTGCGGCTTAAATTCGTCTCCAATGTAGTCGACGTAAGATACCACTGAATTGCTAAAGTCTCCTCCGTATATCTAACAGCCGTTAAACCTCTTCTTCCGTGAACACGGTCGCCCCTACGAATGAACTCAGGGTCGGTTCGTGCTCCTATAGAAATTGCACCCCAGATCATACAGGAACCACCTCCATAAGCACTCCGCTCTTCAAAGCAGCAATCTGCAAATCGCTCTCTTGGTCTTCGGTACACTTTCCTTCTTCGGTCGCTACCATGGAGGCATATTCTGGTCTCATCTGAGAACAGAACAGACCCCCATTGTTCCAACGTCCAATTCAGATGATCCCGTGCAAAACGCAGGCGTGCTTGCCGATGAGCTGGAGTAAGTTTTGGACCAATCGCAGGTGTTTTAGGGGTCAGGTTATTTTCCTTCGGTCTTCGTCTTACTGTCCACTGACTAATAGCCACTCCTCGCACCTCACGGAGCTGTCGTTGCACTTGAACGGCATTAAGGTGACGATTTCTTAATGTTGTTGACACAATAAATCGGTCATCACGAGCGGTTGTAAATCACCTTCTGCCTGTTCCAGGTCGCCTATGAAATGATCCAGTCTCCTCATAACGTTTGCACACTCTTAGAACCGTTGCGCGTGTCATATCCGATTGTCTAGGAACAGCTCGATGACGAAGTCCATTTTCGGTTAAAACAATAACTTGGCCGGCTTTTTGTGGTGTGGTACGCATTAAACTAACACACAAACACTATTGAGATTATGAAAAACGAATTAATATGCAAATTTCAGTTGCAAACGCAATAATTTTAATATTTGACAATTTTTTTATTTTCGTTACGATCACCACATAAACACGTTTCATTGGTTTACCGGTTGCTACGCATATAAACGACAAGCCTTTTTGATAAATTTATACTCACATTAAAGCATATTAAATTGCCTTTCAAACAGCATATTTCTTTTTTTCATCTGATGAATAGTTTTTAACAAAAATATAATTAAAGTCAAAAGTTTACAGTGGGCCGATTTCTATGCACGCAAGTTTAGTTAACAATCAGTATTAGAAACTGCATAATTAATGCTAAAATGAAGACTAGAAAGAAAGACAAGTAGCAGAATTAATAAAATAAAGAATAATATTTTTAAAAGTGCAAGAAAAGAGCGATGATGGACTAAATATCGTTCATTTTGTGACAAGTGAAATGCTCCTCAGGCACATTCGAAAATATTACGCTGAAACGTATTCAAACATGTTTTTTACATATGGTCACTGTGAAAAGTCAACTATGAGTCGGCAAAATCAAGGCACATATTTGATAAACATTAATTAAATTTATCAACGTTTTATCAAACGTGGAAATTGGGACTAAAATAGCTGTAAAAATATGCGACAAATGACTGGCAAAAAATTACTTATTTTTAGAAGTTGCCACTTTAAGAATCTGCAATATTTTCTCCCATAACTTAAATTGTTATATTTGGAACTTGACTTACATGTACAACATAGGCCTTTCTTGCCCAATCCTACCAACATATTCAAACACAAGTTACAATAGGCTGGTCGGCTGAAATGCTTCAATCTCCATAAATGCTTGCCATCTTCTTTGACATTGGAATCTAGTCCTAACAGAACTAGCAAAGGAATAGTTGTTAATCCACCTCTTTTCCACTCTTCGAGTGAAACTAGACCATCTTTGTTGAAGTCTATTTCTATCATCATGTCTTGTAAAATCTGCAAAATTAATTTTAGGCAGCTCGGTCATTTTATTAAATTCTGTCTGGACTAAGAGCTCGGGCGAGTTTAAACTTTGTTGACTGATTAGATTTGCACGTAAAATTCCACTCTAATTGAGAGCAATTCAAACATGCTACTAAAGTTTAAAGTGAGCGATTTTCATATTACATTTAACATTTGAATTTTGCTGGACGATTATTCATTTAGCCAGAACATTAAATTTTAATTTCCGCGCAAAAATCTCCTTTATACGATATTACCGATTTATAGCGCTTAATCATTTATCTATGACTTTCTTTGCATATTAAATCGACGCTTTCTTTCTCGAATATTATGTTTTATTAAACGGCTTTGTTTCCATAACTGGATGTTAATAAATCATGAATTATTGTAGCGTAAAGGTGCTATAGCCGTTCTTTCATTCCGTCGAATTTATGTCCTAATAAAACTCTGGTTCCCGATTTGCAGGGACTCAAACATTCTTAAGCATGAAACATTACCTGAATGGCTTGGTGTTTAATTGAAGTAAATGGCCGTGCCATTTTCGTGCCTTCATTTACATTACATCCAAAAAAGTCACGTTATTAACAATTTCAGAACAAAAATTTTTATTTGCCATACTTACAGGTTTTAGTTCTGATACGTCCCATCCCAAATACTCAGCTACAGTCATCATTTGGTTTACTATACAATCTACTTCATTCTTGTCCAGGTAGCCATTTCCATCCGTATCGTACAGCCGAAACATAACTGATAATAAAGGATATAAGATTAGTAAGATATTTCATCCCTGAACAGAACTTAAAGGATTAATAGTCGAGAATAGGTATAATGTTCTAACACGTATATTTAGTTTAAGCAATACATGGGTTTAAAATTGAATTTCCTTAGATCAAGGCAAATTTCGTCGACAATCAAGGAGAAACCAGCCTCCAAACACGAACGGTTGCAAGATCTTATTATATAAATAGGTGCTCATTACAAAGCTCTAAAACAGTATTCAGGCTCTAAACTTACATTCTAATTTATCCTCGGGTCGCCCGGCTTCAAGTAACGACAAATAGCAGACAATGTCCTTTAAGGACACCTTTACGCTATTCACTAGCACCGTGTTTTCAAGAAGATGCCGCTCATCTGAAAATATAATTTTAATATGTTTGCATTATTTCATTTTATCAATTATAACGAAATGAAATTTTCAAATTAAAATATGTAATGGATGGTTGGAACTTGAAGATTTCTTTTGTAGCATCTGATAGTTTAATTACAAAAAGCATTTAATTAGAATCTTTCTGGTTTTATTATTCTATCGATTTTAGCAATTTTGTAATCAATACTCTGAACGGAAATAATTATATTCTATTGTTCAACTGTTACTGTTTCACCCACCTTGCTGCCTTAAAGCTAAATACATATTTATCAAATCTCATGTTAAATTACAGGCACTGCCTTTTCTCTAGAATCCAACAGTTTTCTATTTCAACGAATGACGCATACGGGGAGTCAATTTGAAAACTTTGCACCCCTAATATCTCTCTTGCAGTTAGAAATATGAAACATCCGAACCCTTGTTTCAACCCTCTAAGAGGGGTAGATATCACACTTAGAATCTTAAATGGGAATGGGGGTCAAGTGGCACATTGTTTTAAAGGGCCTTCAATTCTCTTTTCAGTGGTATCCTACTTTGTTGCTTTTTGTTCAGGGGTTTCTGACTAATCGCGTTTCAAAGTTGCAGAAACAATTAAACTTTCCCCGCATTGCGATGTTGGTTTCCAGGTTAGAGTTTACACGAAAATTATTGCATTGACTCTCTTTGCAGTACAAGTGATTAGAAGAGTAGGCGACACCGGTAAAATCGTTGAATAACAGAATCGAAAATCTAGCTTTAAACAATTGATATTTTATTTATTGATTATTTTACTTCGACAAAAATTACTTTTTATTTGCGGAAACTTTTCATTTCTACAATAAAACACATGGGATCTATTTACGTACTATCATATCAGTTGTTCAAAATGTTTTCCATTATCCTGTAAACAATAATAAGGTCTGTTTACGAACTCCTCATTAACATTCCCGAACTTCACCGGGAATTGACCAGAATTCTGCTGCCAATCGTCTTTTAAGATCATCAATATCAGCAGGTCGTGTCTTATAAATAATGGACTTTAGATGTCCCCAAAGAAAGAAGTCTAAAGGTGTTAAATCAGGTGATCTTGGAGGCCAATCAATTGGTCCCCTTCTGACAATCCATCTATTCGGGAATCTCTCATTTAACCATTGTCGGACCGGAAGAAAATAATGACGTGGAGCACCGTTCCGCTGGAATTTAACTAATCCTCCAGTAGAACTGAAGTACCTTCTGCACCAATTTCAGCATCTTAACCTACAGATCACCTGTCAAGTTTCCTTCAATGAATAAAGGACCAATAATGGATTTTCCAAGAATACCAGCCCAAACATTTACTTTTTGAGGATATTGCGTATGTCTTTCTCGAACAATCTGCGGTTTTTCGTCACTCCAATATCGACAATTCTGTTTGTTAACACATTCATTTATAAAAAAGGAACATTCATCGCTGAAATAGATATTTGGCAGAATATTGGGGATGGCATTGACTTGACGACTCATGAATTCAAATAACTCCATTATTATATGAAAATCATCGTCATAGAGTTCTTGTAGAAGCTCCATTTTGTATGGATGGAGTTTATGCCTTTTCAGTGCTTTTCTTACAGTCTCGTGTGATATTACTGTCTGTTCTGCTACTGTCCGCAAGAATTTGGTGGGCTCTGCAGAAAATAGTCCCAAAACCTCATTTTGAGCTCCTTCATTCATCACTCGTAGGTTGTTTCTCTTTCTATTACTCACGGAACCAGTTTCGGAGAACTTTTTTACCAAATCCAGCACATATCTGTGACTTACTTCATGATTTCGATTTCTTTCATTGAAAGCCAATGCCGTCTTTCGTGCGCACTTTCTAAACCCTCCATAAATGAAAATAATTTCAGTTTGAGTAGAATTTCAGTAGAATTTGTGCAAACACTTTGAACAATTTGAAACGGTGCCATCCATGGGCGTAGCGAGGAAGAGGCAGGGGAGAGTCATGCCACTGAAAAGAGCATCAAACGCCCTTTAAAACGATGTGCCACTTGACCCCCATAAGTGGGACATCTAACCCTCCTAGGGGGTTGAAACAAGAAGGCAAAAAATATTAATTTAAAGTGTCCCCCTTACAGATAAAATTGACGTGTCTTCTCGATTTTTCATATTTTTAACTGTATATGAAGACCTTTTTGTTAATTTTTATGCTCTTAATTGTATAGTAAGACAAATCGACATAATCCCATTGACTATGCGCTAGTTGAAGCATAAAAATATTTATTTGCGTATAGCCGCCTTTTCGTTGTCTTCAAATTACATTTCCACCCCGGGCATACTATAAAACTCTTAATCATTTTGCGAGTCAGCCATATAAGTTATTTGGGACCTTGCTTCGCCCAAAATAATACGACATTATTCCAGATTCATCTGGCATTTATGATTCGCAGATAACAAAATTTATTTTCTTAATATGTTCGGTGTACGTGACAGAAATTTATGAATCTCGGGTTCAGATAAAATTCCCAAAGCCTTAAACCTCTTTTGAGTTAAGGGCATATTAGCGGTACCTGAAGAGAATAGCAAATTTGGTGGTTGATGAAATATTTGCCTTAGTTATGCATATTTTAGGTTATTATTTTGCTTCTCGTGGTAGATAGTTTAATATTAGGATGACGGATTTCTGGAATAGAACTTAATTGACAAAATGCGTTGCTTCGGTCACCAATCTTTACCTTCTAATTTCCCATTATTGACCAACAAAGAGTTATTGGACTTTTTCGATGAATTTCGTGAAATCTGGCTATGCGAGGGGCTGGAATCGGTGCTTTTTTTTCCAACAGCTTCGTGACATGAATAGGACGTGTGTGTTATTGTCAGCAATGGATGGACGCTTCCTGGGAATAAAAGAATTCCATTGTACTCAAGAGCTTTTTTCTAGACACGGTTTCCAGTAAAGTGAGTTGTTATTAGCTTCAGTATTCCATATGTTTTCATAGAGTATTTCAAAAAGAATTTTTTCCATGTTACATTACATTTTGATATAATTTGTGATTAATTGTATGGTAAGAGTACAAATTAAGAAATTTGATAGATTCATACTAGCCATCGATACGGACTCATTTCATTTAAATTTAACGTATTCGATTCGGAATTGCAAATTTTATTCAGTACCAGCATTTAATACATTATTTATCACATTTCCAATGAATTGAAAACGAGGTTCTGGTTGTTTCATTCACTAATTTAAATAAATTAAAAAACACATGAATATATTGAACTTCGAAATGCTGTTTCCGAAACGGATTGGCGGGTAATTTAGTTACACCGGACGGAATTTTCGCTTAGCGAGATACGAAATTGAAACGTCACGTCGTCATTTGTCTTTGCGACCGACGGATCATCAATTTTTCGAAACGAGTTGCATCCCAAATGCAGACATTGAAATAGAGCGTATTTGCCAATTTTACATGACATGAACATGCAACGTATCCAGGAAGTAAAATAAACCTTAAAATGAAATAAATTTGACCATTTTTTATAAATTGAAAGAAACAATTTCATTTTAAACAATTTAATCGGCTGAGAACGGATTCACTTAAATTTACTTCTTATAATTTAAAAGATCTTTCTTTGGCCTTAAACTGTTAGGGTCGTTTCTTAAACCCTAAGAGGTTTAAGGGCAGGGGAAATGCTTCTATAAACACGTTGTTCTGTAGCATGTTGAGTTCTATGTCACCATGTTCTAATAGAAACTGTACAGGGAAACTAAAAATATAATTATTTCAGAAAAAGTGTTGCAACTGTAACGAGTACGAAAGTCACTTTGAAGAAAGGCTGAATATGTTTAAGTTTGGAATCATGCCAATTACATATACATAAACATACGTATAAAATTAACTAAATATAAGATTCATTTATATTTATCAAGTAATAAGAGAATCAAGTTCAATTTTCTTAATTTCTATTTGTAAGAGAAGATTAACCACTTACCAAAAAACGTTTTTTTATCGTTTTATAGATCCAATGGAATATTCTTATAACTTGCGCAAATAACTCAAAATGATTCTGAGTTTTCTGTACTAAAAGCGTATTTTCAGGGTTTGCCATGATTAATAACTCCCATTAACTCCGTCTATGAAACTAAAATACTGCAAAGTATGTTCCTTTGGAAATTGCTGAGAATCGCAGGCTTAAAGAATTTCGATAGCAAACACATTCTTCGCCAAGTTATAGCCTTGTGGTTGCAGTTAAAGGAGTTTATAAATTTAATTTATTTGCCCATTTAATGGTCAAATGGCATCTGGTTCAGCGGTTTTGTTTCAAAAAGGTTTATTGTAACTATTTCATAGAAAATAAAGATGAATTATTGACGATTTTCTTAAATAGTAAACACAAAATGAAAACTTTGTATTTTTTTTAGAAAAATTGTCACTGTTTGTTAAATTTTACAAATATCTAAAAACACAAAAACCCAAGACATTTAAACTAACAAAAAAAAACTAGCAACACACACATTAAAAAGCATTTAATAATTTGGCTCTTTCCCCTAGTATTTCTTTGATCGTGATATCAAACTGAATTATACTTATTTCGTCTTATATTATATATATTTTCGTCTATTTTATTTATTCCCTTATTTTATATTTGCGGGTGGTTGTTTCATAGTTCTGAAGAATCATTTTGATGACCGTGATTCGATGTCGAAGGAGATTTTAGCTACGTGAAAAAAATACCTGATTTTCCTTTAGTGGAACAGTCACAATCCGATTTGTGATGTCCTAATAGTGTTTCGCTTAGACCCTGTATTCTTTCGACGAATGTCTTCGGTTTTTCATTGGGTGTGCTCAACTCACTGATGGCATTCAAGTTCGGAGAAGAACCTGAAAAAAACAGTCCAATCTATGGAATAAAAACGTTGATAAATTTTACCATAAATAATAATATAATGTAATTACACAGTCGTTTATGCTTCTAACACACACAATTTAAAGGAATCAAGTTCTCATCTTTCAGGTAGTTAAACAAAATTGTTGAATGCTGGGAATTATGTATATACAAGGAAAGGAAACTGTTTTATCCAAAATGAGTAGCCAAGAAGCGGATTTTTCGTTACATATATTTTAGCCCTTATTGTTTTGCCTTTTAATATCGAATAATAAAAAAACCCCGTTCATTATAAAGATGCAAAATAACTGGTGAAGGCATCGGACAATGGAAGACCTGAACAAAGAACCGCTTTCAGAAATAGAATGTTAAAAATTTGCACATTTTTTTCATTTTATTGCTGTTCGGATTAATGTTATAGGCAATTTAATTTTCCTTTGAGGGATTACTTTTCAAATTTGTCACGGCCGCTACAACAAAGGAAAACCGCCAATAATTGTATTAATGAATTTATACCTGGCATGAGCTTTATCTCGGAAATGGAATGGAACATTAGGTTGACGCATCCAGTCGAAAAGCAGGAAGTCGAAATTTCATTATGAAAAAGTTGCTTCTCAAACTTTCCGCTTCTCCTCTACATTGGTAACGATGTTGATAATGAAGTTTCATAACTTCAAGATCGGAGGGTAAAAGTGACACAAGTTTCCAATTCCATAATTGTAATAATTAGTATTTCAGTTTATTATGATTTATTATTTAGTATGGTATTAGATTAAAAATATCAAGCAATTTCGAACAAAACGGTTTAAAAGTATTTATAACATCGAATTAGACTGTGATGTTATCTATATGTTTTAAAGTTTCCTTTTAAGCTACTTGTTAATTTATTAAAAAAAATTAGTAATAAGATTTCCATTAAAAGCTAAAATAAAACTTAGTTTATTCTCAAATAATCCTCAACCGAATTTCCATCTAATCTTGCCGAAAAGCCAATGAAACTTGGGGTAAAAGAAAGCGCATATAACTGTTTTGAAAGTCAATGAATTTGCATTGTAATAGGACTCACATTTGCATCCTAGGTGTGCTGCTTTAAACATGCTGATAATGTAATTACGAAGTTCATGAAACAATTTTCCGCAATCTGAAGCCGGCTTTCACACGTAAATCTAACAAAATACCTTCGAACTTACTGCTATAGGTGTTAATTTTGCGTCCAAATTAATTATTTTTTTTGGAAAGAATGTGTTTAGGTGTATTTTCAAAAGGACGGGATTAGTTCTTCTTTAAAGTCTGGCTTTGAATGAAATCAATTTACACTTCTCTACTATCATTTCAAACTGACAACAAACTGCTTCTATTCGGTCATCCAGCGAAATTTTCACTTTATATTCCATTAAATTAGTTCGACCTACGCAGTTGTTAGCAATTGCTGCCCGTATAAATTGCATTTAATACCACCAATTACATGGAAGCAAAATAAACCGCTCAATTTTCTGCTTCTATATATCGCCTGAAACGTCTAGAAAATCACAACGAATGTTATGAGCCTTCGTGCTAGCTTTTAGGAAATAATTTACTTTATTGGATGCCGGAAAGTGGACAATCCTTGTCCCTAACTGTATAAAATGGCCTGTATTTTAACACCTGGAATTAGATGATGCAATTTAAAAAGTAATTTATACTCTATTTGTTGGAAGTAGATGGATATGTTTTTTCCGTTTTTCTAAAAGATTTTTCTAATTTTAAAACACCGTTGATTAGTATTTTGAGAATAGCTTTCATTAAAGCTATGTTATTTGTGTTTTGACACAAAAACAATTTACAAATGATACTTTATTTTATAATGTATTATGCTAAATTAAATTAAATTATAATCGAAATACAAAAAAGGCTTTGCATTCAATCAGCAATATCGGATTTATTTTAGTATGTTACAAAGCTGACTTTAATTTCCTCTCATTATCTGTTATCTTTATTTTTTATATGAACATATGTCTGTTATCATGAGGAGTTACCGAGGAACGAACTCACATTTATGTGGAAATGGTTTTTACAATACATCCATTTTCGGCGATAAACCTGATCCACATGCACGAAAACCTATCTTTTCGCCACCAAAATCCTTGTCGATCGTCAGGAAATGGAGATAATCCTTATCCATAATCCCTGTAGGTAGATTTTGGGTCTGCATTTCGAAGATTTACCCCTCAGTAAGCTGCTATTATTTCTTTGCTACTCTTTGTGGTGCCATTTAAATCCCACTCATTTTGAAATAATTCGTGGCCGACTTTTTTTCAGAGAATAATAAAATCTGTAATCGCCTTTTCACACTTTTGCACAAGTTGTTTTTGCTTCTTGGGCTGTTCAGTGATAACTTTTATTAAGTGCATAAAGTGTGTGAATAGTTTATTGTCTTCAAGAAAGAACTGAAATTATTTTCATTTATGGAGAGGTCAGAAAGTGCGCAGGAAAGACGGCATTGGTTTTCAATGAAAGAAATCGGAATCATGAAGTAAGTCACAGATATGTGCTGGATTTGGTAAAAAAACTTCTCCAAAACTGGTTCGGTGATTAATAGAAAGGAAACAACCTACGAGTAATGAATGAAGGAGCTCAAAATGAGCTTTTGGGATTATTTGCTGCAGAGCCCAACCACTCCTTGCGGACAGTAGCAGAACAGACAGAAATATCACACGAGACAGTAAGAAAATCACTGAAAATGCATAAACTCCATCCATACAAAATGCAGATACTTCAAGAAATTTATGACGATGATTTTGATAGAAGAATCGAGTTGTGTGAATTCATGAGTCGTCAAGTCAACGCCATCCCCAATATTCTGTCGAATATCTATTTCAGCGATGAGTGTTCATTTTGCTACATGGAAATGTTAACAAACAAAATTGTCGATATTGGAGTGACGATAAACCGCATATTTTTCGAGAAAGACACACACAATATCTTTTCTATTCGATTTTCTATCTGTTATTCAACGATTTTAACGGTGTCACCTACTCTTCTAATCATTTGTACTGCAAGGAGAGCCAATGCAATCATTTTTTTGTGAACACTAACCTGGAAACCAACATCGCAATTCGGGGAAAGTTTAATTGTTTCTGCAACTTTGAAACGCGATTAGTCAGAAACCCCTGAACAAAAAGCAACAAAGTAGGATACCACTGAAAAGAGAATTGAAGGCCCTTTAAAACAACGTGCCAGTTGACCCCCATTCCCATTTAAGATTCTAAGAGTGACATGTACCCCTCCTAGGGGGTTGAAACAATAAAATTTACGTGTCTTTCGAATTTTTTATATTTCTAACTGCAAGAAAGATATAAAGGGTGGAAAGTTTTCAAATTGACATCCCGTATATGTAGAATGAAATATAAAAACGTTTTAACCTATAAACTCTCTAAAGAAATGTCTTTTTATATCACTAGTGTTGTAAATAGTGAGGTTTTATATTAGTAGATGTAAAACTAACAATTAATTTGTTTATAGTATGAAAGTTATGCGCTTGATTACAATTGCCGTAGATAAGATTCCTTCCAGAATAAATCTGTGTATGACTAAGACGTACAATTTTTAAATTTTCAGTAAAATTAACTATCAAGCTGTGCTATAAATGTAACAAATAGGCTCATCCTCAAAAGCGCTCGAAAGTTGGATACGCCTGAGGTTTTTCACTGATTACTTTTCTCTAGCTTTAGACGAGAAAACTTTGGTATCTGTACATTCATTGAAAAGAATCAGGTTACCGCCAAGATTTCATATATTTATCAGAGGCATTAAAATATGTCGGTATTGATTTTTTTGCGCTGGATTCCTTCCAGAGCCGTTTGAATCCCATCTCTGAAATATATCCCGACTTGAGAAAATTAGAGTCGCATCTGAATTTTTATTGCTTGAGATCATTCGATACCAGGGCCATTCCGCTGCTTCTGTGCATGATGTCCCAAATTTATAACCTTCATAAACCAAAATGCATAAATGGGTATTAAGAGGGCACGACACAGATTTGGAATAATAGACTCAGTCGAGTAAGTAGTAACTCGAAAAATAAAATAGAAAACTGGCGGGCTTAATGGAAAAGTTTGTTGGAGGATTTACTGACTGAAATTTAATTTGAAATTACCAAAATATCCGATTAGCTTCGGGTAGTTGGTGTTTTATTGTATAACTTTCCACATTAATTTTTCAGTTGATTTCTGCAATCTTTAGATTTTCAAATATTTTAGTGGGACAGGATCAAGAACAAAATCGATTTCGGTGAAAATATTATTTGAATACAAAAATGTCTTAACTGGCCTCTACACGCAAGGCAGCTGCTAAAGCAAAGAATTGGCGCAAAATATAAAATTGTCTTCTGGTTATATCACAGAAAGTCCGTTGACAACGACAATGTAAGTTCTGATTTTAAAATAAAGCAAAAAATATTAGTAACCTCTGTTATGCGATGTTATGGGAGCACAAGCTGTCGTTGAGCTGAGCACTGTCATTTCTTTAAACGCTTTACCTTCCATTTTGACACTCTTTCGGACGAACGATAGAAATAGGTGCTTACAGAGCTCCCTGGGAGTTTCCATCTCCAAGTAAGTGTCCAGGAATTCACAGAATCCTTGCAGGTCGATATCCTGAAACGAAGAAAAATGTCTAATCATGTGGTGTTATGGTTACACTATCTAAGATACCCGGAAATATCAACTGGTGTCTGCATTTGGATGGGATTTGATGCAATCAATTTTTCACGATTTTTTTTATGTAATTTACAATCCATTGATTGAGATCAACCAGGTTTTATAACATCACAGCTGACGGTTTTAAGCCGTTTTCCCATTTTTCATTTGGGTAACCTTTGCGAATGGAATTGAAAATGTTTTAAATTCACAGATTCTGGTGTTCAGTCTAGAAGCAAATTTAATTCCTTTGCATCCATTAAACTTTACATTATTGTCCCACTATATTTGGCAACACATTCATCCTGAGTTCCATATGCATTTTAATTCTACTGTAATAACATCATCTATTGTGACTAGTGATGCTAAAGCAAGCGACGTTTAATTTTTGGCCATGTTCCAAATTGAATAGGAATTGCAGCGAACCAAACATATCCCTCTTAAGCTATTTGGAAAATCAATTCGTCCTTCATAAAAGAAGGAATTACCAATGCGTTGAGTTAGGACTGACTGGTATTTTGTTCGACATTTATTGCCTTTAGAGGACACCAAGCGTTTCTCAATTTTATTCAGACTGCAAAGGACTTTTTCAAATTAAAGTTTAATTTTATTGTCAAAATCAGGTTATTTTTTAATGACCAATTCGCAAAAAATCGGTTATTATTGTGTAGAAATGTCTTAAAAACAACCACTCTATACAAAGTCTACGTCGACAATATAATGCAATGAAAGTATTCTCCATGGAAATGTATTATTCGAATTTAGATCGGCCCCTAAGCGATTCTGGAAATTTCCATATTTGCCCGAATTTCATAAATGAGGTTGGTGCAAATGGAAACTCATCCATACTATTTGCTCTTTTGACCCGAATAATCCCATCTCCTTCTGTTTGGAGAAATATTTCGGAGTTTAATCTAATTCTTGAAACTAGCTAATTTCGTCGCGGTCGCGCTTCAATTTCGAACGATGCGATTTATTTTAAATCCGCGTTTATTAGATGAATCTGCTACTTTAAATTGAGTTCAAAATCTCCTTATGCCGAATTATATAATATAATTAATTTTGTCAAAACTGGGTACATTGTACATTGTTTTTATTTTCTTGATATGCATGCAAAACAATATATGATTGACTGTTCCTGATCCGAAATAACTTCGAGCCGTGAATAAATTACTGCTATTGATTACATTATTTCCGTAGTCCACTTTCATCCCTGTTTCTTCCTCATAAGACCCATTTTGTTTCGAAATGCTTTGACCCGTTGCTTGTGCTTTGTCCTACTTTTTACAAGAAAAAGGACTACAATATATTTTTTTCATTTCACGCCATTTTACAAAAACGCCTAATTTAAAATGAAAATATCAATTGCCAACAGTATATTATAAATAATAGCATATCATAAAAAACTTGACTTTATTAAATTGTTTAATACTTTATTATAATTTTGTTACAACTTATTGTTTCTAGTCTGAAAATATTTGTTTGAATGGTCACTGTTTAATACATTTGCGGGGTGTTTAAATTCGAACGAGTTAATTTTCTAAATCTAATCTCTAAAACCAAGACTACTACAAGTACGAATTGACAACACATTATCTTTTTCTTTTTCCCCTGAACAAGGACTCCCGCAAGGATCCCCGCTCTCACCATTCCTATATAATATATACTGCCATGATATCTATAATTACCACTTACCAGACAAAAACCAAATAGACAAATCAGCGTACATATTACTATACGCCGACGATACTGCACTAATAGTACACGACAAAACCACTGAAAAAGCGACTGAAAGACTCCAAACACTAACGAACAATACAATGTCATGGTTCTATAAATGGAGACTAACACCAAACGCGTCAAAAAATCAACTTCTACTCACAAACCACCGACTCAACGCTGACTCCCCTACAATAATTGCAGACGGCCAAACGACAGAACCAAAGAATGACATAAAATACCTAGGAACCACGATTGACCACAAACTTAAATTCACTAAACACATACGAAACATGAGGACAGAAACAATAAAGAGAACAAAACACTTCCGATCACTAACCTACAAAGACGGAGGAATTAGCACAAACACCGCCACCAAAATATATAAAGCTATTTGTAGACCCTTGCTAGACTATGGACATATACTCATGACCAACGGAACAGAAAGGACAAAACGTTATATACAAACAACAGAACAAATTGCACAAAGACTAATAACACGAATAAGACACCCCCAAAACCCACTACACAACCCCTCCACCCAACTACTATACGAACGCACAAACATGACAAAGATTTCGGAAAGACTCATACATATACAGACAAAATGGACAAACAACCCCTACAACTGGACCATACTGAATCCCCTTTGCCTTACAAGACCAACCAGACAATCCCACTTCCGTTTCCCTACATCAACGCTACTCGAACACTTACAAACGCAACTGACTACTGGACAATAAAATAATTTTTTCTTGTCATTTTTATTTAATAAGATTGTTAACCTAGAATAAGAGAATTTTCATATTTGTTTTTTATTTAGATTAAGACTACATGTATTAAACAAAGGCAGAAAGACCGATAGGTCGATAGCCTTTTTTAGAAATAAAGATGTTTACTACTACTACTCTCTAAAACCAGCATTATCTTAAAATGTTACTACTATAGTATCGTCTAATCGTGAAATCGATGGATTTTCAGCTTCAAATTCAGTCATTAGACATTAAAAGAAGACTCCCGTTGATTACAATTTAAAATTCACGCATAATTAGAGGTTCTTAATTGTACGAGCATAAAGCTCTTTTTATTCTGCACAGCACAAAATTGTATGCCATTAACTTTAAGAAGCCAGTTTAAATGTATCGGGACTTCGAAAATCTCCAGAGCTTTATCGCGATGGTTTTTTTAAAGGCTATTAAGTCGATGATGCCCTCTAAAAGGAAGAGGAGCAAAAGGGAAAATTAGTAATTAGATATTTTTCAGGAAGTAAACAGCAATTCGTGGATCGATAGCAGCGGGTTTATCAATTTTAATTAAACTGCTCTGTTGAAGTTAATTAGGATTTCCTGTGATAATGGTGGTTGTTACTTTACGAAATTGCCTGTAGTGTCAGGATTATTCCATATCAAGTGTACTTAAAGACATTTTCGGTTGTTTGAATGTGACTAGACATTTAATTTTAAACCATTTTTATTATGCGAAGCTTACAGCTTCTAGTTGAATCTTTTAGTATTATTGCTTTAATCAGGTGCGTAAGAACATGTTGATGGAAAACATAACTCTATATGAAAGATAATATAAGCAAATAGACATAAATATGACACTAAATTTAATGTTTTCTTAATATTTTCGTGTTTTTTAACCGGAATTTCAAAAATACACATAAAAAAACCTTTGCGAATATAAGACAACACAACCACCTAAATAGATAATGGAAAATTGAAAATAAACTCATATAACTTCTTCATGCATACGACATTGAACTAAGATTGGTTATATTTATTAGTCTGTGTTTTCCCGATTATTTGTTGAAATGTAACTAAAAATTTTGTCATTTTACATAATAATTTAACTTCAATTCCCAAACTAACAATTTGCGTACAGTTTTTCTTTTCCTCTCAAAAATTTAATTTTCCACTTTATCTATTTTTAAATTTATATAACTAGTAACTATATAAGTAACTAGCGGATTATTTGAGCTATTTCTCACACATAAAAGATCCAACTGATAGTAAGAGCGAAGTTCCAAGTTAAACATTTGCAGTGGAAACCAAAGGCAATTCTCCGGCAAACTTTGACAATATAGTTAACGTAAGCATCCTCGAGAAATAAGCTATGAAAGTTTCAGACAAAGAGCAGTTTACGCCTACTTGGAAGTAATCTAAAAAGAAATAATAATAATACACAAGCCTTATCAGTTCTTTGGCAAATAAAATTAAATTCTGGGTAACTTTTCTTTACTTTATAAATTTAGCCGAAAACAGCGTATAAAATAATATAAAATTGTTCAAAATTAGTTCAATTCGAGTATTATTAGTAATTAATTAAATTCACTGGGCAACGAAATAAATGTATGTGAGTCTACTAACTTTCAGTTAAATATAACGAGCAGGAAATTTGCAATTAGTATGAATTTAACATGTAAAATTTTATAATTATAGTTAATTGCTAAGTATTGCATAAATACAAGCAGAAAAATGGACATTTTAATTTTGTAGTTGTGTCAAGTGCAAAATTAAAAGACAATAACAACAAACGAAAATTTTTAATTAGTAATGTTTTGCATAATGAAGTTTCTGGTTACATTCATTTGCTGGCTTCCTTCTAGTAAATTACTTTGTATACTACTAACTTTGTTATATTTTGGGTATTATGAAATTTCCAACTCAGTTTTTGTCATATAAACCTCTTACTTTCATAATTGAATTTGGCGTAAATATACAAAGCCAATATTACCCATGACATTCTTCGAAAAACGAAATTAAAAGTCTCCGGCAAATCTCGGTAGTCCCGTCTCATATCCCTCGAAAGTGAAGGTAGGTTTTATTTATTCATCACTTTGAGGAAAATAACTGAAATTTGCCCTTTTGTTCAAACGAATTCTGAATATTTTAGGTATTTAAGGCCAACTCGAATGTTGTTTGGTGAATATGGGCGGAAAAGGAGGGCGGAAAAGGAGGGCGTAAAACACGTGTAACGGAATCCTTGACAGTTGTGTATATTTGCGCTTTGTAATCTTATCCTTGGCTCTTTAATTATTCTTAAGCGAACGTATTGGGAATATTGTATTATTTTTTTATTCATCCAATTCCGTTGAAGTGGTTTTTTTATAAATGAAAATTGACTTTAATTGACTAGTATCAAATTAGCACAATTCCATGCGATGTAACTAAGACACAAAAGGTCGATTTCACGTCTTTTGAATAATTGTTTCCTCTGTAAGTACCTATATCCCATTTTATTTCATTTTTGAAATATTTGATTATGGCATTTCAGACACAGAAGCTTTGGTAGAAGTTCGGTAATACTGATCTGGTTGGATGCTATTTTTTTTCCATTTTCAAACCCCTTTAATCAACAATCCTATCACGACTATCGTTTAAAACGTTATATACAAACAACAGAACAAATTGCACTAAGACTAATAACACGAATAAGACACCCCAAAACCCACTACACAACCCCCCCCACCCAACTACTATACGAACGCACAAACATGACAAAGATTTCGGAAAGACTCATACATCTACAGACAAAATGGACAAAACAACCCCTACAACTGGACCAAACTGAATCCCCTTTGTCTCACAAGACAAACCAGACAATCCGCTTCCGTTTCCCTACAACAACGCTACTCGAACACTTACAAACGCAACTGACTAGTGGACAATAAAATAATTTTTCTTGTCATTAGAATTTTATTTAATAATATTGTTAACCTAGAATAAGAGAATTTTCATATTTGTTTTTTATTTAGATTAAGACTACATGTATTAAACAAGGGCAGAAAGACCGATAGGTCGATAGCCTTTTTTAGAAATAAAGATTTACTACTACTTCTACCCTTTAATCATAATCTACCACGACTATCGTTTTCATTTCTAGATGCGGATTTAGAATGTACCAACCGTAATTCAATGATATTTATTCCCTGCATGTTTCTATGGAAAGGACGAATCCTAATTCTTGAAACAGAGATTTTGGGTTGAAAGGGAGATTTACTCTGAGCTCAGAAGAATTTTTCAGTATTCCAAACCTTTTCACAGACATGAAATCGACCGAAATAAAAATCTTCTTTATTCGAATTGTCACTATAAGATGTACTACTAAATAGTAGTATTAAAAGTAAAAAGAAGCTAGCTGAAAACAATCTAATGAAATCTAAATTTGCGCTTTCTTCATTGTTGAGCTATTTCGGTAATTGTAAAAATTATTGTTGTTAAGTTAGCAGTATTTCCATTAAATCTTCACTTTTTCAATGTTTGTCGTGGTTTCTGTTTAAATGAAATGGCTTTGAATGAGAATTTTTCCTTTTCAGAGATTTTAGAGAATTTTTTTAAGTTTGATTGATGACCTTCTATAATTTTTGCTACAACTACTACATGATCTGTTTAAGAGGTCATATATTTTTGTTGCTTCTCATCTCCAGCAAAAACTTGCTTTAAAAGTCTTGCAGAGGAAATTCAGCTATTTTCGTCCTCGGTACCTTCATAGTTTCGACGAATATTTTTCTTTGCTTGAAAGGGATGATATAAATGGAATTGTAACATAAATGTTAATATTATTGAAGCTTGATTAATTAGTTAAAGTTTTAGAATTGAAGTCTAGAAACCAAATCCCTCCTAACGTTGATGAGGCAGAAATAAATCCAATTTTCAATATTAAAATACAGTGGTACCGCGATATACGAGTGCCTTAATATACGAGTGTTTTGAGATACGAGCCGCCGAGCGAGTGAAACATTTTGCTTTGAGATGAGAGAAGAAGATTTCAGATACGAGGAATCGCACACTACACCGCTGCACACAACCCCAACATACGGCGAATGTTGCTGTCGTGTGCAGCGTCTAACAGTGCACATCAATGATATGTACTGTGCGTTAAATATATAACGCCAGCTAGGGGCGTCACAATAATTCTTAAGCTCCGGACCTCTCTCCATGAAAATATGGAGAAACTACTGATGGTGTGGGTGACAGAGAAGCAGCTTCAAGCAGGAACCTTAATACAAAGCATCATATGTGAGAAGGTGCGTTTTACGATGATTTACGATGATTTGCTGAAGCAGATCCCACACACTTCCACAAACGAGGAATCGGAAGACTTGTTTAAAACCAGTCGGGGCTGGCTTGACAACTTTAGGAAAAGCACCGGCATTCACTCCGTCGTCAGGCATGGTGAGGCAGCTGTGCCTTCGGATGTTAAGGCAGCTGAGGTTTACATCAAAACGTTTTCCGAACGATAGAAGCCAAAGGATACATCCCGCAGCAAGTCCTCAACTGTGACGAGACAGGGCTTTTCTGGAAAAGAATGCCGAATAGGACTTACATAACGGCAGAGGAGAAGACGATGTCAGGTCACAAACCCATGAAGGATAGATTAACTCTTTGCGCCAATGCGAGTTGTGACTGCAAAATCAAGCCTCTGCTAGTATACCATTCGGAAAATCCCAGAGCCTTTAAGTCACATAAGATTTTAAAAGAAAAACTGCTAGTTATGTGGAGGGCAAATCCGAAGGCGTGGGTCATCAGGAAATTCTTGGTGGAAGTGGATAAACCTGGTGGTTGGCCCTTATGTTAAAAAATATCTACAGGAGAACAACCTACCCATGCAAGCCCTTCTTGTCCTCGACAATGCCCCTGCTCACCCATCAAATCTCGAAGATGATTTACTCGAAGAGTTCAAGTTTATAAAGGTCCTCTACTTACCACCCAACACCACTCCTATCCTGCAGCCCATGGATCAGCAGGTGATTTCTAATTTGAAGAAGTTCCGACCAACCACATTTTTCGGCGCTTTTTTGAGGTGACGGAGAATACAAACCGAAACGTTACCCTTCGAGAGTTCTGGGAGGATCACTTTAACATCGTGATATACCTAAGAATTATTGATCAGGCCTGGCTGGGTGTTACAACGGGGACCTTAATCTCTGCAGGGAAGAAGCTGTGGCCTGAAGCTGTAGCGGAAAGGGCCTTCGAGGAACCCGAAGTGTCAGTAGTAGAGGAGATTGTTTCTCTGGGAAAATCCATGAGTCTGGAGAAGGAGAGAGATATGAACGAACTCGTGGAGGAACAGTCTCAGGAGCTGACAATTGAGAAGTTACACGATCTACATTCGCAGCTGCATACGGTGGTTCAACGAAAAATTAGTTTTGAAGTTCTGCCAGATATGGAGGAGGTTATCTCTAGAAGAGATATAAAGGAGATCTTCGGAATGTGGGAAAAAGTTGTAGGGTTCGTGGATAAAAATCACCCCGAAAAAGTTGCAACTGGTCGTGCATCGGAGTTGTACAACGAAACTTGCCTAACTCATTTATATCCGCAATATCCTGAAAGGGAGAAAGAAACAAATCTCCTTAGGACGTGGACGGAGTTTTTTAAACGATCTGCAGCTGAAAATGAGCAAAGCGTGAAGAAAATTAAGCGCTTCCGTACCCACTTCACTTTTTCTTTTATTATGTTTTTACAAAATATGTATTTGTTATTTATAAATAAATGTTTCTTCTTGTAAAACAACTGAGGTGGCTTTTTGGGAGCTGGCATGGATTAATGGCATTTCAATTAATTTCAATGGGGAAAATTGCTTTGAGATACGAGCAATTTGATATACGAGCAAGGTTACGGAATGAATTAAACTGGAGAGTCGAGGTACCACTGTATTTTCAAAATCAACAAAGATTAAACCTTTTTTGTACGAGGGCAAGAGCATTGTATGTCTACTCCATCTTTCCGCTACTGTTCTGAAATATGCACATAACAGATACTTTTGTATGCAGGTATGTCTTCCCTTAGATTACAGTCTTAATTTTAAAATTTTCATTCGTGAACAAGCAATTCGAAGGTGGATGGCTGCTTCCGGTTCAACTAGTCTGGAATTACCGAGAACACAAACAGATTTCGGAACCACTAAATTCACTGCAAATCCAGAACAATTAGATAATTTGCTGAACTGCAAGCTGGCTTTAATTTTCGCTTGGAATTCGCTGAATTTGGATTACTGGATATCGCTGGTACATCCAGAAAGTTCCAGATGGATTAAATGTTCAAGAAAAACGTAGAGTAATTTCAAACGTTGAAAATCCGCATAATTTATTGATTTGAAACGTAATGGTTGCAACGAGTTGTTTTGCAGTGGATTTATGTAAACATCTTATATGTAAATGAATACGTTTCGATTCAAATCTAATGGATGTTTACCTAATATAAATTTAGAAACACCACCGTAGCGGAAAGTAACTGGAACAAACCCTTTCAAACGAGGGGTGCAGAGTTTTTAATAGTATTCACTCTTCCTTGAATAAGTAAACGTCTTGTTCGTTAAACATTGTGATTGCTTGAAAATGAAACGCTTGAGCGGCTGATTTATACGAAAATGATTTTTTCAAATACATTTTTGGATTTCAGCAAACGAGTAATTTTAAAATGCAGCGTCGTCCTAATTAGGCATAACCCGCTGCTGAGGATTTCATACTGATTAAATAAAACTAGCAAGTGTTTTATTTCTCAAAATTTAAGTCACTCGTATTTTAGTATAAATTTTCTCAAGTAAGTTTGAGGATTTGCAGAAAACGTGCTTTGAAACCGGTCGCAAAAAAATTATATCTCAAGTTCAAAACTCTATTTGTTGATTTACTTTCACTTTGTATAAAAGTGGCTACCTAATTACATTTTACCCCTGAAACTGCGTAGCGATAATGTTGCGGCTGAAAACCTTAATTATAGCTGTTTTCCACTCGGTGGTGGAAAATCACAGGGTTTCGGGATTTCGATATAATCCGATTTTCGATTAGGAGTATTCGGAAAGTGCGGAGAAGCTAGACAAAGTGGGCAACTTCACGAAAATAACCCCCTATACTAAATCAAATTAGTGCCCAGTTTACGCTGGCCCTTAGTTAGCTGCAGGGCGACGAAACTGGTGGTTAATTACGCTAGATTTTAGCCTAAATGAAGGTTTATTTAGTAATTTCCAGTTCTGCAATATTTTTCCTTAAATTTACTTTCTCCGCAAATAATTTTGCTCACATTTGAAAACTTATTAATCAATTTTCTAATGGGTACATCACTAATTTATAACTGATTTATATAAAATCATTGTTTTATCTAAAATAAAAAAAAATCGGTGAATTTCAAGAAATACTCAGAAGCAAAATTAATTTTTTCGATTCATAACTAACAAGAGTATTCCTGGTTGCAATTTTAACTCTTATTTTTGTACTGGAAGCTTATCTTCCTTGCCACATTGTCGATGTCGGTAGAAATTCTTTGATTGAGTTGATATTTGAGCCTTTATTTCAATTTTTAAAGTAGTTTTAATGATGTTCATGTTCTACTCAATGTTTTGAATTGTATTTAGATTCAGCATCTTTCATCCAAATTAACATTCCAATTCCCAGAGAAAATTGGAGCACCCAACAAGATCTTTCTACATTAGATCGATTTTCTTTCTTAAATGTAATTACTAATTTTAATTAGCTGCCAAAATCTGATATTAGCAACAAAACTAATCATCAACAAATACGGCAGGCCAAAATTTCAAGCTATTATTAAACCACGACAACATTTTAGAACGTAGATTTTAATGAGATCAAAGGCAATTTGAAGCCTTTGAAATATTTATGATAGCATTTCCAAGGACGATATTGGGCTAAACGTGCCCTGCTACCCTCTATTTCGTATAAGTGAAGGGCTTTACTCAATTTATGGAAAAGCGGTTAAACAAACAATCCTTAACCCGGGAGGGATTCGGAATCAAGGGTGTGTGTTACATGCACGTGTCGAGCAAACGAATCCTTTGATCTGAATTAATGGGAATTTTGGAGACCTAAGATGTCATACAAGGTTCTGCCAGACCAAGGATGCTAACTAAACAGTTTCCTTATACATAAATTCATACTTGCTAACTAAAACGGTTTCCGAAGTTTACCAGCTCTACTTAAATAGTTATTTATTCAGCCTTTTTCCACAGTTCTTCAGTTAAACGATTTATCGACATTGTAATTATTCCCTGCGAGACGTTTAAAATTAAACTGTCCCCCTTGAGGAACTCCTTGAGCAGAATTTCTCAACTTCAAAGCATGTAAAGAATTTATACGTTTAAGACATTAAGTGTCTTTATATGGTTGGCTTAACTTTGAGATGAAAAATCTCCATTTCAAAGACGAAAATCCTGCACTTCAATTTGCATTTTAACACTCTGCTTTAGCTGCTCTAATGCGCAAAACTTTAATTTTAATTAGTCAAAACGTTGCTTATTACTATGTTTTAGTGTTGCTTTATATATTATTATTGCTTTGGAAGAAGATATATATTATTTAAAAGTAGTTTCAAGTTTTTTTTATGTTTAAATTTATTAAATATTGGTTTTTGTTTAAGATCGGAAGTGCTAACAACATGATATTTTTCATACAAACATCGCAACTTCAAAAACTTTTTATTTTATGCGGTTTTGGCAGCAAAATCGCGCTTTTCCTTTTAGCTTCTAGCTTCTCTTAAAATAAAAAAGATGAACTCAAAAATTACCCTTTATGTGAAGCATGTGAACAAGCAAATATAGCAATTTATGTGAAATTTAAATATGTATATAGTACGTGGTTTAAGCCAGCCACTCGAATTTTCTGTAGAAATAATTTATGTCTACATTATTGCTTTACATTGTAAAATCCTGCTCACTTATGTAAAATAAAAATTTCGTTTTGTTGCGAAAAATAATCCTGTTAATTTAACAACACATGCCTGAGCACCCTTGAATGTATATTTTATGATAAGGTATTCTTTGTGTTGGATAAACATTACGTTCCCCTGTCTCATTCTGAGAGCACAATAACTTAAATTTAGAATTCTCTTTGTCAGCGCGTTCAGTGCATTTACATTTGTACTGCTGCATACATAATATTCCTCGCTCCCGTTGCTTGATCCCAACTTCATAAGCTGACCTGTACAATAGCAACCTGCAATACTTATCACATTGTGCAGTCTAAAATTTTCGCATGTTGTTGCTAGATAGCTTCCATAATTTAGTTTTTCTGAATGAGGGTTCTTCAAAACACTATAAATATTTGTTTTATATAACTCTGCTTGTGATGGTTGATGGGTGGATCGAGTAGATCATTGACTATCACTGCCGGTCCCAAGCCGGTACCTCCGAGATACACCTCTTTCTTTCGGTGGTAACGCACAAGCCCGGATAAAGGCGGAGTGAGGGTTGAAGGATGAGGCCAGCAACTTGCCCTGTCTAAAAAGACATGAAGGCTCACAAAACTAACATGTCAGTCTCGGAACCCGGACGGATTAGTGACGACGAAACAGCATGAAAAAGGAAAAAACGAGTATGGAAAAGGAATGTTGGGTAGCTGGAACATTACATCATGGACCAACAAAGACTACGAGATAATATTGGAAATGTAGAAAAACAAAATGGAGATCTGCGCTCTCTCGGAAACTAAGAAAAAGGCACTGGAAATCAACGATACCAAAACTACGCATTCTTTTTTAGTGGCGTTGAGAAGAACATAAAAGCCAGAGGAGGTGTAGGATTATTAGTCAAGGAAGTACAATATATAGATTGCAGCATCATACAAGTGACAATGGAACTGGCGGAGGAAACAACACACGTGCAGGCAAGCCGAAAAAAGAAAGAGAATAATTTTTCGACACCCTGCAACACACGCTAGAAAAGATACCCAGAAAAGAGAAAGTCATCATCACGGGCGACCTTAACTCAAGAATTGGTAATTCTGTTGTTCAGAGATGTCCGTACATCACACATAATAAAAAAAGGAAAATGCCTAATTACATCACAAAATTTAATATACAATCACTCAAGGAAGAAAGCGTCGGAAAACTTTACCAAAACAGATTAGTCGAGAAGACGCTGGGGAAAACATTTAAAACAACATAAAGGACAGTGCCAAGGAAGCCCTAGGAGAAAAAACAGCAAACACAAATAAAAGAAGCAATAAGTTATGGTTCAATCAATCATAATTATGATTCAATAATATCAAGTGTACAAAAGAGAAAGAAACAGAACAACTAATGCTATTAAGCAACTCAAATGGACATAGTGGGAAAAGTTCTCAGTGGAAATGGAACATGACCTCCACGGGGGGCCAGAAGAAGATCTGGAACATGCTACGAAAGAGAAAAACGCCAGTCAATGAAGACGTTAGTAGACCAAGAAAGATGGGCAACATACTTTGAAAACCTATATGATAACAATAGCGAAAACAGCGGTGATACAGAAATCGAAAATCAATTATCTCCAGGCGAACAAGAGGAAAACATAACACTGGAAGAAGTACAAACGGCCATACAGAGATTAAAGAACCGAAAATCTCCAGGCACTGACAACATTCCAAATCAATTACTTAAGTGCGGAGGTAAAAAAATCGGAAAAGAATTAGTAACATTATTCGGCAAAATAGAACAAAGCGGAAGAAGACCCAATGAATGGAGAACTAACATAACAATACCGATATACAAAAAAGGCCCAAAATCGGACCCGAAAAATTACAGAGGCATAACGTTATTAAGTAGTTTCAAAATTTCCTGGGTTTCAGTCAATTTTATTGTTTATTATTTAAAATGTTACAAATACGTTTCGGTGTCTTTCTCCACCATCATCAGTTTGTATGTCTAGATTTTTCTACCTTTACATTTGGTTGGACATTCAACCATTATTAAGTAGTGTACTAAAACTGCTAACAAAAATATTATCATATAAAATAACTGATAAAGTAGGAATATCCGAGGATCAGCAAGGCTTCCGCTCAAATAGATCAACCATAGACGCAATATTTATATTACGCCAATTGATAGAGAAATCCATTAAATTCAATAAACCAATGTACACATGCTTTGTGGATCTAAAGCAAGCATTTGACAATGTAGAGCTTAAGGATGTAATCGACCGACTGAACCAAAAAGTTGATAATAAGTGCCACATACACCTAATAAAGCAGCTTAACATAAACAATAAAACAATGATAAGAACAGAATGTGGTCTAACAAGAGAACTTAAAGTCTCATCCGCCATTAGACAGGGAGATAGTCTTAGCCCATGCCTTTTTAACATCATAATGGACCAAATAATTGAAAGTGTGAACGAAGTCGATGCAGGATTCAGAATGAACAACCGCCGCTTGAGAATACTCAGAGTTACGCAGACGATGCTATCTTGACGGCAGAGAGCAAAGATGACCTGCAGCACCTTCTCTACAGATTCAACCTAACAGCACAAAGGCTTAATATGCAAATTTCGATCGAAAAAACACAATCTATGGTAATATCCAAAGATCCGATCCGATGTGAGTTGGTGGTGAGTGAGCGCATTAAACATCAGTTGATGAATTTCAACTATCTGGGGGCACAGGTATCGAGTAGCAGAAGTACAGTGCATGAGGTCGACAACCAGATCAGAAAAGCCGTAAGAGTATCAGGATGTTTGCGAGATATAATTTGGAAGAACAAATATATGACCACAGAGAGCAAGACACGAATTTATAAGACCTGCGTCAGGCCCATAATGACCTACGCCGGCGAGACAAGAGCTGAAACGTCTGTTACCCAAATGAAGATGAGAACAGCAGAGATGAAAATCCTAATAACAATAAAAGGGATCACATTGCATGACAGGATACGCAACGAGAACACCAGAAGAGAACTGGGTCTTGGAGAGACCACATAGAACGAATGAGTCCAGATCGAATTGCAAAGTGGGCCAAAGCACAAAAACCAGAAACAAGTATGAAAGCTGGACATCAGGATCACAGGAAGGCTGATGACAGAATTGACAGGACTTTGTTCTTTTACACAAAGAAGAAGCAGAAGAAGATTCGAAATTTTTAATTCAAAAGCTTTGAGAGCTTTGCTTCAAAGCTTATGTAAAGTATGTATGTAAAACAAATAAAAACTAAGAAAATTAGGTAACGAACTATTTCATCAAAACTTGAAATGTAATAAGGACTGCATTGCTCTAGTCACACTCTAAACTTTTGCGTATTCCTGAAAGGAGGTACATGGGATTTACTTCAGGCGTAAAACCTAATTAGGAGTAATTAGCGAAGTTGTGCAAGAACGCCTCTTTGCTCTGGCAGTAAAAAACTGGTGGCACACTTTTGTTTCGGTTGGTTATTCATTTTTTAATGCGACGTGAATTATATGTGCAGGTTTAATTAATTTTATTTTCCAAGTGTAAAGAGTTAGTAATTGAATCACAGTCAACCAGGCTGCAGTTCACCACTTGCTAGCATCACAATTAATTATTTTCTCCATATGGAGGCAGGAAGACTCCTAAGTTGAAAATCAGAGTCATCGATAGCCTTTTTAAAAACATACCGTTACATATCAGGCAGATGAAGGAGGCGAATTTTCTAATATTGAAATTCTTTAATCTAGTGGAGTATTGGTTATTTCATTTGAAGTAAAGTTTACTTAGATTTAATATTGCGTTTTGAGTATAAAATTCGCCTTATATTCTAAAAATGTTTTGGGATGTTTTTCAATTCAAAATAGTATCTCCTGCGTAATCAAACTTCCGTTGCAGAGTACAAATAGTTGGGTTATCTGAACTAGTTTGCAGATTTTCCAAGTCGCTAAACTCCAGCTAAGAGCTCTAGATATCTGCAACAACAATATTTTTTCTTTCGGATGCGTTTTGAAGCGAAATGGGAATGTCTGTTTTATAATTAAAAATAAGTCGGTCGGAAAATGGAGTTACAAAATGGAATAAAGCGTTTATTTCATGCGAGAGCTGCAGTCATGCTCAGTGAACTATGGATTTACGCTAAATTGAGCCATTAAATTTTTACTAAAAGTCTATGAAGCTGCCAAGCACTATTCGCGTACAAATCGGATAGAATTTTAAATATTCACTATCCATAATGCGCTACCCGACATTGAACCTTTATTAGGGTAGGCAGTTATTTTCGCCAAACATGTATTTCTGAAAGTTGGAAAATTGCAGTTTTACGAATTTATCCAACATGCATGAACCGAGTTTAAAATATGGCGAATATTCACCAATTGATATGGAAACGGCCCATTCATAGCTGTGCCATATTGGAAGGACCAAATTACCCTAAGATTTTTTATTATGGGCTTTAGGTTCCACCATCTACGATTTAAACCTAAAACCACTATCATTTTAGTCATGATTGTGGACATTTAACCAATGGTTAACTTGACCGCCTAAAATTGCCTAGTTATTCAAGGTAATTACTGACTAATCTGATTATTTCACTCATCCATACTAATGCTATAGGGCAAAAAAGGTATTAATAAGCGATAATTTTCACAAAAATTTACCGCGAAAATATGACTTCAAACAATTAAAGGTGGAAATTTAAACTGAACACAGTATAGATCGGTGTTATGATGATATTTTCGCAACGTCTGATGAGGAAAATGATATGCAGGTTGTTGAAAGATAGCCAATATGTAAACCACGTGTTAATTACTTTAAAGACATTAGAGAATATACTGTGTTTTAAACTCGATTTTGCTTTTAATTCGAGATCGAACCATTTAAAAACACGAAAAAGTGAACGCATTGAATAGCAGAAGCGGAAAATTAGGGCCAGAATCAATCAAAAGCAGGGATTGGAAATAAATACGATTTGAGCCAAACTTACTGGCCATTAATCGGAATTGGTAATTCAATTATTACTTAAACGGTTGATTAGCTAAGCTTGGATTTAATGATAGCTGGTGGAACCAGGCTTTAATGCTGTTTCACAAAGTAAATGAGACTGTATTCAAATTGTATTGACTGAAAAATATTGCTGATTATTATTAGGATTTACTGCTGATTAAAATATTAAAAGCTTCAATGAATAAACTTCTAATGGTTTTAAAAATATATTTAAAAATATTTCAATTCTTTCACTTTCCAACTAAAATTCAAAGATATTTTCTAGAATATTAGGATTATCTATGCCTCTGATTCGTTAATTAAAATGATAGATAATCGATGGTAATTATTTCAGTCAATATGAATAACACTGTAAAACAGTACTATTGAATTTTATCCAAGCAGATCAGGCAATTGTTCGAGTTTGCTAATGTTATCCATTCATTCGGTTTGATATTGTCAATAGATATGTGTTGATTACACTTCGAATTGGATAAATAGGTATTAACACGATGACTAATTGACTGTTGCATCTGTCTGTGTTCGTTATGTACGGAATAATCATGCATATACTGAATCTTTGGAAACGAAGTTACCTGATTATTATTTGAGCGATGATTTAATATAAAGTTACAATTAATTGAATCAATAACTACATAAAGTTTAAACATTTTTCGAAAATCAGTTTCCTTTAATCTGTAGGTGAAATTGACGATAAAAATGTTTTTACAAAGTGCTCAATCAAGAAAAAACAAGGAATTAAAATTTGCACATTATTAAATCGTTGTATAATGTTATATAAACATCTCCAAAAAATCAGAACGGTTTGTCTAAACGACCAGAAGGTAGAGCTTATCGAAATGTAATAAAGCTTTAAAAAGACGGAAGCTTCCATATTTATGTAAATTTGACGTTCGCCACTTTTCTTGGGTCAACGTAATAATACAGTTTTGGGGATTTTTTGGGGAACTTTGATTTAAATTGAGTTGCGTTGTTTAAAGAAACTCATTGTTATGCTAATATATGAATAATAAAATTTAGTCAGATAATGATGAAACGTTTGAAAATTACAAAAAATTTGCGTAAATTTTAATATTTTATAATTTCATGGTTTATGTAGATTTGGCAATGATTTGCATACATGATTTTGGACTTATTTTATATAAGCTGTTTACTTTCAAATTTTAGAAATCAAATCAAGCATTTTAATTTAATTAAGGGAAAATCTTGACGAACTGATGTGATACTTGAACAGTGAAGAAACTCTCAAAATTAGCAATTTTTCTACGTATCTATAAAAAGCTTTCACCCAACTATTTCGCAAATTCCAAATAGTTTAATCAGATTATACGGTTGATAGTAAAACAAAAAAAAACAAAGAAAAGAAAATCGTGTACTTCTTGATTGTACGACTTCCAGGAATTACGTATTCGCAATTTCAGCAAACTTCAGATAAATTTTCCTCTAAAACAAATGAGACAAGACCCCCTAAATTACATTACAGAGACATTTAATCTGTCAAGATTCCCTCTTAGTGCTGAAAGATTGTTTAATCTCATCATGATTGATTTGGTCCTGTAGCCTGGTGTTTGTTTACGAGCTATTTGCATATAAACTGAATTATCTCACATGTGGACAAGCGATTAATTACGTGGAGGATTTCTTCAGCAAGAAGTTCACCAAGCTGTTATTTGCAGGCACAGTTCGCTAATAATTTTCAGAAGCAGCTGGTTATTCATTATTTTTTTGTGGTAAATGAATGATTTACAACGTTTTGCTTTTAGTTCAAAACGCGTATAATATACTTGATGATGAAGCAGCGGCTTGAAAAAGTGATTGGAAAATATATACCTACCTACCAATTTGGTTTCAAACAGCATCACTCGACTGTTCATCCTCTCTTTATTTTGGCCAACAATATACAAGCTACCCACCTAACTGACAGAAAGAAAGCTTGCCTGTTTAGGGACATTAACAAGGCTTTTGACAGTGTCTGGCATAGAGGCTTACTATACAAACTATACAAACTACACACACCAACATATCTACTACACACCATAAAGAACTTACTAGAAAACAGACAACTACAAGTACGAATTGACAAAACACTGTCATTTTCTTTTTCCCCTGAACAAGGGCTCCCTCAAGGATCCCCGCTCTCACCGTTTCTCTACAATATATACTGCCATGACATATACAATTACAACTTACCAGACAAAAATCAAATCGACAGATCGGCACACATATTACAATACGCAGACGACACGGCACTTATTGTACATGACAAAACTACTGAGAGAGCAGCGCAAAGACTCCAAACACTAACAAACAACACAATGACATGGTTTTACAAATGGAGACTAACACCAAACGCGTCAAAAAACCAACTTCTGCTCACAAACCACAGACTCAACGCTGACTCCCCTACAATAACTGCAGACGGCCAAACGACACAACCAAAAAACGACGTAAAATACCTTGGAATCACAATTGACCACAAACTTAAATTCACTAAACACATACGAAACATCAGGGCAGAAACAATAAAGAGAACAAAACACTTCCGATCACTAACCTACAAAGACAGAGGAATTAGCACAAACACCGCCACCAAAATATATAAAGCTATTTGTAGACCCTTGCTAGACTTTGGACATATACTCATGACCAACGGAACAGAAAGGACAAAACGTTATACACAAACAACAGAACAAATTGCACTAAGACTAATAACACGAATAAGACACCCCCAAAACCCACTACACAACCCCCCCACCCAACTACTATACGAACGCACAAACATGACAAAGATCTCGGAAAGACTCATACAGCTACAGACAAAATGGACAAACAACCCCTACAACTGGACCATACTGAATCCCCTTTGTCTTACAAGATCAACCAGACAATCCCGCTTCCGTTTCCCTACATTAACGCTACTCGAACACTTACAAACGCAACGGACTAGTGGACAATAAAATAATTTCTTCTTGCCACTGAAATTTTATTTATTTAATAGTATTGTTGACCTAGAATAAGAGAATTTTCATATTTGTTTTTTATTTAGATTAAGACTGCATGTATTAAACAAGGGCAGAAAGACCGATAGGTCGATAGCCTTTTTTAGAAATAAAGATGTTTACTACTACTATACTACATGCCAATGAATAACATTGGTTTTTCAATTAGATCTGCTAAGTTGATGTTTATCATGTATTTTGTAAGTCATTTTTATTAAAGGGATAATAAGGCTTATACATTGAAAATGAAATGTGTGTAATCTTCATGCTCCCGATGCTCGGTGGATCGACAAATAGTTTTTATTCTCACCTGCAAAATACACATATATATATACCTATAGATTATGTAAAACGAGTCGATTTATCTTTTTCGAATTCGAAATTTACTTGAAAGCTTACAAGGGTGTAACCAATGGTTCGGAGCGACCCACATCTAACTCTAAGATTTGTAACTTTGAGATAAGTTTTAGAGGGCCTGTCGAAAGCTGAATTGATTCCGCAAACTTCAATCTCAAAGTTGTTATTTCGAGTGGAAATTGTTATTTAAACTGAACCATAGTACTGAAACTTTATTAATTTTGCGTAGACCTAAAATCAGTTGCCTGGCTCCGCAATATCTAGCATCGAAAGATACTTGTTTGCTGCTTTGAAAATTTGTGTATTTCCTGGAAAAATTGTTAACTTTTGCTTCAAAAGTTGCTAAAACTCTAACATAAAAAGGGCGGCTTTAAAATAAAGCAAACATGTCTGTGGCCTGAATCCATATTCCCCAGATAACCATGGAAGCAATTTTCACCCAAGAATCTTTTCTCGCTGATGCAGAAACGACAGATTGTTGACTGCGATTTATGAGGGTTGAGTTAAACCTTAAATTTTATTTTTGTATACATTTTACAAAGCAAACAAAGACTATTCGATTACCGGAAATCCGATCGTGTGAATAAAACGACTTTCCGGATATAAAGATCGCTGCATTTGATTTTGTGTTTTTTTACATAGAAGTTCGTTAAAATTTTAACATTGTTCCGTGTGATTGTTTGCCACTATTCCCTTTATTCGATCCGTAGACCTACTGGGCTTTTATGTCATTTTGCTAAATATGCCCCAGCTGAAGTGCAAAATCTTCCCACCATTTACGAATAGCGATAAATTTGCCAATAGAAGCCGAAATCTTTCCAAACTATAAAATAGAAGGAATTCGCAGCCAGTCGAGGCCTTGCGAAAGTTTTGCGATATTTTCTCCTGCGGGAAATCTTTGAAGTAATTCGATTTCCAAAGGATTATTAAAACCGTCAAAAGGTAGGCCGTCGAGATTAGGCTGATAATCAATCAATCACAAGAAGTTTACGTGGGAAGTAAAACTCGTGCAACAATCATCGTTTAGCTATCGCTGTCTTAAGTTTTGAGGAAGATTTTTAAATTAACTGTCTGTCATTATGAGCTAATCCTTATCAGACAAACTTTGTACTTTTCAGTTTTCCATATTTTTTGCCTGCGGGAGTTTTCAACATAATCACAAACCTTTAGGCTAAGCCACTTTGTCAAAATTAATTTATAAAGTTTTCATTATTAATCTGCTACTGTTATTTGAAGATCAAAAGCGTCTTTTCGAATAAACGTCAAAACAGTCTCGATTTAATTAGCTCCGAATCGAATGTACTCAAAATGTAACAGAGCTTCAGTATCCCAAGAAAGCAATAAATTATGTTTTACACAAAAAGTACGCCATGATCTCTTAATACCTTGCACCATATCTTGCCTAAGAACTTTCATTATTAACCGAGGAAAAGGACATCAACTTTCCACCACTTTTCTGAAATTAATAACACCACTGATAATGATTAATAATTCATGGCGCGATAGAAAACTTGCCGTTGTCTGAGCAGTTACTAATTAAGTTTTCTTTGTTGCTTACAAAACCCAATTAAAAAGTTGAATCCCGAGCTGGAAACTGGGAAGCTGAGTCAATGACAGTTATTTGTGTTTCAGCGAGATCTGTTATTTTGTATAAACATGATATTCTCCTTTCGATACAAATTTGTAACTGTTAAGTAAAGTAGATAAGAAAAATTCTAATTTTGCCGTTCCGGTCTAACTCGACTTACTCTAAGTCTAAAACGTAATGGATAATGGAACATCATCAATTCAATTTCGACTGAACGACCATTCCTTTTCCCGGTTGTAAATACAGCTTTGGCTTCATGGTCGCCAAGGCCCAAATTGAAATTTTTAATTATGTTTTGCCTTTCGACAGACTGTTTCTTCGTTTTTCTAATTAAAATTAATGAGAGGGCTGTCGAGAGAAATTGGGCTAAGTTTCCTCTTAACTTGTTGATTAAAATTAAGGTATTTATTTATTTTTGAAACTGTGAAATTGTATTAAGCCATTTCAGTTAAATGCACGGAATACTTTCCTAACTAGCCAGAGAGAGTTTTATTTACTTTAACAAAAAGTCCAATAATTTCATTGAAAAGTTTCGAGCTTTGCTTTCCAAAGAATTCGAAAAGTTTTGTGGATCTTTGAATAAACTTAAATTAATATAAAAAAATCCTCTTAATAGGTATTCGAGAAGATTACTTTAATAAAACTTGCAAAAGGGCTTTAGAATTAATTAAGTTTTAAAATTTATGTTTTAAAAAATATTTATTTGAAACTGCCATATAGAAATATTGTCGCATATGTTATGACCTGGAGTGAAAGAAATGGATGAAACGGGATACAAAGAACAAACACACTAAGCATACAACATCTACTGCGCTACATAAATAAAAGCTTTTTGCTCAATAATACAGCAAAAGAACATTAAGGTATGAAGACCCTTGGAAAAACTTCTATTAAATCCTGAGCTTGAGGTTATTTAATTTTCTGTGCTTGTCTGGGAAATAAACACAGCTGAGACAAGTTCATAGCAAATGGGATTTAAAATGTTCAATTACAAGAACTGAGTAAAAACAGGAGAACACTCGTAACAATTTTACACGCAAAGCAGTGTATGCAAATTAAGTAAATTCGAGTTAATGTTATTTAATAAGAGAAAGAGGATAAAAACATGGTATGACGAGGAGTGCCGACAACAACTGGAAAAAAGACAGTCGGTGAGAAATAGATGGATCCAATTACAAACGAATGAAAGTAGAAGAGAAGACCAATAGTACCGAAAAGAAACAAGAAGGTTATTAAGAACAAAGAAAAGAATGTACGAGCAGGAAAAATATGAAGCTGTGGAAAGAGATGGACCTAAGCCAGGATCAAGGAAATATTACAAAGCTATCTCCTCCGGGAAAAAAGGTATAGGGCCAAATCCACACAAATGCTAAGAAAGAACCTGGGCCAGTTGATAGTCGGCGACAAGGAACTGATCGAAGAGTGGCGAAAATATTTTAGGCTTGTAAGCATAACTCATGAAGATACACACAAGGAAGAAACATATATGACAACGGATTTTCCGGTCGACAAAACTTCCTTCGAAGGATCCATATCAAAAAGCCATAAATAAGATGAAGAATCATAAAGCAGCAGGGACGGATGAAATAACAGCGGAATTCATAAAATATGGGCGAGAGACTCTGCAACGCTAGTTGCACAAACTAATAACGCGTATATGGCAAAATGAGGAGATACCAACAGGATGGAAGGAAAATATCATTGTGCCGATTCATGAGAAAGGGGATAAAATGAAAAGCTCCAATTATAGAGGAATCTCCATAACAAACGCCCCGTACAAAATCCTGTCAAACATACTACTTAGCAGACTAACCCCTTATGTGGCAAACGTCCTAGGTGGTTATCAAGCCGGATTTAGACCACACAGAACTACAATAGACCAGCTATTCACACTAAGGCAACTCCTGGGAATGGATGGGAATATTACAGACCCATACACAACATTTTCATAGAGTTCCAACAAGCTTATGACAGCATACAAGGAGCCAAGTATGAAATGCGATGACAGAGCTTTCGATACGAAGAAAATAGATTCGAATGACCAAAATGTGCATGGAGGACGGAGTATCAAAAGTACGTGTCAACAATAAACTTTCTGGCAGTTTTGAAATAAAAAACGGGCTCAAGCAAGGTGACGCCCTATCACATGTGCTTTTCAATCTTGTCCTAGAGAAAGCAGTGAGAGAAGCCGGGTTCAAAACTAAGTTATTTACAGCACAAGGACCTAAACTGCTGCTGGCATTCGCAGACGATATTGACATTGTAGGAAGATCCACAATCTCCGTAAAGGAAGCGTTCAACAAAGTTGAAAGAGCCACGAGTAGAGTAGAGTTAAAAGTGAAGGAAGAAAAAACGAAATACATGTGCGTAAACCGAACACAAAGGCGCGATAGATCAGCCGAAAACATCACATTCGGCACCCTCAATTTCGAAACAGTGGAACGCTTCAAATATCTGGGAGCAACAATCACCGCAGATAACGACATCACGGAAGAAATAAAGAGCGGGATACAATCGACAAGCTAATCGATGAGATATGTTCGCATTGGATAATCTAATGAAATCGAAAAGTCTTACAAGAACATCACAAGTGAAAATCTACAAAACCATTGTCCGACCCATACTAACCTATGCGTCTGAGACGTGGATCATGACAAAAGAAAACGAAGAAAATCTCAGACGGATTGAGCGTAAGATTTTGAGAAAAATTTTCGGAGCATACCACGACACTACCACGAATGAATATAGAATGAGAACAAATGTCGAAAGGAGATTGTATAGGGATGGAGATGTGGTGCAGGAAATCAAGGGCCAGAGGCTGAGATCGGCAGGACATGTGCATAGACTGCAGGATGAGAGACTGGTGAAGTTGATATGGGAAGAGGTTCCTACGTTCATTTATGACGAAGATTTTGACAGAAGAATAGAGTTCTGTGAATTCATGAGTCGTCAAGTCAACGCCATACCCAATATTCTGCCGAATATCTGTTTCAGCTATGAATGTTTATTTTTTCTAAATGGAAATGTTAACAAACAAAATTGTCGATAACCCGCATATTTTTCGAGAAAAATCATACATAATATCCTCAAAAATTTCATATTTGGGCTGGTATTCTTGGAAATGCCATTATTGGTCCTTTATTAACAATATATTATTGAAGGAAACTTGACAGGTGATCTCATTATTTTCTTCTTGTTCTTTAACACCCTTAGACTTCTTTCTTTGGAGACATCTAAAGTCGATTGTTTTCAATGCCCGGTGAAGTTTTCGGAAATGTTAGGGAGGAGATCGAAAATAGACTTTATTATTGTTTACAGGAAAATGGACAACATTTTGAACAACTGATACAAAGATAGTGCGTAAATAGATCCCATGTGTTTTATTGTGGAAATTTCTCTTCCGACAATAAATAGTTATTTTTGTCGAAGTAAAATAATCAATAAATGAGATATCAATTGTTGAAACTGGATTTTCTTTCTGTTATTTAACGATTTTAACGATGTCACCTACTCTTCCAATCATTTGTACTGCAAGGAGAGCCAATGCAATAAATTTTGTGTAAACACTAACCTGGGAACCAACATCGCAATGCGGGAAAGTTTAATTGATTCTGCAACTTTGAAACGCTATTATTCGGAAAACTCTGGACGCAACAAAGTAGGATACTACTGAAAAGAGAATTGAAGGCCCTTTAAAATGACGCGCCAGTTGACCCCCATTCCCATTTAAGATTCTAAGTGTGACATCTACCCCTCCTAAGGGATTGAAACAATAAAATTGGCGTGTCTATCGGATTTTCATATTTTTAACTGCAAGAAAGATATTAAGGGTGGGAAGTTTTCAAATTAACACCCCGTATAGGCTAACATGCATTTCAATCGGAGCGACAATCGAGATAAAAGAAGAGGTACCGCTGATTCGTGTTAAAATGAAACAATCCTATTGAAGAAAATATAAACGAAACAATTAATAAAATAACTACAAAGTGTCAATTTACATAAACTCTTACAATAATTCAACAGGAATTTATTTCTGAGCAATAAACCACAATTACTATATCATATATACTTCATGAACTTTTGAATAATGCACGAAATAATTATTCGACGGAGCTGAAAACACCTGCTCACATGAATTTATCATTTAGTTAGCCATAACACACGATGAATAATAGTTCGATTTACAAAAAATCGATTTTTGAAATAGATCGCTTATTTTCGAGGAAAAACGTGAGTTTTTGCACGCTAGTAAAAACGTAAATATTAATTTTCAAAAATAAGATGAGACTTGGGAAGGAACTGGTTTCATGATGTAGCTATAAGCAACTGTACGTATTTTCGATTTAAAGGATATTCGTGTTATTGACAATAAGATGCACACCGTGGGTTTTCTTATATGCTGTCCCAATTTAAGTTCCTTGAATGACTTGGTATTGTAATAAAGTCGATCGAATTTCATTCCAGTATCTTCGGCGAATAAATGAAATAAATGAAATCATAGTCAAAACCGAAACTTAGTACCAAAATGGTCTTTTATGTTGTAACTGTTAAAGAGTCTTCGACTTTTGTAATTAAAATAACAGCAATGATTCCGCACCAAGTTTCGTTTCACTCTGTCTATTATAATAAGTTATATATTTTCCTTTGTAATTGGGCAAAAACGTTTTAAGTTAAGTGTGTTCAAAAGTTGGAACTTGAAAAAATTGGCAACATACCTTAATCCTAATCATTTATAAAAGTTTTGCTAATAGACTCAATGATCCTAGTGCATGCACTCTAAACTACATGTTCCACAATTATGACCCTTAGATCTGTGTGCTTTAGAAATAGTGGCATTCTTAGATATTAACTGCTTACTAAGGTTCTTTGGGTTATTTTTATGAAGCTAAACAGGACTCGAAACAGAATAAATAACACTCAACAAACAGCGTGTTCTGCGATATATAAATTAAACATTTTTTGCTCGTGGCATAAAAAGCCAAACACATTGAGGTAAGAAGATCCTTGAAAAAAAAAGGTAATATGGCTCAGGGTTATTTAATTTTAAAGCAGTAGGGCAAACTAAGTGGCAATGATATTTTGCCGCGAGCTATTCTCGAGTTTTATGAAAAAAGCTTTTTCTCGGATATATCTCTATAGATGAATCGGTCGCAAATGGCACAGAACGCGAAATTTACCTAGAAAACTGCTACTGAAATCAATAAAATTAACTAATTACATATGAAGTATAATTAAAATAATGTAAATTATTTATTAAATTTTATTACTAATAAAGATGTTTACTACTACTACTACTACTAAAGTAATTAGAAACACTCTTATACACAAAAAGCTAAGCTTGTTGAAATGAAATGTTCTTAGTGCAGCAAATAAATGTAGTTTTTGTGGTATCTATCCGGTTTTTTTCACGCAAATGCTTGAAGCCGAAATTTTATTTCGCTTCCGTTGCATATTTTTAAGTCCCAATTAGACTTTAGATAAAATGTGTCCACTTTTTTTTAACTTGCTCATCTCTGGATAGCACAATATTTCTTAGTGTTTCTCTGGATTACTTCAAATGAATAAAGAGGCAGAGGTAACGACTCGTCCGGAAATTGAGAGCAATTTTATCGGACCTAAACTCAAGGTTTGTTTATGGTGCATCTGTAAAGAGTGAAACCAAGTTACATAGAACATTTCCAGTCATTTCTCTGTGGATTTGTGGGGCACTAAAGGCGATAGTTTACCGGAAACGATGTGTAAAATGAACTTTATATCCTACCGAACAGTTTTTCCGCAATGTACAGGCTAAATCAAATTATTCGCTCTGTACACAGTCTTGAAATGAAAGCATAATTTAAAATTCAGGTTTGAATAGCATGCAGATAATATTAAAATTTAATGCTGACGGAAGAGAATAAGTTTTTAGAGCCACAAACAGATATTCGCATGCAAAAAGTGTTCCTACGAAGTTTAGTCGATAGTAAAGTTTATACGGGAAATACCCTAGCTTTAAGCGTTATCTGTTGTAAGCAAAGATTGATTTTAAGATCGTTGTTCTAGTGGTGAATATCTATAAATAACATCTGACTGCAAATTTCGAATTCGCCGGAATGCTGATATATCTATTAGTAGTCGGTAGGCCCTATTTTAAACAGGATGTTATAAATGGGTTCAACCCCAAAGGCTTATGTCTGGCTTATATTTGGCAAAGTAAACGGGTTTAGTAGTGACATTTAGAATTGATTAATTTGTTTCAAGCAAAAACCTTCCTGCCAACAGAAATATCTCCATGCAAATAAACTCGATACAGGATGTATTTGCTTTCTCATTTTGAATTTCAACATGTTAAGTAAATGGTCAATTAATGAAGATGAAAAGGAAGTGCCAAAACATGGTTAATGAGGTTGGTTTGTAATCGGTAACATAATAATAATTTTTAAAATTTCGAAACTTGGGGTAATAAGAGATTTACGTTGCAAAAAAATTCCAATAATTTTCTTCGGCTTATTCACCACTTTTTTTCTGATACTAAGGGCTTCCTCCATCTGTTCAATTATTGCTACCTTAAGACGAAATATCATGTTTGAGGAGACGGAAGAGCCTACAGCTACGGAATCCCATAATTTTCGGTTCGTTTTTCCTGACAGCCCGTATATGATACATTTTCGCCTTGAGCCATTTTCCGTAGCAATGTATTGTCTTTTATGCGACATTATTAGTGTTTTCACGCTCAAATAAAAAATGGCAAACGAGCTATATTTTACACCTTGCAAACTTTGTTGAATAACGCATTATTGCACTGGAGAAGAAATAATTCAATATTTTTAAATGAAAATATGCTCTTTGAAATTCCTCAAAAACCTTTTTTTTTTTCGATTTATCCAGTTATAAATCATCAATTCGGACAATCTGTGTATAAAAAAACTGATAATAAAATAGTTCAATAAATCATGAATTTCCATTATCGTTTCTACTCAAAAGAGCTAAATAATCTTGACTAAATAGCTAATTTATATGTAAAACCCCCTTTAGCTTACAGTTCGGCAGCTTCTTGTCGAAGTGTTATATTACCGCCATCGTAACAAATGGGCAAATTATCAAAGTGTTCTCGAAAAATTCAAATGGCCTTTTATTGCCTAATTTATTCTTCTGGTCGAACAATCGTTGTTCAAAGGGAATCGTAAACAAGAAGTATCAAGTTTTATCTCTAAACTTGTTGTGAACGCAAATAAATAAAATAGTTGTTCGTCATGTTTCACGTTTGCCGGCTATTTGGAAAGTCCAATTTGCAGCGAAAGAGCCAAACGGAGAGAAATAGTTTTCAGAAGAAAAGTTTCCGGGTTTTTAGGATCCAACTTGTTCGAGTTCGAGTACTGAGAAAACTCATCAGTCAACGTGATTTTTGAATCTGTTGTTAATTGTTGCCACTTCTTGTCGTGACTGTCTTGGACTAAATAAATGATGGATTATGAAACTTTAAGCGATTCTAGAAGCGCATAATCAATTAACGCGTATTAATTATCATTATAATATGAATGAATTCCTAAGGAAGAAACAAGAAAAACACCAAATAATAGCTCTGAAGGACGATAACAATGTGGAAACAAGAAACAGAGACAAAATTAAAGAAATAGCCCATAATTTCTATCAAGACCTTTACTCACCAAGAACAGAAATACCACCAGGAAACCAAAACAAAGGAAAAGTAGTCAACGTTGGCTCTGAAGAGATACCAGAAATAAATGAGGACGAAATTATACATGCTATAAAATCAATGAAGAAAAACAAGGCACCAGGAGGAGATGACATAATCACGGAAATGCTCAAGGAAGCACAAGAAGTCATACCGCAGCTAAAGCATCTTTTCAATATCTGTATAGAACAACAAACAGGTCCCAAGAATTTGAATGAAGCAATAACAGTTATATTATTTAAAAAAAGGAGATCGAACAATGCTGGAAAGCTATAGACCCATTAGCTTGCTGTCTCAGCTGTATAAGCTTTTTACCCGATCATAACCAACAGAATTACAAATAATCTGTCAAAAAATACTTACCAACCGGTAGAACAAGCCGCATTCCGCAAAGGATGTAGCACTAATGACCACTTACTTACAGTAAAGATCATAATAGAAAAGTCCGAATATAACTTTCCAATACACATGGCATTGGTGGACAACGAGAAGGCTTTGCACTCCATGGAAAATTGGGCAATATTTGAAGAACTAGGCAAAGCGCGAATAGACCATCGGTACAAGAACCTTCTTAAAAATATATATCAAAGAGCAAATGCAAAAATCAGGCTACACGAAGAAACAGACAACATTGAAATCAAAAGAGGTATCAGACACGGAGATACAACATCCCCAAAACTCTTTACCTTAGCTCTGGAAGGAATTTTAAAAAAACTTGAATGGGGAAATATGGGACTGAACATAAGTGGAACCAAAATATCTTATCACAGTTAAGATTTGCAGACGATATTGTTCTATTCGCAGACAAAACAGCGGACCTTGAAAGGATGCTTTCCGAACTAGACAGATAATTTTCAAAAATCGAATGAATGAATAAAACAAAAACAAAGATAATGAGTCAAGACCAAGTACAAATAACAATCAACTGGCACATATTGGAAAATGTTCAAGACTATATATATCTGGAACAGCAAATAGAGATGGGAAAGGGTAACAAGGATATAGAGATTGAAAGGAGAAGGAGACTAGGATAGGCGGCATTTGGCAAATTAAGCCATATACTAAAGGATAGAAAGATACCGCAATACCTTAGAACAAGAATATTTGAACAGTGTGTAATACCGGTGATAACATATGGAGCACAGACCTGGACCCTCACAAAGACAATAGTGAATAAATTGAGGACAACACAAACAGCCATGGAAAGAGTTATGATAGGCGTAACACTAAGAGACAGAATGAGAAACAAATGGATTAGACAGAGAACAAAGGTCGTAGATATAGTGGAGAGAGTCACAAGCCTGAAGTGGAATTTTGCAGGACATATAGCCCACCTCACAGTCGACAGATGGAACAGCTGAATAATACGCTGGAGCCCATGGGAAGGAAAGAGAGGAAGAGGAAGATCAATTATGCGATGGTATGACGACATAAAACGAGTGGCAGGATTTGGATGGACCAGAACAGCACAAGACAGAGAGGACTGGAGGAGAGGAAGGGAGGCCTATGCTCAATACTGGACGCAATAAAAGGCTTGATGATGATGATGATGATAATATGAATCACAAAAGTTTTTTCAGCATCTAATCTCAAAAAACCGTGGGAGCATCTCATACTGTCATTCATTTAAAAATGTTACATTTGGAGGAATAATTTTTTCTTGCTTCAATTTACTGTTTTATATATATTATTTTGTTAATTACTTTGTATTTCACTGTTTTACTAATGTTTTAGAGATAATATTCTGCACAGATATACCAAATGTTAAAATATTTAAAAGCTAAATATTAATTATACTTAATAATTGACACATACAGTACAATCAAACTAATTGGATAAAGAGATGCAGTCATTGTAATTTGTTTTGATAGGAAAGCTGACTATTTGCAAAAAGGGGCCATATAGTTTTGTGCAATCGATTTCTCTTACATTGCTCGTTGCTTTTCATTGTGCTTTTCATTCTGAAGCCAACAACATGAATCTAGAAAGATACCGCAATACCTTAGAACAAGAATATTTGAACAGTGTGTATTACCGGTGATAACATATGGAGCACAGACCTGGACTCTCACAAAGACAATGGTGAATAAATTGGGGATAACACAAAGAGCCATGGAAAGAGTCATGATAAGCGTAACACTAAGAGCCAGAAAGAAAAACGAATGGATTAGACATAGAACAGAGATCGTAGATATAGTGGAGAGAAGCAAAAGCCTGAAGCGGAATTTTGCATGACATATAGCCCACCTTACAGACGACAGATGGAATAGCCGAATAATACGCTCGAGACCATGGGAAAGAAAGAGAAGGAAAAGAAGACCAATTATGCGTTGGTATGACGACATAAAACGAGTGTCAGGAGTTGAATGGATGAGAACAGCACAAAACAGAGAGAACTAGAGGAGAGGAAGGGAGGCTTATACTGGGCGCAATAAAAGGCTTGATGATGATCATGATGATATGATAATATGAATCACAAACAGTTTTTTCAGCATCTATTCTCAAAAAACCGTGGGAGTTTCATTCATTTAGAAATGTTACATTTGGCGGAATAATTTTTTCTTGCTTCAATTTACTGTTTTAAATATATTATTTTGTTAATTACTTTGTACTTCACTGTTTTACTAATGTTTTGAAGATAATATTCTGCACAGATATACCAAATGTTAAAATATTTAAAAGCTAAATATTAATTATACTTAATAATTGACACATACAGCACAATCAAACTAATTGGATAAAGAGATGCAGTCATTGTAATTTGTTTTGATAGGAAAGCTGACTATTGCGCGAGAATAAACGATTAAATAATAATTCATTTAATTATTATATTGGGAAATATAGACGAATTTGTCACTGTTTGCCAAAAAGGGACCATATAGTTTTGTGCAATCGATTTCTCTTACATTGCTCGTTGCTTTTCATTGTGATTTTGATTCTGAAGCCAACAACATGAATCTAGACTTATTGGCAGAAGAAAAATTCCGATTTTATTGGATAACTTCAGTATTCTGGGTTGATTTGATTTACGTGGTTAAAATGTGCGCCAGAAGTCTTCTACGTGCTTTTCAGAGCGCTACTTTTCTTTATGTTGATTTTTGGACTTGATCAGCATTAATTTCGGTTAAAGAAAGACAATATATTTAATTAATGAGGCGTCACGCATTAATGGCAAAACGCCATTGACTCTCTGTCTATGACGGTTTGATTAACCCGCTATTTCAATCCTTCCAAATATATTTATTAAGCTTTGAAAAGATTTATGCGACATGCGAATTTACGATTTAAATTAATATTGCTTCTTTTCATATTTTCGCGTTACTTCCGACAATCCCTGAGTGAGAAACGAAGAAAACAAAATATTTGAATTTGTCATCTACACAAATTAACATATAAACATACAGAGGATTCGGAGACAATAAGTTCTCCTATTTTTGATACCTACCTCATTTGGCTCACGAGAAAAATGTGTTTTATGTTGTTTTAAATGAGACTGGTCATCTTAACATGTATGGCCGAATTCTATTTGACGGTTCCGAAAGCTAAACGGTAAAAAACGTGAAACCTCATTTGGCAAATGTTTTGCAAGAAAATATTCTACAAATCCATTATTTCCTTTCCGATCCATCACACCAGCTCACATCATAATTCGTCCAATTCTTTCAGCTAATGACCTTTCGGCAAACAGGAAAATCCTCGGGAAAGGCCAAAGGGTAAACAAAGCTTCCGTGACGTCACTATATTTCCGAATGACGTCGCTGGAGATATGGGGGTGAATCGATGTGAAGAAAATATGCCGTGAGATTTTTACCCTTGGATGGATAGTGGGCCGAAAATAGAAAATCCGATAAAAATAATCTTTGACGACAGTAGGCGAATAAGTGAATGGACGGGAATTTATCTTCTTGAAAAGTCTCCGTATAAAACTCTATTCTTCGGGGAAGTTTTAAGGCAAGGAAGTGAAGGTAATTATCGGGTTCATTAAACGCTCGATAAGCGATGATATTATTAACTGAATTTTGGGGCCAAAATGTGCATCATCAGAAATTCGTTAATCATGCAGAAGATGTCTTTATACTAGATTTATTTTCGTATTATAACTGCTATGCTACAGTTGGATAAAATGTTGTGTACAACTGCTATTCCATAGTAACTCACGTGGTATAAAGCAAACCGATTGATCATTAATTAATGATGGACGATAAAACAAATAGAAAGGAAACTCAGGATTCTAATAATACGTTTTCTTTGAACTAAACCTACAAATAAAAATATTATTCAAAATTCTAAAATTAATTTTTTTCTCTAAATTTACATCATAACCTAAACCGCAATCAGAATGTGTAAATCATCTCAACGATTCCTTTAGAAGATGGGTATTAAACTAATATTTTGAAAACTTAATACGGAACGTATAAACAAACCAGCTCTTAAAATTTCTTTGGCAAAGATTAATCGAGTCACATATTATCGGTCGATTGTGACAGGTTGTGGACAACAAACATTCGTACCCAAACCGCGTGTGATAAATGGCACATTTTTATATATCAAAGAAACTGAAAGTGACTTAAATCCATAAATTATCAAAAGCATCTATGTCTGCTTTTCCTATATCGTTAGTTATAATGATAATAATCTAGAGAATATATATACAACAGGTCTAGGAGAACATTGGAGAATAAGGACAAAGATATATTTATCCCCTTTATCATCAAATGAAGTTTTAATATAAAATACATATCAAGAAACGACCCGCTTATATAATGACTTGAATTCATTTTCATTCCTCAGTTTTATCTCCACATCCAAACCATCCTCGGTCAAAAATTGCAGGAAAAGATCCGAGCAAAGGAGCTTTCACGTACATAATTTGCCAGTGAATGGGGATTTATTTTAAAACATTTTTATTGTTTTATATAATGTTGGTTTCGACCTTTGATATTTTCCGGGGCAACGTTTTCCGACATTCAACTTGCTCGATTTGCATTTTATGCCGCGTTTTTCGGTATATATGGAAGGCTGATTCCTATCTTTGAGGGTGGTAGCTATTTTTAGCTTCAGACCCTGACACTGTTGCTGAAATAAATTGCAATTTATCGCGGATTATTATGAAATAAAGATGCTTTCTTTTGGGATTCAAGATTATTTTTTGATGAATATTCAAAATAACGGTGTTAAAACATAAAATACTCACTGATTAACTTAATTCATATTCACATTACAGCAAAACAGGAACGACACTGCAACTATTTAGCTTTTATACCTCCAAGAAGTACGTTTAAACGCTTCAGCTAGAAACAGGACTATTTTTTTCTTGACTAGAAAATCTTGTTAATTCCAGATCAAATACTATTGAAATGTTACCTACATCTGGGGATTTTATTAATATTGTAATTGCTGGCTTGTTTTTCTTCCTTTCAGCCAAATGAATAGCGATTCGCAATTTAATTACTAGAACTGTGCAATTAGCTTGATGGCATTCGAACAGGCGAATTGTCCAATGAAATGTTCGCTCAACACATCGGCAATGTTATTTCGACATTATCACATTGACGATGTTTACGAAGCTACGTTCTATAAAATTGTACTCTAAACCAATTGTACAAATTTTCAACAGTGGGTTTGTGATTTTGTTTGAGTGGGACGGTATTGTTTTAGATATTTGAATATTTTGCAGCACTTCAGACTTAAATTTCACACAGAAAATTGATTAGATTTCGTCTAGATCAAATAAAAAAATCCATATAAAAGTCTTTGTTGGGTAGGAGCTAAACACTATTTAAAAATTGCATAAAGTTACGACTTCGTGCTGGGACGTGTTAAAAACGAAGTTATTCAAGCCAAATTGGCGCGCCAACCACCGGACGAAAATAAACAATCGTAAAAGTTAATAGAAAGTTGTTCTGGAAAATTGCTTTTCGTTTTAAAAAGTGCGGTATAGTTGATTTCGCCAAGTCTTTTCCGTTGAACTATTTGAACCAGATGGAAAGAAAAACTGTGTGAAGAATTGAACAAACATCAAATAATCATGAAATTAATTTGTTTATCAGATTAACAACATACGTAAAAAATATTTAGGATTGTGTAGTTTTGGAGAATAGTGATTAGTTTGCCTTGATTTAATTATGATGAATAATAAATGATAAAGGTTTTGACAAAATTAAGTAGAATAAGGAAGAGACTTTGTTTAGACAGAATTTACTGATGACTCCAATCTATGAAAGTTTGCAGAAATAATCAGAGTTTATAAACCTGGGAGACCAACTTCCTCGTAGAGACTTATCAGTCTGCTCCCATTTATCCTGAAGCTCTTGGAAAATTATTGCTTTAACGAATGAACAAATTTATTCCCAACAGAACCCTCTTACCCACCAACTGGCTTTCGCAATCGAACAAGCACATCGAAAACAAAACAGGTGAAGGCTTAAAAACGACATAGTTCAGTCGTGCCCTGTTCTTGAAAAACAGAACCAACGGCACTTTTTGGGTTAAAGTTGGAGAAGCATAATCACCATTTTTTTACACATTAAGTATACAGCATAAACACATATTGTACACACTATGTGCAGCTGAATATAGCAGTCAGTGAGGACTAATGATCACATATGCTGATGAGACAGACTTGTTAGTATAAAAAGACAATTCAAATAATGCAAGCCAAATCTGACAAACAGAAATACATAAGCTCGAAAAATGGTTCTCTTTATGGCGTATTAAAGTTAATTAAACCACATATGCACACAGATTCTTCAGAAGCTGTTTGAAAAAAAACAGTCAGAAGTCCAAGGGAACTGAGCTCAATCTGAGACTGAACCGAACTTATTGGTTAATCGGACATCGGTCACGTTTATCGCTCGAAAATAAAATATATCATCTAAAACATCATCATCATCATCATCACCATCAAACCTTTTATTGTGTCCAGTATTGAGCATAGGCCTCCCTTCCTCTCCTCCAGTCCTCTCTGTCTTGTGCTGTTCTGGTCCATCCAAATCTTGCTCTCCTTTTATGTCGTCATACCAACGCATAATCAGGTTTGCTCTTCCTCTCTTTCTTTCCCATGGTCTCCAGCGTATTATTCGGCTATTCCATTTGTCGTCTGTTAGGCGGGGTTGCAAAATTCCACTTCAGGCTTGTGACTCTCTCCACTATACCTACGACCTCTGTTCTCTGTCTAATCCATTCGTTTCTCTTTCTGTCTCTTAGTGTTATGCCTATCATAACTCATTCCATGACTCTTTGTGTTGTCCCCAATTTATTCACCATTGTTTTTGTGAGAGTCCAGGTCTGTGCTCCATATGTTATCACCGGTAATACACACTGTTCAAATATTCTTGTTCTAAGGTATTGCGGTATCTTTCTATCCTTAAGTATATGGCTTAATTTGACTAATGCCGCCCATCCTAGTCCCCTTTTCCTTTCAATCTATATCTCCTTATTACCCTTTCCGATCTCTATTTGTTGTCCCAGATATATATAATCTTGAACATTTTCCAATATGTACCCGTTGACTGTTATTTTTACTTGGTCTTGGCTCATTATGTTTTATTCATTTTTAGACCGATTTTTGAAGATTCCCTGTCTAGTTCAGAAAGCATTTTTTTCAAGGTCCGCTTTGTTGTCAGCGAATAGAACAATATCGTCTGCAAATCTTAAGTGTGATATTTTAGCTCCACTTATGCTCAGTCCCATATTTCAAGTTTTTTGAAAATTCCTTCCAGAGCTAAGGTAAAGAGTTTTGGAGATATTGTATCTCCTTGTCTGATACCTCTTTTGATTTCAATGTTGTCTGTTTCTTCGTGTAACCTGATTTTTGCATTTGCTCTTTGATATATATTTTTAAGAAGGTTCTTGTACCGATGGTCTATTCGCGCTTTGTCTAGTTCTTCAAATATTACCCTATGTTCTAGGGAGTCAAAAGCCTTCTCATGGTCCACGAATGCCCTGTGTATTGGAAAGTTATATTCGGTGGACTTTTCTATTATGAGCTTTACTGTAAGTAAGTGGTCATTAGTACTATATCCTTTGCGGAATACTGCTTGTTCTACCGGTTGGTAGGTATTCAGCTTATTTGTAATTCTGTTGGTTATGATTCGGGTAAAAAGCTTATACATATGAGACAGCAACCTAATGGGTCTATAGTTTTCCAGCATTGTTTGATCTCCTTTTTTAAACTATAAAACTATTATTGCCTCATTCCAATGCGTGGGAATTGTTTGTTGTTCTATACAGAGATTGAAAAGGTGCTTTAGCTGCGGTATGACAATTTCTTGTCATTTTCAATCAATTTCATATCATCTCCTCCTGGTGCCTTATTTTTCTTCATTGGGTTTATAGCATGTATAATTTCTTCCTCGTTTATTTATTGTATCTCTTCAGAGCCAACGTTGACTACTTTTCCTTCGTTTTGGATCCCTGGTGGTCTTTCTGTTCTTGGTGAGTAAATTTCTTTAATTTTGTCTCCGTGTCTTGTTTCCACATTGTTATCGTCCTACAGAGCATTTATTTGGTATTTTCCTTGTATCTTCCTTAGGCATTTAAGGCTTTGTTTTCTTCAATCACCGTCTGAGCCATTATTCTATAGTTCTCTTCCCTATCCTTTCTTATCATTCTCCTTGCCTCTCTTCTGATATTTTGGTATTGTTCCGTTGCGAATAAACCATTTTTATACAGATTTCTTCTTTCTTCTATCTTTAGTTTGGTTTCGCATGATATTTTGTTTGTTTTTCTTGGCTTTCCTTCCGCTACTTCATTTACTACCTTCCTCATTGCCTCGGTTATGTTGGGTGCTACTTGGTTGATGTCGTCTGTTATCATTATGTTGTCATTGTATTGTATGTTTCCCTGTTTGGATGGAGCATTTCTGTGTCTACAGCTTTTTTATTGTTTCTACCGTATTACCTGAAGCTTGTTTTTTTTCAGGATCATTTTGGTTTTCACCAATCTATGGTCACTCCCTGTATTGAACGAGTTCAGAACTGTTACGTCTTGGATTATTGCTTTGGAAGAAGAAAGTATGTAGTATATTTCGTTCTTTGTGGCTCGGTTTGGGCTTATCCAGGTCCATTTTCTTTGGTGTTTTTCCACCAAGGAAAATCCATATTTTCCTATATATTCTTCCTTTGCCTGTCTCCCATAACCATTTCGTATTTACATTTGTTCTGTGCTCTTGCCAATCTTATGGCTTCGGAAATTACCTCTGTGTCTTCGGCTGAATAGGTGGATGTGGGTAGGAATAATTGTATTAGTTTTAGCTTATGTTTTCCATTTATTTTAAGGGTAATATATGCTACTCTCTCTGATACTCCCATTGTAGTTTCGATTTTTGGGATTATTAATTTTTTAATTAGAAAGCCCACTCCCCTTTGGCTTTCTATATCATGTCCTTTATAGAATGGAGCATTTCCAGATCGCACAAGCCGGCCCTCCTTCTTTTTTCTGATTTTCGAAACACCAATTATGTCCCATTCAATACTCCTTGCCTCGTTTTCCAAATCGAAGAGTTGTTCGTCCTTCAGCAGTGATCTGCAATTGTATGTGGCGATCTTAATTGTTGTTTTTGCCAATTTTTTGCCTCCCCCAGTATCCATGAGGCAGACTGAATCATTTTCAGTGCGGGATTTTGGGCTTTCTGCCCTACCTGCCTGGGGTACTTTATTCTTAGGACCTGGCATTTGCATTTTTGGAGGATGGTTTTGGCATTAAAACGCCACGCTTGCCGTTGCGAGTTGGCGAGTGTTATTTCAGTCGATCCTAACCTGGAGACAGACGCTGTTCCAAACATATTGATGCTGGACATACGGTCTACTACTTTCGAGAACTAAGAGACACTCCAACTTGGAGATCCTTGAACGATTCCAATCGAAAAACTTTCGACTAATTCCCCAAGCACCGTGGTATGTTAGAAATGCTCTCGTATGCACCGACCTGAGAATCCCTACAATCACGAAAGAAATAAATTCACTCGCTTTGATATCAAAATCGTCAGAGTGAACATCCTAAACAATTCGCTGGAGATCCTTGATAGCGGTTTGATATATGAAAATATGCATATAATTGTTAAGTCGTTTATTGAAACAGTATCCCTCAAATATAAAATAATTCAATGGACATTTTATTTTATTTTCTAACTTCAGCAGTTCATATTCAAATTTTTTGCAACACTTTAATTTTACAACCACATATATCATGTTTTTGACAGGCAATTTATTTGCGTAAACCCAAAGAATATTACGATATAAAATTTATCGTCGGCTTTTATATGCATGTGTGCTAATGCTTCAAATTTCGTTCGATTTAGTTCTGCTCCAATTCATCGGTTATTTCCAACAGTAATATACTGTTTATTTAATAACTGATTATCTACTAACAACATTCAGCAGCATTGTATAACTCAAATGCTTTAAATTGTCTATTCAGGGCGCTACAAACAGTGTAACACAAGCGGATTATATGTGAAAATCTTCCGAACAAATAAAATGCACATTAGGAGCATGTGAGATTCGAAGATCATCCGAAGCGGTAAACCAAAGTGAACAGTCAATATTGGTTAAATTTACTAAGGCCAAATACCCATTTAAGCTTATGGGAACAGAACTAAATGGCTCCGTGTTGGATTTGAAAACATTTTATGGTGTCAACGTGTTGATAGTTGGGCTTAATCGACGAAGAATATCCGTTTTGCACTAAGAAATTGAAAAAAAAAATTTGGACAAGAAAACTGAATCGCAGGATTAATAAGTACATACTTAGTTGTTAGTAGTGAGTCAACTAAGAACAGTGGATGGAAATTGCAACGTGAATGACACTTTAAACAAAAAACCAAGTACTTTCTCTAAAAACCATTTATTTACTTATTAATCGCGGGTTATTTGCATTAAAAACATTTTAAAATCACTTTAGCTTGCAAAACTAATCGAGAAATAGCGACTTGAACTATTGTTTAAACAATTACGTTTGTTGGTAACGTGAACACTGGCAGGACTGATAATCCTTCGTAAAACTTTCCCACTGAGTCTTCCCTTTATTTCTCCTTTCTCCTTCGCCCACGATCACCTATAAAGGAAACGATTCATTCTCTGGCAAAAACATTTTAGTCTGGTAAGTAAAGACGGAAATAGCTTGATTGGTTTCTTGGTTAAACCTATAAATAAATATTTTCAATACGATTTTCTAAGCCTGAGAACAACAGGGAGTATTTGGCCATCAATTAAATTACATGTTATTTTTAAAATTGTAACACTCTCGCATCCAAGATAATCCAAATCAAATCAAATCAAATCAAAATATGCTTTATTGCCACAGGAAAATTTACAAATTTTATGGACAAAGCGTGTAAAACAATATACTACAAAATATAGCACATCTAAGGACAATCAACAATGGTAAATAAGAAATAAAAAACAACATAAAACATAACACAAAAAAGTCATCAAATCAAACAGACAAATTAAAATTAAGAAAAACAGGGGTGAGTGAAGTGAAGTATCCATATCCATAATTCCATAAAAATAAAATCAACGTGATTTACAATGCACTAAAGCTTTTGGCCAAAAATGCATACATTCCTACATACTTTTAAAGAGAGTTTATATGCTGTTTGATGTTTCCACACAGTATTCTTGGAAGGTTTCCGCAATCTCCTTCATCCAGGACTAACGCGACTGGAGTATTTTTCCGGTTGAACGATGACTAGTTCGCTCTGGATCTGTTACACTATTATTCTATTTCTGACCTAACGATTGACGTCATATGTGTCAATATTTGAATGCCTCGACGTCACTAAATTGCTGTACAGTAGTTTAATATTATTGTTGAATATCGTGTTTATAAAGGCTGCAATCTGGGCCACGGGCATGAAGGAGAAATTATGAAAAAGGTAAATAAATAAACGGAAAATCAACTGGCGTTTCAAACATCCGGCATTATTTTCCTGGAACTCGAATAAGAATTATGATTGAGTTATTATCGAGCGGAATCGTTTGTTGTTATTCACTATCCAGTTTATCCAGAACAGGATTGGTAGCAGCTTGCTCGCGTAACGTTACCGAGCTTTAATTGCTTGCCAACATGACTAAGCAGGAATAGTTCTTTAATCATTTTTTCTTTAAGAATAATAAATTTTTCGCATATTCAGTAGTCTAAACTTAATTATACGTTCCAGTAAGAATCAATAATCAGGAATGTATTAAACAATATCTAAAATAATGTAAACAAAATGTTTAAAAATATCTCTCTCTCCAGTCGATTATGTATCCATTGAGTATAACTCTATGTAGCTTTTGTAAAAAGTCGCTTTATAATTCTGGGGACTAATTTGGAAGAATACTGTTCAAATGTTGGCATACGTACTTTGAAAAATAGACGATAATTTCAACTTTCAACACTTTCGATTTCCACGGCCCTTGAATTGTTGAAGAAGCTAGATCCCGTGTGTTTAATTGTAGAAATTTCTCTTCCGCAAATAAAAAGTTATTTTTGTCGAAGTAAAATAATCAATAAATGATATATCAATTGTTTAAACTAGATTTTCTTTCTGTTATTCAACAATTTTAACGGTGTCACCTACTGTTCTAATCATTTGTACTGGAAGGAAAACCAATGCAATGATTTTTGTGTAAACGCTAACCTGGAAACCAACATCGCAATGCGAGAAAGTTTAATTGTTTCTGCAACTTTGAAACGCGATTAGTGGGAAACCCCTGAATAAAAAGCAACAAAGTAGGATACCACTGAAAAGAGAATTGAAGGCCCTTTAATACGATGTGCCACTTGGCCCCCATTCCTATTTGAGATTCTTAGGGTAACATCTATCCCTCCCAGGGGGTTGAAACAAGAAGGCTGAAAATATTTATTTAAAGTCTCTCCATATTTCCAACTAATTTCCAACTATATTAAAGGTGGGAAGATTTCAAATTGACACCCCGTATAGTTTTTCTATCTTATTTTCAGATGTATCATCCCGACCAACCACCGAACAATTGACGTGAAGTATCTTCTTTGAAATTATGTAAGTCTTTAAATCAGAAAGTAACCAATATCTGCCTTAATAATTTTTATAAGCACAAGTCTTATAAGACGAAAATTGTACATCCTTGGTTGCATAAATAGAGAAAACTTTGCGCTCTAAACAAAAACAGGTGAATTTCGGTTTGAATATTTTATATGTTTGTTTCTCACTTATTTCAACGAAGCCAAATTGTTCGAATTTTAATATTTTGTTTTTGGCGTTAACATCAAACCTATAGCAAACCGATTTCGACACTTTCTGATAGCGACTTTCAGCCAGGGGTGAAGACCAATGTATCAGTTTATTAAAAAACCTTCATGCATTTCGTTATTTTTAATAAAATACTTCATCAAAATCAATCAACAACTACTCAAATTTTCCATCGTTCTGGATTTAACGATTTATACTCGTACTATTAAACTTAGGTTCAGTTTTATCTAGTTTTTTTTTATTAGCCTTCAAAAAGCTTTGAACATGACTTTGAAATGCACACAAAAAGTAAAAATTCCTTAACAATTTTGTTTTTCTATTGGATAAGTACCTAGTAACTTAATAATTAGTGAATAATCATAATAATAATTAAAGCAGACTAAGAACATTAACAATAAAAACAAAACCCAATTTACTTAAAAATTAAAGTTAATACTCAATATTTGACACTTAACTTTCATCAAACGATATTATTTGATATGGACATTGCTCTATTTCTTGATATTTTCTAATCTACCAATCGCAGAAAACACCAAACATTCGCAGACAAATCCTGTGAATCTTACGTTTAATGCAGTGTAAATCTTCCAGTTTTTTAAATACATTTTTAGTTGATTTTGATATACTTATCTAAATGTCTTTTTACTAATTTTCATAGTTGAAGTTCCAAAGATTTTAGTAACTGCTCACAAAACTTCTTTACCTTTGTCCTTAGGATCAATCAATTTTTATATGTATAATCATCGTTTTATTTCTGATTAGTTATTAGTTACTTGCTGAGCATTTTATTGTGCAAGTGTCTCCTTTTACTTTCTCACGTATACTTGTTGAAATACTGGCACTTTGTGTTTTGTGTGAATAAAAAGTCAATACAATGCACTTTAACCGAAGTTTTTCTTCAAAATATCAATGTGTTGCGGCTTAGTAATCGCGCGTTATTTTTGCTTAATAATTCTTACAATTTTTTGTGATTTTTATTATTTGTAAAGCTTTTAAACTGTTGCTCCGATAAACAGGAGTTTCAGGGAGGAAAGCACTTTTGTGAAAAAAGAATCAATACAATGGACTTAAATCGACATTTTTCGTTAAAATGTAAATGTTTCGGATCTTAGTAATCGCCCTTAATTTTTGCTTGAAAATTCTTACAATTTTTTGTGGTTTATATTATTTTCAGACCTTTCAAGTCAATAAATTCAAGATGAGAAGAGGTTTTAGAATTTGGTATTAAATAAACAATGTTAGAATCCCAGAAACATGGAAAAACGGCTTAATAATCCCTATACCCCAAAAATGGACTGGACAATACACAACCGAGCAACTACAGACCAATTACACTACTTTCCAGTACTAAGCAAAATTTTTGAATACATAATGAAGCCGCGGCTTGAAAAAGTGATTGGAAAGTATATACCTACCTACCAATTTGGTTTCAAACAGCATCACTCACTCCGACTGTATCACCGCTCTTTATTTTGGCCAACAATATACAAACTACCCACACTAACTGACAGAAAGACAGCTTGCCTGTTTATGGACCATTAAACAAGGCTTTTGATAGTGCTGGCATAGAGGCTTACTATACAACTATACCAAACTATCACACACCCAACATATCTACTACACACCATAAAGAACTTACTAGAAAACAGACAAATACAAGTACGAATTGACAAAACACTGTCATTCTTTTTCCCCGAACAGGGCTCCCTCAAGGATCCCCGCTCTCACCGTTCTCTACAATATATACTGCCATGGACTATACAATTACAACTTACCAGACAAAAATCAAATCGACATACCATATTACAATACGCAGACCGACACGGCACTTATTGTAACATGACAAAACTACTGAGAGAGCAGCGCCAAAGACCCAAACACTAACAAACAACACAATGGACATGGTTTTATAAATGGAGACTAACACCACAACGCGTCAAAAAACCAACTTCTGCTCACAAACCCACAGACTCACGCTGACTCCCCTACAATAACTGCAGACGGGCCAAACGACACAACCAAAAAACGACGTAAAATACCTTGGAATCACAATTGACCACAAACTTAAATTCACTAAACACATACGAAACATCAGGGCAGAAACAATAAAGAGAACAAAACACTTCCGATCACTAACCTACAAAGCAGAGGAATTAGCACAAACACCGCCACCAAAATATATAAAGCTATTTGTAGACCCTTGCTAGACTTTGGACATATACTCATGACCAACGGAACAGAAAGACAAAACGTTATACACAAAACACAGAACAAATTGCAACTAAGACTAATAACACGAATAGACACCCCCAAAACCCACTACACAACCCCCCCCCCCCACCCAACTACTATACGAAACGCACACACAGGACAAGATCTCGGAAAGACTCATACAGCTACAGACAAAATGGACAAACAACCCCTACAACTGGACCATACTGAATCCCCTTTGTCTTACAAGACCAACCAGACAATCCCGCTTCCGTTTCCCTACATTAACGCTACTCGAACACTTACAAACGCAACGGACTAGTGGACAATAAATAATTTCTTCTTGCCACTGAAATTTTATTTATTTAATAGCATTGTTAACCTAGAATAAGAGAATTTTCATATTTGTTTTTTATTTAGATTAAGACTGCATGTATTAAACAAGGGCAGAAAGACCGATAGGTCGATAGCCTTTTTTAGAAATAAAGATGTTTACTATTACTAAACAATGTTGTGTTTACAAAACCTAAGTTGCCGATCAATTTTTGAAAGAAATACAAAATTGCCAAAGCGAAAATCTTCACGCTGACAATATTGTCGTCATAATACCGTGTATACAGATTTTCTCCCGCTTTAAAAAATGAGTTTTGAATTTAGAGTTTTTTTTTATTAATGTCAGGTCAGGTCGATCATTTTAAAGCGCACATTTATCAACGTTTAATTGCTCTACGTTTTTCTCATTAAAGCAAATTTATCTAATTTAAGGTTTTCAATATCCTCTTCTTCTTGCGGTTGGGTCCTTCTTGTCTTGCGCACAGTGCATTTTGTTACACTGGTTTTATACTAGGCTTTATTGTTAGTTTTCAACAAAATTATTTAGATTTATTGGGACATATTCTTAATCAATTGTAAAAGTAAAAAATGAAAAGTATGCTAAAGAATGAAGAGTATAAGAATGCAGCTGAAAGAACGAAGAGCGAAGCAGAAATACGCGCTAAATGTGCTTATTTAAAATAGAATAGTTGTATTCCATATTGAAATAGGATCGGTACGACTTCAGTTCTTTTATTTGGCTACAATTTGATATCAAAATTGTGTCATACCCTGCAGGTACGAGCCAAACAAGAAACTTCAAACTTCTACTAGTTCAAATATTTTCCTTCACAATTAGTTCAATTATTTTCGCATTGTTTATTCGCTACGTTTTTTTTTAAGTTTATCTTCCTTGGAGTTGGTTTTGATCTTGTAAGATCATAAATCATTTACCAGCAAAACCTATAACTTCCTCTACATATTTCGAAGTGCTTTGTCAAATGCAGATTTCCAGAAAGTTGTATTGTAACTGTTCAACAGTATTCTAAACAGTTCAATTTGTCTAGACAGCGATTTAATATCAACTACCAGGCTTAACCATCCATTAAACTTGTACTAAAAGCAGAACTTTTGTTTTCGGTCGCAAATCCCCGAAGTGCATTAAATGAGGCGGCACAAACGCTAGCATGTTACGTAGTTGATGGATTTCAGGAAAATGTGATGATCTTTGAAAATTGCATAACTTTATATGAAACGTAATGTACATTTAGAGAATGTAATAATTCGAGTGATTCTGTGACATCCAGAAACATGCAACTGTTGTGTATTAAAATTACAACAAAAGCCACCTTTAAAAAGTCGCCATTTGAATATACCGGGTGTGCGTTTTTGGAACTGAACCATGGGGATCTCGGTAACCATATAAGATACGAGATTGGTGAAATTGGGGCAAAGTTGTGCAATCTAGAGTTTACCAAAATGCTCTTTGAAAATTTAAAATTTTTCTGCTCATCAACTTTGTTTTTTCTTATGGTCGCCATCTTGGATTTTTACATGTTTGAATTCAGCCTTTTGTTCTGATTACTATGCTGTATCACATGTTAAGGTTCAGTCTTGCAGTTTGTGGAAAATAACAAAAATCTGGTTTTTGCACCCAAGCTCAGGACGTTCTACCTCTGAACCAAAACTGAAAACCCTGCTTCCAAAAATAAATAAATTTCCATCTTAAGTGCGACACACTGTATAAACTTTCCTTAGTATCCGTACGAAAACAAGTTTCTATTGTTCACGTTTGAAAATCCACACTATTTAAAGGTACATTCGAATACTAACAAAACCATGAAGGTTTGTTTTTCTTCATCACATTCGACGAATTTTCTGAACGGAATTTAATAGTTGAATTAAAATAAATATTTGACTAGTATGAAATGAATCACATAAGTTTCCAAGTTTAATTCTTAAATAATAAATCAATTTTAAAAATACCAAACGTTAACAAGTAATTACAAGCATTCTATTTACAATTGCCAATTTATCTTCCTAAAGATAAAATGTCAAAACACAGATTTTCAGATTAACTGATATACAAATCCTGTTGGGTCTTACAAAAGCATTGGCTGATTTTCTAATCAAATACTAGAAAATTATTAGTTTTACCGACGTTTATGGTAAATATCCTGCGGCGTAAATTTGATAAATGGATTCCGATCGTGTAACGGCTTCTGAAAAGATGTTCGCATTGTGGATAAGAAAATTATTAAATATTTTCCTCAGGTTATTTAAATTGTTTTGTGTTTAGCCTTTAGACGCAATGAATAGAGCCATATTTCATCGTTTGTGTTTGAAAATATTAAATTGATAAACATTCCATTTAAAAATCATAAAGTGTAAGAGTAGGTTTGCTGACTTTCAAAAATCCCTCGTTTACAGTTTCACTTGTTTACAGTTCGCAAGAGGTGGTTATAAAAGATTAACTTTTCAAATATTTACCCAAAATAGAACTGCCAACGAATATGCAAATCTGAATCAAGATGAAGATTAATAGTCATTGCTTCGTTTGTTGGGCGTTTTGTCTGACGAATATTTTTTCGATAAGCTCTTCGCTTTATTTGGACTAATTGTTTGAGTTTTTCTTAAATTCAATCGGTTAATTCATCCTGATGCGTATGCGGAGCAATCGTAAAAATGGAATTGCAGTATGTATTAAGAAATCTAGGAAACGGTGAAATAGCTCCACTTAATGAACTCTCCATACCAATTCTTGGAATATGCATGAATGCGGAGATAGCAATTTCTAGAGAGTTAGAGCTGGTAAAATTTACATTATTCCTTGAATCTGCTTTATATTATTAAAGTGTAGATACTTGCACGTTTCCTTGCATGGGATGTACGTTTTAATGAGAATGCTCAGTTTCCAACCTGCAAATACTCGCGCTAGATGAAAAGCCAATTAACTACAGCATATGTATTATATGTTGTAATCACATCGAAATAGAGGAAACTATAATAATATAAATGGAGATGTGAACCATTTGTAATTCGTGACTTAATGACATGAAACTGAAATGAAGGGAAAATTATATTGTATTAATGTACCTCTATTCCGACCTCTTCTATCTTTCGGGGTCTCTAATTAGTTAAAAGATGAAGTACGCTTAAGCATGCTTTATCAAGCAAGGCTAAATGGTTTCTGTCAAAGTTAAAACCGGATTAATATTAGATGAACGTTGAAAACTGCTTAAGGTAAAACGGAATTACCATAGTTGCAATTAAGACATAAATACTAACTTCCTGTTCCTGCTGGTAGTAGATAAAGCCGTAACCTTGCACTTATCCTCAGGAAATTCCAGGGGTTGTAGCTCGCAAAAATAATATAAATCTGTTATTATAATTAAAATTTTAATTAAATTAACAAAATGTTTTACACTACAATGTGCAATAAAGGTTTATTTGTCTGCATGCTGCAATGTTTTTGTCTCTTGAAATTAATTTGAAATTTATTTATTGAGCTTTATCACAGCCGAATTTAATTGGAAAAGGTCATGGCAAAATTGTGAAATATTTTTGTTAAATAACCGTGTATTATGTGGTTTTAATATTAAATTCACGCATTTCTGTAATTTATAATGCCAGTAATAAAAGATAAGCTCGGAAATGTTGGTGCCCACATGTAACATTGCGGTTCGCTAAATGTTGTTCGTAAATGTAATTTAAATTTATATTGATGTAGATTATTTTATTCACGTATTGATGAATGCTCTTTTAAGGGATTATGGGGCCGGTTTAATTAACAATAGATAAACATCGAACGAATTTTCTTTGACACGCTTTTTATCAATTACGTTTTTAATTAATTAATTAATAAACCATAATCCAAGATTTCAGTTCATTTTTATCACTATTTCTTCTTGTTAATTGTGAAAATAACCCGCATATGTCCAAGGTGCGGTGCTCAGATTTTCATTAAAAAAATGTAATCGGAACATTTTCATAAATGATCGTTACTGTTTTTTCACCTGCATTATTCAAGCACCTTTACTGAAAGCATTTTGTTATTTTCTGTCGGCTATTTGCAGATGTGCCTGCGGACAATCGTGCCAGAGATCGGATTTCAAAAATCCTTCAGATAGATTATACTGCCCTTTATATCGTCACAGGGATTCAGGAAGAATGAATGTGACAACAAACTTGTTCTGAGAGTTTTTCACTTGTTTTGAAACTCGCTCTGGCCAAAACATTTCATGAAATGTTGTTACATGTACTTAAGATTGACAAGATACTTTGTGTATCTTGTAACACCATTTATACAATTAAAAAAACATCAGATAGTTATGCAGCATATTATTTTATAATATAATTGATACAATATATGTTGCCCAAATAATAAAAAGATGGGAGCAATATAAAGGCCTCTTAGCAAATCAAAATTAATGACAAAATAAACATTGAACAGCAACATATCTACTACACACCACAACATATCTACTACACACCATAAAGAACTTACTAGAAAACAGACAACTACAAGTACGAATTGACAAAACACTGTCATTTTCTTTTTCCCCTGAACAAGGGCTCCCTCAAGGATCCCCGCTCTCACCGTTTCTCTACAATATATACTGCCATGACAATATACAATTACAACTTACCAGACAAAAATCAAATCGACAGATCGGCATACATATTACAATACGCAGACGACACGGCACTTATTGTACATGACAAAACTACTGAGAGAGCAGCGCAAAGACTCCAAACACTAACAAACAACACAATGACATGGTTTTATAAATGGAGACTAACAGCAAACGCGTCAAAAAACCAACTTCTGCTCACAAACCACAGACTCAACGCTGACTCCCCTACAATAACTGCAGACGGCCAAACGACACAACCAAAAACCGACGTAAAATACCTTGGAATCACAATTGACCACAAACTTAAATTCACTAAACACATACGAAACATCAGGGCAGAAACAATAAAGAGAACAAAACACTTCCGATCACTAACCTACAAAGACAGAGGAATTAGCACAAACACCGCCACCAAAATAAATAAAGCTATTTGTAGACCCTTGCTAGACTTTGGACATATACTCATGACCAACGGAACAGAAAGGACAAAACGTTATACACAAACAACAGAACAAATTGCACTAAGGCTAATAACACGAATAAGACACCCCCAAAACCCACTACACAACCCTGGAGGGGTTGTGTAACCCAAACTAACCCAAAACTAACCCAACTACTATACGAACGCACAAACATGACAAAAATCTCGGAAAGACTCATACAGCTACAGACAAAATGGACAAACAACCCCTACAACTGGACCATACTGAATCCCCTTTGTCTTACAAGACCAACCAGACAATCCCGCTTCCGTTTCCCTACACTAACGCTACTCGAACACTTACAAACGCAACGGACTAGTGGACAATAAAATAATTTCTTCTTGCCACTGAAATCTTATTTATTTAATAGTATTGTTAACCTAGAATAAGAGAATTTTCATATTTGTTTTTTATTTAGATTAAGACTGCATGTATTAAACAAGGGCAGAAAGACCGATAGGTCGATAGCCTTTTTTAGAAATAAAGATGTTTACTACTACTACTACTAAACATTGAAACAAGGGCAGAAAGACCGATAGGTCGATAGCATTTTTTAGAAATAAAGATGTTTATTACTACTAAACATTGAAAATACATTATAATCTTATAAGATATTATTTATTTCTTTTGAAGGGTCGTAAACTTTTATTTGCTGTATATATATAAGTCATCTTTATTTCTCATGGAAATAGGCTATCGACCTATCGGTATTTCTGCCCTTGTTTCGTACATGCAGTCTTAATCTAAATAAACAAATAAATAAAGTTTAAAAAATAAATAAGTTTATGTTGTTGATGGTGTTTGTTATATTTGCTGTATTAACGTCTGCTGTTTTGTTTTATTGAGTACACAATTCAGAGCTATTTGTATATATCGGGTGTCCGTTTTTGGAACTCATCCCCATGGTTGACCCTCGGCAACCATATTAGATACGAGATTGGTTAAATTGGGGCAAAGTTGTTCAATCTAGAGTTTACCAAAATGCTCTTTGAGTGAAAGTTGCGCAATCTAAAGTTCAGCGAAATACTATTTGAAAAATTCTGCTACTTCCCGAAATAGCTTGAAAAACCGAAATTTGAAAAAAAGTTTTTACTTTTTCCTTAGCTTATTTGGCGCGAATAATACTGATTGACATTGTTACATTCACCATGTACCAAAAAGCTGAATTCAAACATGTAAAAATCCGAGATAGCGCCCATAAGAAAAAACAAAGTTGATGATGGTTGTCGAGAATCCCTAAGTCGGATTTTAAATACAATGATGAAGTATTATTCCTTTTCAATTTCCGCGCCAAATAAGCTAAGGAAAAATTTAAACTTTTTTTGCGGCATTTTCGGTTTTTTACTGGATATCTCCGGAAGTAGCAGAAATTTTTGAAATTTTCAAACAGCATTTTGTAAACTCGCTTTTTTCCGTTATCGCCGGTAGTAGCCATTCAAGCAGAAATTTTTGATGTTCCAAATAACATTTTGGTAAACTCTAGATTGTGCAACTTTGTCCCAATTTAACCAATCTCGTTTCTTATATGGTTACCGAGATCCCCATGGTTGAGCTCCAAAAACGGACACCCGGTATAGAGTATAATGTCTATTAAACTCTTAAAAAAAAACTAATAAAAATTTCATAAAAGTTTTTATTATTATTGAGTATAAAAGGTGGACCACCACAACAAAACCAACATGAATGTTTACAAGGTAAAGAGTAGAAATTTATGTCAGAAGATATGGTATTTGCGCTTGAAGCAAGCATATTTACTTGTTAATATGCACCACTGGTTTGGAAATCAATATTAACAATATTTCGAAAATTTCCTGCGAACTTTCGAGACTTTAGCGACAATTTGCTTCCAGATTATAGAGTTATATTTTCAAATAAATCAAATTGACTAAAAAGGCGGTTGCATTAGCAACAGACATTGTAGGACATCTTAGAAAATATTTCTTCAATAATTAATTATAGAAAGATGTATAATTAACGATGAAAACACAAGAAAGTAGTTAAGAGTCATGCTTATGCTCAAGAAACAGCAACAGCATAGCAAACAAAAACTTGTGCTGTCGCAGCCCATTATTTTTATCCGTTGTTTCTTTCTTGGACTTTCTCATTAACGACGCCTTCAGACTAACGAAGTAAAGTAGAAAAAATGCAATTTTTATTCGGAGGCTAGAAGTTTTGGCCCTCAAAAACACACACCGAAGGACTAAAACTCCGTGTTGTAACAAAATGAATTAGTACTTTATGTACAATTTCACATTATATTGATTAATTTGATGAATAAATGACAGATTACAAACACTGTATACGAAAAACAAATCAAATTTAGTAAATGAGTCAAACAATAGAAAATAACTTCTATAAAAGCGTAATCCTAACTACTCTGCATTTAGCTGAAAGTTAGATGGCAACATAACTCGCTACAACAACTACGTAATATTAAATTCGGAAATCCAACAAACTGTTGTGAACGCTTCAACTTTACGCGATATTTTACTTTATCTGGGCAACTTTGAAATCGATGTAATGTTCCGATATAAGCCCGGCTAATTTATTTAATGAATTCACTTGACAGTTCATCAACTGGAAACTTGATCGGTATCATTGGATCCAGCGATTGGATTTGTTAATTTGTTTCCGAAAAGTTCGACGGCAAAGTTGCGAGTTTACTTTGTGTTTTAATGGGGTGCAATAGATTGATCCTCAAGTGTTTCAAGGAGAAAAGTAAATAAAATTACGCAACTTTTTCCTCGGAAATGCTTGAAGCATATTGAAAACGTTACTCTACAACAGTGAAATATTTTAATTCGCGAAATATTCTAATATTTGAAGACTTTTTCTTCAGATACTCGTACTCTATTGAAAGCCTGCTTGAAGTTTTTTATCTTCTGTCAGAAGGTTCTGTATCAGAATTTTTACTTTTTTCTTTACATTTTTTATTAGTTTCTGATAAGGCACATTTGTCTATTTTCTGCTCCGTTATTTGGATGGTGGTCATTGTTCAGTTAAGTAACATTCTGGCTACCGATTTTCAATGTTGTGGATTTTAAGCAAACTTTTTGGTTTTTCGTGTATTCTGCGACCTCATCAGTCAGCCAAGCCTTCAACGCGGAATTCAATGGGGCCTTCTAAATTTCACATATTCAACTTTATTTTTTCATACATTGCCTATAGCTGGAATCCCATCAAGTTGGTATGGGCTGCTTGTGAATGCGGTTTTTTAACTCCAATTATGCCTATTTTTAAATTCAGAATTGCTCACAAAACAATCTTTTGCATCTAATTAATTAAATATTGCATTCAACGGTCCATGAAATTTAATAATCGAGTTGTTGGTACAGTTAGATTTAATAGGCAAAAATTATTTACAAGGGAAATTTAATTTATCGTTAGCCATAATAATTTGTCAACCCTGATGCTATTTTAAGCATGATTTAACATAACCGCCATTACAAATTTTAAGGTTTGGTTAATGCAAATTTATGATATAAACGGGCAGTAATTTAAAGCCCATGCAATAATGGAATTAAAGTTTTTATGTAAAAAAAACAATTTGCTAATCAAACGGTATTTGAATAATGCAATTAGGCAAAAAGTAATATAAACCTAGATAATTAGAACTGTCCCCAGATTCATATATTCGTATTTCTTTTTGATCTACTTTACTAAATCAGAAGTTTACTAGAAATGAAAGCAAAACGCAGAAAACAATACACATAGTCCAACAGTCCAGTCAAAGTCCAGTTCAGCTTTAGAGCCTTCGTTGTCCCCATTAATGTCATCCAGGCTCCCATCAGCTCAAGGGAAGCTTGACATGTTTTCCAGTCGCATTTTCCACAGAGAAACCCGCAAAGTTCTCCACAAATGAAAACTTTTTAAAAGCTCGGTCACTATGGACCCTAAATAACAAAATCCCCCTGGGGAAGGCGTTTCAATCATCTAGCCAAAATCTCTATGGCCGTTGGGAACAGATTGGGGAGAATCTTCAAATCGTAAGAATATGTTTTTTTTTTCTTTCGGAAAGGCGTGATATTTCAAATGCATTGAATGGCTCTAGTGCGAAGTTTCTTAAGAAATCGTCCATGAGAGCAACGCGACATCGGTGATTATTGAATTGGAAACTTTTGCAGTAAAAATATGGCACATTGTGGGGAACAATTTCACATAAAAAATTCGATTTTGCATTAAAAATGGGTTTCAAAGTGGAAAAATTATTATCATATTATAATGCAGGATAACAGATTTTGAGTCGAATACTGACGCTGATTAACGTAGTAATGTACTAAATTTGTGCATATGCTTCAAATAAAATACCTATCTATAATGAGGTTGTCTTCTGAGTACAAGTAAAAAAGCAAAATCAAAGGGAAAGTCTTGAAATAATGACTATCCAAATATGACACAATTGACGAAAACGGAATAGAACGTTACACAGACAAAGAGAAAGCGGACGCGTTCGCCAGACACTATCAAAGGGCCTTCAGCATATCGATAAACCCTAACTTCGACAATGACAACTGGAACTTGAGCAACAACTGGTACTTGAACTATTTTAAAACAGCTCCCCGGACTACACCTGCAAACTGATCACAGACACAGAGTACGATGAAGCCCTAGCGCATGTCAAAGACACTGCACCGGGAGGGGATAAAATTAAGGCAAAACTCTTGAAAAGCCTAACTCAAGAATCACACAAACTGATCCTAACTGAATTGAACAACTGCATCATAAATGGCAGAATCCCAGAAACATGGAAGAACGGCTTAATAATCCCTATACCCAAAAATGGACTCGACTGGACAATACACAACCGAGCAACTACAGACCAATTACACTACTTCCAGTACTAAGCAAAATTTTCGAATACATAATAAAGCAGCGGCTTGAAAAAGTGATTGGAAAATATATATCTACCTACCAATTTGGTTTCAAACAACATCACTCGACTGTTCATCCGCTCTTTATTTTGGCCAACAATATACAAACTACCCACCTAACTGACAGAAAGACAGCTTGCCTGTTTATGGACATTAACAAGGCTTTTGACAGTGTCTGGCATAGAGGCTTTACTATACAAACTATACAAACTACACACACCAACATATCTACTACACACCATAAAGAACTTACTAGAAAACAGACAAATACAAGTACCAATTGACAAAACACTGTCGTTTTCTTTTTCCCCTGAACAAGGGCTCCCTAAAGGATCCCCGCTCTCACCGTTTCCCTACAATATATACTGCCATGACAATCACATCTTTTTAATGCCTCATTCAGATTAAGGTATGTTCCTAGGATGTGGAAAGTAGCTGAAATCATTATGATTCATAAACCAGGCAAAGCCTCTCACGATGTTTCATCATATAGGCCAATCTCTCTACAGCCTATGATATCGAAACTGTTCGAAAAAATACTCCTGACAAGGCTGAAACCCATCATCGAAGAAAGGATTTTAATACCAAATCATCAGTTTGGGTTCAGAGAAAACCACTCAACGATAGACCAAGTACACAGAATTTCAGATGTTATTGAAAGAGCACTGGAAAGTAAGGAAGTATGCTCAGCCATCATCCTTGATGTATCGCAGGCCTTTGACAGAGTATGGCATAATGGGCTGAAACATAAGTTAAATATGCTACTCCCACAAAAATACTCGAAACTATTGGAATCCTACATTTCGGACAGAGCCTTCAGAGTAAAACAAGAAGAAGCATTCACTGAAATAAAAAAAATCAGAGCAGGGGTGCCACAGGGAAGTGTCCTAGGACCTCTCCTGTACCTGATGTACACCAGTGATTTACACTACTCAGATCTTAATACTATAGCTACCTTTGCAGACGATACCGCTATATTAGCGGTAGGGAAAACCCATGAGGAAGCCGCAATTAAACTGCAAACATCAGTTTCACAAATATATGATTGGACCAAAAGATGGCGTATCAAACTAAACGAGACCAAGTCTGTACACATTAACTTCACAAATAAAACTAACCAGCAGGTACCAATTCACTTAAATAATACTCAGATCCCTTATGCAAATTCAGCAAAGTATCTGGGCATAACATTAGATGCAAGACTGCGCTGGAAAGCCCATGTTAAGAAAAAAAAGGAAGAGCTCGATATAAGATATAGGAAAATGTACTGGCTACTGGGTAGGCACTCTAGACTATCAATCTACAACAAAGTACTTCTGTATAAACAAATCCTCAAACCAGTGTGGACTTACGGCTTACAGCTCTGGGGTTGTGCCAGTACAACTTACCAGACAAAAATCAAATCGACATACATATTACAATACGCAGACGACACGGCACTTATTGTACATGACAAAACTACTGAGAGAGCAGCTCAAAGACTCCAAACACTAACAAATCACACAATGACATAATTTTATAAATGGAGACTAACACCAAACGCGTCAAAAAACCAACTTCTGCTCACAAACCACAGACTCAACGCTGACTCCCCTACGATAACTGCAGACGGCCAAACGACACAACCAAAAAACTACGTAAAATACCTTGGAATCACAATTGACCACAAACTTAAATTCACTAAACACATACGAAACATCAGGGCAGAAACAATAAAGAGAACAAAACACGTCCGATCACTAACTTACAAAGACAGAGGAATTAGCACAAACACCGCCACCAAAATATATAAAGCTATCTGTAGACCCTTGCTAGACTATGGACATATACTCATGACCAACGGAACAGATAGGACAAAACGTTATATACAAACAACAGAACAAATTGCACTAAGACTAATAACACGAATAAGACCCCCAAACCCACTACACAACCCCTCCACCCAACTACTATACGAACGCACAAACATGACAAAGATTTCGGAAAGACTCATACATCTACAGACAAAATGGACAAACAACCCCTACAACTGGACCATACTGAATCCCCTTTGTCTTACAAGACCAACCAGACAATCCCGCTTCCGTTTCCCTACATCAACGCTACTCAACTGACTACTGGACAATAAAATAATTTTTTCTTGTCATTGGAATTGGGAAGTTTATTAATAAGATTGTTAACGTAGAATAAGAGAATTTTCATATTTATTTTTTATTCAGATTAAGACTACATGTATTAAACAAAGGCAGAAAGACCGATAGGTCGATAGCCTTTTTTTTAGAAATAAAGATGTTTACTACTACTCTAATGCACATGTACAGCATTAAGAACCTAAAAAGGACGCGACAGAAACGTTCCAAACTTCCGCATTTTTCTTTATGTAATCGCTATAATAAATATTGGAAGCCAATATAATTTAAAATAATTTGTCGGAAATTTAATTTGTTTATGGGAATGACTACTATTGATATCCGTTACTCCCACCTTTTCAAGAATTTCAAGATGTGCATTAGCTAAAAATTTTATAATTTTGTTATTTTAAGTCCAAATTGTATTTAAAATTTGTTAAAAAAAAGTTGCCTATTCGTTTAGGCTCGCCTTGTATATCATACCATCTATCATAATATTCAATTAATGTCTATCATATTTTTTCATTTTATTTTCTTTCAATATATAAAAGCTAATACTTGAAGATGAATAAAAGTCATGAAAAATAAATGATGCCATAAAACCTAAAACCGCTTTGAAGTTTGTGCAATTTCCGATATCAAACCACCGAATAAATGGCCTAAAATAAGGATGACACTTTTAGGGATTATGAACGCATTTCACCCGGTAGTTTGGCTTTATGACGTTATCATTTCAGACATATCTTCCCGAACCCCAGTATTATAGTCTAATCTTTTTTCATGTATCTCAGAAAAATGTCCTCAGGCCATATCTTTAAATCCGAGTTACTCGTACCTTCTTATGTTTGAAATTTTTTGTATTTCCGCATTATATTTCTTATATCGTCTCTGGAGAGAACAGTTTGAAAATTGGTTTATTAGTTCAACGAAAGGCATAAAACGGATGTAATTATATGCTTTATATGCATTTTTAATTACAGTCAGATTCAAGACGAAAATGTCTTCCAAGTTCATTTTCAATAAATACATGAAGAGACTCAAGTGGTTTTCATTCTTGTGAGATGGTTAGGAGGATATTTGCGAGCATCGTTTCCATGTTTTTTCATTCGTCATCCGAATTAATATTTTTCAAAATTTCCTTAGACTGTTAAATATTTTTTGTTATTTTAAGACTAATTGCGAAGACTTCAACGGACTCAGTTGTCTCTGATTCATCAAATGGATCAGAGCCGCGTATCTGCTCCAATTGAGATCTAACTAAAATCGAATCGACTACATATAATTTTCTGTAATGAATATTCAAATCGGCAGATAAATTTTATGAAGTATCCTTCGTGCTTGATACCGTGTTGCCTTCGAAACCCTGATCGCATTTCCTGCTAAGCTGAATAAGAAACTGAAATGACGGTCTTGATAAATGGACGCTCTTCCCTCTCAGTATAAATCACGTATGCAAGGCATCTTTTAATTTAAGCCAAATAAGGACAAAACGACGCTAACAGGCCCATTAAGAAGCACTTTTTCCATTGAGGGAAAAATTAACGAGCAACCGAGCCAAGGACGGGCTACTTTGCAAAATATCTAAACGCGAGAAAACGAGACCATTTGCATCCAAATTTCCCTAACGAACTGTATCCGCAAAAGTAAATAAAAGCCTTAAATACACATGGATAGGGAGAGGTGAAATTTAACTTTGGAGGTTTTCACGGAAGCTGTTACAACGCCTATAGCAAAAGTTTATTTAAAGGAAATTTGCTGGAATTTCAAAATGGCACATAAATATAGAATATTTCTACATAGGAGATAATGAAATTAAACGCTTCACGAATTTGTCCTTCCATGAACTTTCTGCTATGATTTCCATAATTTCGCTATATCGACGCTTTATTAATATTCATTGTGCAACTTTAATGGCGATAATCTAATGCCGAATTACATTGTTCGCTCGGTTAACTTTATGAATAAGGGCCAATAAACCTTTTTGCTCCCATAAAAGTTTCTACGTGGTATTTAATGTCCGAGAGCCGTTTGGGACGAGCAAATTGGACACAGTTCATTAAAAGCGAGTAAGAGTTTATTGTTTGAGATGTATTATCACTTCACAGTATATCAGTGGCTTGAAAGCTGCTGGAAAAGGCAATTGGATCATATTAAAGTGTTTATATTAAAAGGAGAATTATATTAAATTTTTATAGGGTAGTAGCTGATTATTTTCTATAAACGCGTATTTTTTTTTGCAACTGCTGCATTTTTATTCAGTTGGCATCAACTTTTTTGCCGCCTTGTATCTCTACGTTAGGTATCTTTCCAATTGTTCATATATCAATATTGGGCACAAAATATACTGTTGAAACAATAAAGAGAACAAAACACTTCCGATCACTAACTTACAAAGACAGAGGAATTAGCAAAAACACCGCCACCAAAATATATAAAGCTATTTGTAGACCCTTGCTAGACTATGGACATATACTCATGACCAACGGAACAGAAAGGACAAAACGTTATAAACAAACAACAGAACAAATTGCACTAAGACTAATAACACGAATAAGACACCCCCAAAACCCACTACACAACCCCTCCACCCAACTACTATACGAACGCACAAACATGACAAAGATTTCGGAAAGACTCATACATCTACAGACAAAATGGACAAACAACCCCTACAACTGGACCATACTGAATCCCCTTTGTCTTACAAGACCAACCAGACAATCCCGCTTCCGTTTCCCTACATCAACGCTACTCGAACACTTACAAACGCAACTGACTACTGGACAATAAAATAATTTTTTCTTGTCATTGGAATTGGAGAGTTTATTTAATAAGATTGTTAACCTAGAATAAGAGAATTTTCATATTTATTTTTTATTCAGATTAAGACTACATGTATTAAACAAGGGCAGAAGGACCGATGGGTCGATAGCCTTTCTTTTCGGAATAAAGATGTTTACTACTACTACTATACTGTTGGTCCTCATGTTTATAATAATAAAGTTACGCTGATTTTTTTAAAATTTTGGGCCTCCTTTTCTGCTTTGGGCTTGATTATCCCATAACTTACGTTCTGCGAGTGTTAAGAAAATTTTTGTATAATCTGCATGTAATAGACGCAGTTTCGTTGTTAATTTGATTTTAAAATAAGTGTATTTTAAAGAATTCCGAAAAATATTTTCTTACTCCAGGAACTATTATTTGATTCGCCGGAGAATCTACCAGTATCACAGAATGAACAGCTTAATGGGCTCTATAAATATATGAAGAGTTCGCTTGTAATTGTATTTACTTAAATAATATTTGGAAGTATAAGAAAAAGTCAAGTATAAAATGAATAAATGATTTTATGAGAATAAATTTGGACTGTAAAAATATTTGTTTTGATGTTGTTTTCATATTGAACTCACAAAATTGGATTTTGAATGTTTTTCCAGGAATCAAGCTTTTATTGAATTGAGTAGCAGGCGAGCTCTACATGGCAGCCAAGCGAACCTTTACATATTCAGATTGCCGAAATGTAAAACATTACCGTATCAAATCATGTCGTGAATTTTGAAATCTTATTTTTCATAAATTTAAATTGGCAATGTGTTCGCTTTTAAAACCGCATCTTATTAAGAGAAAATTTATGGTGTTTCATAAAAATGAACAGTTAAGTTTATGAAGAAAAATCTAAAATAGACTCTAAAGACTAAGATATAAATCTTATTTATAAACGTACGTTTTCCTTAACGACCATTACTCAAAATTAATTTTGAAACGTTGTTCCACCATTACTTAAAGTTACTTAAAAAGTAGTAACACTAAACCGGACTGAGAAAACATGAAATTCCCGATTATCAGCTATCTGTCTGCTGCAAATGTAAACATTGAAAAATTAAGTGCCTATTACAAAATACATAATTTTCAAAGCTGAGGCAGCTTTATTGACAACACAACACATCTTAATGTTAATAACAGATTTGCAGATTTAATGAGAATTGAAATGTATCCAATCCACCTAGTGATCCTTAACTTGTGATTTAATACTCAATTTGCCATAAAAATGCGTAATGTTGTCATTAAATTTGGATTTAACGTTTTATAAATACGGTTTAACATTCAATTTATTAAAATGATGATATCGATTTTATTACAAACTTTATGTCAAAATCAACACATTTCGGTAGTTGTTTATTTACAGATCCGAACATGAAAAATATCAGAAATAATAAAATGTAATCATTCCGGAATATCTAAACACCGGTCGTACTGTTGAGCGATGATAAAATAAATACCTGTAAATCTAGGTTTATCATCTCCCGTTTTACCAAAGTTCCACTTTTTATCAAATATATTCATTTAAAACGGTTGCCACTTGGTTTCGCAAGTCACCTGGTTGAAATGGGCCATCGTTGCCTCAGTAAAGTTCTCTAATTTTACTCATTTTTCTACGTGCAAATCGCTTGTGCTTGCTAAACTTAATGAAAACTTTCGGTTTTCTTAGCTATCTGGTGACAGCTTCTTTTTATTCTTCAATTTCAATTTATTCAAGTTATTTAAAAATATATATTTTTCATGAAGCCTGAAAATATCCACTTTGCTACATGCGAATATACGGGGTGTCAATTTGAAAACTTCCCACCCTTAATATCTTTCTTGCAGTTAGAAATATGAAAATCCCGAAAGCCACGTCAATTTTATTTGTAATGGGGACACTTTAAAAAAAATGTTTTTAGCCTTCTTGTTTCATGTCTCACCTAGGAGGGGTAGATGTCACCATTAGAATCTTAAATGGGAATGGGGGTCAAGTGGCACATCGTTTTAAAGGGCCTTCAATTCTCTTTTCAGTGGTATCCTACTTTGTTGCTTTTTATCCAGAGGTTTCCGACTAATCGCGTTTCAAAATTGAAGAAACAATTAACATTGGCTCTCCTTTGCAGTGCAAATGATTAGAAGAGTAGGTGACACCGTTAAAATCGTTGAATAACAGAACGAAAATCTAGTTTAAGCAATTTATTTCTCATTTATTGATTATTTTACTTCGACAAAAATAACTTTTTATTTGCGGAATAGAAATTTCTACAATAAAACACATGGGATCGATTTACGCATCTTATCAGTTGTTCAAAATATTGTCCAGTAGTAAACATCTTTATTTCTAAAAAAGGCTATCGACCTATCGGTCTTTCTGCTCTTGTTTAATACATGTAGTCTTAATCTAAATAAAAAACAAAGATGAAAATTCTCTTATTCTAGGTTAATAATCTTATTAAATAAACTTTCCAATTCTAATGACAAGAAAAAATTATTTTATTGTCCAGTAGTCAGTTGCGTTTGTAAGTGTTCGAGTAGCGTTGATGTAGGGAAACGGAAGCGGGATTGTCTGGTTGGTCTTGTAAGACAAAGGGGATTCAGTATGGTCCAGTTGTAGGGGTTGTTTGTCCATTTTGTCTGTCGATGTATGAGTCTTTCCGAAATCTTTGTCATGTTTGTGCGTTCGTATAGTCGTTGGGTGGAGGGGTTGTGTAGTGGGTTTTGGGGGTGTTTTATTCGTGTTATTAGTCTTAGTGCAATTTGTTCTGTTGTTTGAATATAACGTTTTGTCCTTTCTGTTCCGTTGGTCATGAGTATATGTCCATAGTCTAGCAAGGGTCTACAAATAGCTTTATATATTTTGGTGGCGGTGTTTGTGCTAATTCCTCTGTCTTTGTAGGTTAGTGATCGGAAGTGTTTTGTTCTCTTTATTGTTTCTGCCCTGATGTTTCGTATGTGTTTAGTGAATTTAAGTTTGTGGTCAATTATGATTCCAAGGTATTTTACGTCGTTTGTTTTACGGTATTTTACGTCGTTGTGTCGTTTGGCCGTCTGCAGTTATTGTAGGGGAGTTAGCGTTGAGTCTGTGGTTGGTGAGCAGAAGTTGGTTTTTTGACGCTTTTGGTGTTAGTCTCCATTTATAAAGCCATGTCATTGTGTTGTTTGTTAGTGTTTGGAGTCTTTGAGCTGCTCTCTCAGTAGTTTTGTCATGTACAATAAGTGCCGTATCGTCTACGTATTGTAATATGTATGTCGATCTGTCGATTTCATTTTTGTCTGGTAAGTTGTAATTTTATATGTCATGGCAGTATATAGTGTAGAGAAACGGTGAGAGCGGGGATCCTTGAGGGAGCCCTTGTGCAGGGGAAAAAGAAAATGACAGTGTTTTGTCAATTCGTACTTGTAGTTGTCTGTTTTTCAGTAAGTTCTTTATGGTTTGTAGTAGATATGTTGGTGTGTGTAGTTTGTATAGTTTGTATAGTAAGCCTCTATGCCAGACACTATCAAAAGCTTTGTTAATGTCCATAAACAGGCAAGCTGTCTTTCTGTCAGTTAGTTGGGTTGTTTGTATATTGTTAGTCAGAGTGAAGAGTGGGTGAATAGTCGAGTGCTGATGTTTGAATCCGAACTGATACGATGATATGTACTTTCCGACCAGTTTTCCCAGTCGCTGCCTTATTATGTACTCAAAAACCTTGCTAAGTACTGGTAGCAGTGTAATTGGTCTGTAATGTCTCGGTTGTGTATTGTACAGTTCATTTTTGAGTATAGGGATTATTAAGCCGTTTTTCCATGTTTTTGGAATTATGTTATTTCTGATGCAGTTGTTCAATTCAGTTAGGATCAGTTTGTGTGTTTCTTGAGTTAGGCTTTTCAGGAGTTTTGCCTTTATTTTATCTTTTCCCGGTGTTGTGTTTTTGAATGTTGTCCATTTTCCTGTGAACAATAATAAAGTCGGTTTTCAAACTCTTCCCTAACATTTCGGAAAACTTCACAGGGAACTGACCTGCACAAAAGCAACAACGTAGGATACCATTGAAAAGAGAATTGAAGGCCCTTTACAACGATGTGCCACTTGACCCCCATTCCCATTTAAGATTCTTAGGGTGAGATCTACCCCTCCTAGGGGGTTGAAACAAGAAGGCTAAAATATTAATTGAAAGTGTCCTCCTTACAAATAAAATTGAGTGTCTCCAATTTTTCATATGTATTTTTAACTGTAAGAGAGATATTAAGGGTGGGAAGTTTTCAAATTAACACCCCTTATAATACTATCCAGAAGCTTTAGCATAAAATATAAGAACCTTCTCCGCAGTGAAGAGCTTGTAAAAGTAGGATAAAAGTGTTCTGAAGAAAGGATAATTATCAAAAGAGATAGACTTTCGAGGCCATTCCTTGAAACAAGTGGGTTTTTCGGGTTTTTTTAGGAGGAGGAGAGAGAATCCTGTATACCGGAGGATAGCAACAGCCAACAGAATGCGCAAGCTCCGATGACACAGGCCACGTCATCACAAACCACGTCATCGCGACCGGTGCATAAATACGGACTGCGCCCGAGAAATCGCATCAGAACAGTGTAAGCGTTCAAGCAAACCACTTCTGAAGATGCAAGCCACACGTGCTTGCGAAACGTCAAGAAGAAATTCTACCGAACGACGGCCGAAAAACCCACTTGTTTCAGAAAGGATAATGTTCGAAAGCTCAATAATATTGAATATTTAAAATTTGAATGAATACAACGAAAAAAGGACCACCGATGCAGCAACATGAAAACCGGACAAAATGTGTTGAAATTTGAAAAACGTAAAAATTTGTTTAGATTTTGATAAATGGTGACATTTTAGGGCTTGCCGACTGAATGCAAACATATTTACATGATAAATATGCAACATGTATTAATGTTCTTTTAATTTCTTAATTATTTTTTCTTTAAATTTTTTCTATACATTACTTTTCTTTAATTATGTCACAAACTTATTAAATCTAGCTCAACGTGGACGTGGAACAATTACACAAAATATTGCTGGTTTCTAACTCAAGTGCATTCAACTCTTAATAGTCTAACAAACATCAACTATTTAAGAAATGCGTTCTAATCAAGATTGTACCTAAACTAATAATAGTTCTCGAAACAAAACTACCTCTAACTGAAATAAAACCATAAAAACCGCATCACGCTATTTCCAAAATTGCACGCAACTCGGCCGATTAGACAGTGATTTGTTTGAAAAGCGCAACAGATTTATTTACTGGATCATCATTCACTGATAAATGTGCAGTAAACATTTGAAATTTTACTAAAAATACTGAATGAGAGTTTGAATATCTTAAATTCGATGGAAATGACTGTCAACTGTTGCTTTTTCATCATTTTAATATTCCCGCACTTGACTGGAATAAATTTATAATATTCAGATAACTATCTACTTTTCAATAAATTCATATATACAATTCAGCGTCGCCTCGTCTAACATAATAAAAGCTATCAGCACTATTAAATTTATAATGGAACAACTGCAACCTACAGCTATTTTTAGTTGTCAGATATTTACAAAATAAAAGATTCATCTCACTAACGTTTAAAGCAAATTATAACAAATTTTATGAAGTGCGTATAATGTATTCAATAAAGATGGACGAAATCGTATTCTCAAATGATAGAAATTTTGTTATAATTGGCTTATTAATAGCGACCTAGTATTTCAGCTGCATATTAATTTATTCTAAATAGTTTGGAGGTAATTAGAGTTGGAATTATTGGCAAGGCGCTACAATATTCTTGACCATTTCATATAATTCAACCTTTCGTCAAAAGCATTTATTTGAGTGAGTTCATTCGCAAATCGCGGTTTAAATTAGCAAATATTCCACTGAATGAGCATTAGAAAGGTTAGTACTGAATGTTTGCCATTTTGAAAATTTATAGATTAGAAATTTATTATTAGATTAAGAAAATTATTTATAGATGCTCAATTCATTAACATTTATTCTCAGAGATTAATCAAATACCTTGCCTCAGAGATTAATCAAATACCTGATAAATCAATCAGATAAAGCACATGCAGATATTTACAAACTTTTCCCTACCAATTTTTAGTACTTTGGCATTATTTTATCCAAAAATTTAATAAATAATATTGGGCTTAGGCTCCCTCCATGTCGCGAGTAAGTCGTTTCCGACATCTAATTGTTAGCTATGACTGTATCGTATAATTAATATTGTTTTGCTTATTTCGTCGTTTTTTCATTAACGTTTCTTTTTATTGCAATGTTAGACGCTTTTTTAAATCCATAAAATTTTAGTATAAATTTTTTTCTGCCATTTTTATTCTGAGTTCTATCGTTCACCTTTCCTCTCTAATATTAGAAATTAAATATATTCGAATCGGTAGTATCAGTGTGATTTTATAGTCGTAAGACCTTTCTTACTCATTCCATATTTTAAGGTACATTCCAGCATTATTTATTTTATTTTGATCCTAAATTCCTTATCATTTTTGTTGTTATTTTTTCACGAGTTGGCGATCTGCCGTTTTCCAGCTGTTGTATTGTTCCTTCGAGTTTGCTTAATTATATTGGTTAAATGTTTTTGTTGTTCTTTCTAAGAAATTTCAGTGTCCCTTCCGTCGTATTACTGTTTGACTCTTGTTGTGGATTCTTCTATTTACTCCACAAATTTGTTTACTCATTATTTCTTAGCTTGTCTTCTGTGGTTTTAAGTTCTATAGCAATTTTACCAATTAGGAAATTACTACAGTTGTTTTCAAGTTTTTTTAAATTTTTGTGTTCACTCTCACTCATTTGTAGATTATCATTTCCTGTTCATATTTTCTAATAATGTTTAGTCTATTGTAGATTTTTGCCCCGTACTTTTTCCATCGAGATTATACTTATATGGGATCTTTGTTTTATTCTGTTTATCAAACAAAAGTAGCAATTGTTTACCATTGTAATTTCTACTATTGTTTCCAATACATATGTATGTTATATATTTTGTTTTTCTTTCAAACGAATATTATTTCCTCTGATTCTTCCGCTTCAGTTGTTGACTCTCCTCAAAATGTTTTCTTGCTCACAGATGTATCGTCTTTATAGGTGCATATGCTATTATTATTGTTTTCATAGAATTCTTTCTTAATAATGCTAAAATAATAATGCTTTCGTTTAAAAAAAAACGAAACCTTTTTTAGAATGGTATCACCTCGTCTGAACTTCCGAAACAACGCTTTAATCACATTTTTACTTAGGCATTACATTATTGAAAAATAACCAACACATATTTTAAAGAGACATGAGACATGCATGGTCAAATTAAGCAAATGGTTGTTTTTAAAGAACCGTTAAGTATAAACGTTGACTCCACATTTCACTACATGTTGAGGAAGCAATACGATTTTGAACTTTCATATCTTGTATACAGAACAGGAAGCATCTAATCCAAAAAAGGTTTTATAACTTAAATAATAAACTTACAAAACAGAAACATTATCTTTGCGCAATTAATCTTTTTTAGGTTTTATTGAAATACATGTTAAAGACGCAGCCTATATGGAAAATACAATTTTAGAGAAATTAAATTCCGATGAAATTACTAAAAAAAACTAAAAAGGTGTTGTGCCCCGGACGCGAGTTGAGCTCGCTACGCCACTGATATAACCAACTGTTTATAATGTAATAAATGCATACGTTACTTGTTGCTCGCCTTCGTACAATTGGAGTTGAAAATATTCACTTAATTCTTTCGGAGCATTCTCAAGTAAAAACAAGATTTTAAGAAACTGAAGTGGGAATTCAATCCCCACTTTAAGGTTTATAATATTTTCTAAAACTCGTTCCGGATTGAACATAAAACTTACCCCGTCAGGATTATGCTTGTATGGATGCCCACTCCCACAAAATTCCACCAGCACATCTTGAAGCTTCTTGTTGGCATCTAAAAAAAAGTAGCATATTGGAGTTTATCGGACACATCTTAAGCATTGGTGACAGAAGCAATAATTAATAAACCATGAAAATCAAAAGTACATGTTCCTTCAATTAAAATTCGGCTTTGAAACGATTGTATCATTTGCTTTGTTCAAAATTAATTTAGTTAAACACAGAATGTGCTCCATAGGCCCTGGTTGGCATAGATTCACAATTACGAGCCTTAATTATATAGTAATTTTGTGAATATGAAGCTGTTTCTCTAATTTCAAACAACAGTATTGTGGATAAAGGAAAACTGTTATTTAGGAGTAACACTCAACGTAAGTGAATTGAAGTTTAGCTTCAAACGATTTAATTAGAAACTCAATATTGGAACCTCGGATGGATGTGCTTCGTGATTAAGCGTTTAAAGTAAAGTACACTAGGCTATGAAAGCTCTTCTTGTACTGTCGCGGATTATTTTGTGAAGCGTGTGTCAATTAATAACAAATTCTCCTTGTTGTATAAATGGTATAGTACCTACCACAGGCTATCATCTGGTAATCAAAGAGTAATTAGCTGAATTTGTAGTAAAATATCATCGTAGAACACATGTTTCACTTCATAGAACAAATGGTTATCGTGCACATATAAAAATAGTTTGTAAATGTTTCATTTTGCATGTATCACCTTGCTCGGGGTATATTGCTGTAAATGGGCGTTTCCATTCGTGACACATCCAAATGGTAATTAAAACGTACCAATTTGGGTGTACCTGCATGTGGGGAACAATTCTAAATGATAAGGGTTAATAATTGTTCGTTGGATGGGCAGCTATAACAATATGTTTATTAGCAACACCCTCATTTAGAGTAGAACTGAGTAATTTGGAATGTTCATGTGTTAGGATTAGCTATATGTTTAAAATTTAAATTAATTCGCAAAGAACAGCAAACAGTGTTGTTATAAACGGGGTGTTAGTAAACGGAATTTAAATGAAACAAATATTGTTATGAAAAGACGGACAAAAATAGTTGACAAAGTTAAATATTAAATAATATTTTATATGTTATTTCAGTATTTCCAAGAAAAGCAACGAGCAAAAATAAATTTAAGACAAAACGTACTAGAGCAATCAAATATATTTTTCGGTAGGTAAAATGAAAATGGTGAGGTTTTCGAGCTTTTGGAGCCGTCGTGGAAAAAAATGTCTTGCTTTCGTTCCGTTTTTTTTTCGAAAGGTTTTGCAAGCACGAGTTTAATGCTGATCAGTCCAGTGGAAGCTTTCGTGCGAAACAATTCTGAGGATACAATCCCGATGAAATTTTTCGGCAATTCCGTTTATTTAAACTTTTTTTTAAATTGTTTAGAGTTTCATAAAATTGTAGAAAGTCAACAAGAAATAAATACATAGTTTGTTTCCGCCATCTGAACAAAACCATTGTTTTCAACGTAATCATATTGTTCACCATACAGGAACATATTTGGCTGCCAATGGATGCATAAAAAAATTGTATGTAGATTTCGTGTTTAACTTAGCTTTTGTTTAGGAAGAAGGACTTAAATTGGGGAAAACTATCAGTTTATAGCTGATTAGAAGACTCTCCTTCATTAAAGCTGCATAATTTCATAAGATAAAATAATACGCAATATAAAAATCCACTGGAGTAACCTGTGAAACTAGAATGCATATCTATGAAGGAAAGAAAGAAGAGCAATAGTAGTAGTAAACATCTTTATTTCTAAAAAAGGCTATCGACCTATCGGTCTTTCTGCCCTTGTTTAATACATGCAGTCTTAATCTAAATAAAAAAACAAATATGAAAATTCTCTTATTCTAGGTTAACAATACTATTAAATAAATAAGATTTCAGTGGCAAGAAGAAATTATTTTATTGTCCACTAGTCCGTTGCGTTTGTAAGTGTTCGAGTAGCGTTAATGTAGGGAAACGGAAGCGGGATTGTCTGGTTGGTCTTGTAAGACAAAGGGGATTCAGTATGGTCCAGTTGTAGGGGTTGTTTGTCCATTTTGTCTGTAGCTGTATGAGTCTTTCCGAGATCTTTGTCATGTTTGTGCGTTCGTATAGTAGTTGGGTGGGGGGTTGTGTAGTGGGTTTTGGGGGTGTCTTATTCGTGTTATTAGTCTTAGTGCAATTTGTTCTGTTGTTTGTGTATAACGTTTTGTCCTTTCTGTTCCGTTGGTCATGAGTATATGTCCAAAGTCTAGCAAGGGTCTACAAATAGCTTTATATATTTTGGTGGCGGTGTTTGTGCTAATTCCTCTGTCTTTGTAGGTTAGTGATCGGAAGTGTTTTGTTCTCTTTATTGTTTCTGCCCTGATGTTTCGTATGTGTTTAGTGAATTTAAGTTTGTGGTCAATTGTGATTCCGAGGTATTTTACGTCGTTTTTTGGTGAAAGAAGAGCATTTTATAATGAAACTGCAAATCGATCACTCTTAACAGTTCGGAAGACCTCGCTGCTTTAGTAATTATTTTTTTTCGTATTTGCATGGATTCATTTATGTTCAGGGATATTCATGTGCTGGAAATTTCTCTTAAAAAACTCTTACGGCACAGTCTTGCAAATTGACGGGTGTGCGTCTTTTAATCACATGTTTTCACACTCACTAAATTCCATGGATTATCACCAATGTGAAAACTAACTCCATTTAAATACCAATTATGCAGAATTGGCAATTTATTGGTAATTTGCCTAATTACAACTTACATAAACAATGAAAACCCAATGGGTTTCATTATTCATGAGCCGCTTGAGGCTAATAAACGACAAAACGATAGTAACAAAATAGGAATGCATTTGTTTATTTGAGGTCACATAACCCGAAGCGGAAAAACTAACAATGACTAAAAATACTTATTTTTAACAAATATGCATTCATAAAAATATTATATTAAGTCATAAACTGTAAAAGCAAGTTTGCATTATTTACTGATATGTTTTTAGATAAGTTCTATATGGTTGAGGCCGATTCATGGTTTTGAAAAAAAAATGCTTTTTTTATTGTATCGGCTAGAACATTTTGACCTTACAAGAGCGTTTTCGATCGAAAATGCACAAATATTTACTACATCTCAAAAAAGGGCAGATTATAGTCTCAGTCTCTCTATAGCAATTTAGAAATATTAACAAATCGAGAATTTTTTAAATTTTATTTCCCGCCAAGCCTTCGAGAAAGCTGTTACTCTTAATTGTTTCCTGTCTCAAAATGTTGGTGACTGACATATTTGGAATATCCAAAAAAGAAAAATCACACAAATTTTAGATTGTTATAGCTGTTATTTAGATTATTAGCTGTTATAGCACCTCACTGCTGGGTGGAATGAGTAGCTCAAAAAGTGAGGCCACCGGCCCCAATCCCGGATAACGGAGGAGGGTTACAAGGACAGGTTAGCACCCTACCTGTGGTAAAAAAAACTATACAGCTCACAGAACCACAAGCCAGCCTCGAAACCTGAATGTCGAAAAGAAGACGACAAAGGCAAGAAAACGGACAAAGGTTTGGAAGCGAAATAAATTCAGAATAGCCTCCTGGAACATCATGTCCTGGACTGCAAAGAATCAGGAGATCATAGAGAAACTAAAAGACAATAAATATGCGCTATCAGCGAAACCCAGAAGAAAGGAAAGGGAAAATGCGAAATTGACAAATATATCTTGATATACAGTGGAGGACCACGAGAACAGAGACCACGCTCAGGAGTGGGGATACTGATAGACCGAAAGTACAAACAACAAATAGAGAGTGAACTCTGCGTCAACGACAGAATACTACAGGTAACAATAAGTAGTAACCATGTGAAAACGCACTTTATAAGCGTTTGTGCACCAGACATAAAAAAGGAGAGATAGGAGAGAGAGATTCTATGAAGAACTACAAACAGTAGTGGACAAAATAGGAACACCAGATAAAATCGTTATTATGGCTGACCTAAAAGCAAGAATAGGAAATGAACCACAGGAAGGCATACTGAAGAGATTGAACGAAGAGACCACAAACGGAAATGGGGATCTACTGAAAATATTCTGCGCAAACAACAACATTCACAACACTTTCTTCGAACATAACTACAAGACGACAACAGTCGGTATAAGACTATATTATCTCAAACAGAGAGGTCGTACCCCAAACAATATTGGACCTATGAACTCTACATGGCACCAACTCTGGAAGCTATCATAAGATGGTACTTTGCAAAATGAGACTGAACATACCCAAATCCACAAAACCTAAACCGCAAATAATTAGCAAATTCAATCTCGAATCATTAGAAGATGACAGCATAAAACATCTGTATGAAGATCGATTAAACCAGAAAATACTGCAAAGACCAGTGAATACCAAAGAGAACATAGACCACTAATGGAAAACAATAAAAAATAACATACTAGATGCGGCCATGGAAGCAATAGGACAGCGACAGGTAAACATCAATACAATCAACAGAACGCCATGGTACACACCGGAAGTGAAAGAACTAGCTAAACGAAAGAAGAATACATACATCAAATATACGCGAGATCAAACACAAGAAAACTGCAACAACTATAGAAGAGAACGAAACGAGGCAAATGCAAAAATAACCGATAGGTCGATAGCCTTTTCTTAGAAACAAAGATGTTTACCACTACTGCAAAAATAAGGAAATTTAAAGAAAACTATTGGGAAAAGTTCACAAAAGGAATGGAAAGAGACCTATATGGAAGTCAGAGAAAAATATGGACAATGCTGAGAAGAAATAAGCTTGAAGTCAAAGATATCATACGAACCAATAAAATCACGACAGAACAGTGGGAAACGCATTTTAGGAATCCATACAAGGAAGAGGAATAGAAAGATAAGGAACAGACAAAAATCGATCATGAAGAAAATAACGCCATAGAATTAAAAAATGACACGATTAAAAACACCATAAAATTCCTTAAAAATAGAAAAAGCCCCGGACCAGACGAGATCACTAACGAGATGCTTAAATACGGAGGAAAAAAAATGACAAAATGAAATACTGACCTTAGTTAAAAATATCATAGAACAGAAAATACCAAACGAATAAAGAGCAGTATAACAATACCCATCTTTAAAAAGGGACAGGAAGCACTTCCAGAAAACTATCGTGGAATAACCCTACTTGACAGCGCTCTTAAAGCATTTACAAAGACTATTCTGGGGCAAATCACCAAAACCATAAGAATACGAGAAGAAGAACAAGTCTTCCGAAAACACAGATCCACAATAGATGCAATATTCATGGTCAAGCAAATATCTGAAAAATCCCTAGAATTCAATAAACCCGCATACATGTAATTCATCGATATGACCAAAGCTTTTGACAGAGTGTGCTTAAAAGATGCCCTGGAAATTGGACACATTGCAACGGAAGATATACACGTAAACACAGGAATTAGACAGGGAGACTCACTTAGTCCCTTCATATTTACAGTGATAATGAATAAAGTGAGTAAATTCGGGAGCAGATATAACGAGCCATGGAAATCTATCTCTCGAAGTAAGAGAGCAAACAATGAAAGCGGTTCGAATTTCGGGGTGTTTGAGATAAACTGTTTGGAAGAACAAACACATTAAGACTAACCTTAAGACCTTAAGGAGCATACAAGGCAAAACTCTATCCGATAGAGTACGAAATGAGGACATCTAAATACAATGCGGGATACAGGACATAGGATGATGGTTGAGACAGATAAGAAGATTCTGGAACAAACATGTAGAAAGAATAAAGGACAACAGACTTGTCAAAAACGCGAGAATGAATAATCCAGTAAGAAAGAGACCACAGGGAAGACCATCAAAGCGTTGGAGAGAATGCTAGACATCATCCTCCGGGGAGGACCTGTTGGCAATGAGCAGGCAACTAATATGTATCCACATTAGACAGAAGAAGCGCAAAATACAACTTTGACAAATCCAGCTGGAAATGAATTTAGATCCCAAAGTCCTTCTGGGAACAATATAGAGCATCCGAAGCATGTTAAAATATTGTTTTTATTAAATATTTATTTTTTATTCGCCTAGCTGCTGAGGCTGGTTAATGTAATTTAGCTTAGAAACAACACTAGATAGAAGCAACAGTATGTTACGAAAAACAACTGATTACTCGCTAATCCCGAAACAAACAGTAAAATAAAACCATGCGACAATTGAACGAGTAGCACACACGACAGGGTTTCCTTTATTCACAAATATCCGCGTCATTCGATCAAAGAGGAACAACAAATGAGAATTGAATGGATGGATAATGTTTCATCGATAAAGTCCATGACAGGAACAGATAGTAATTAAAAAGGGAGTGTAGCGAATAAAATTGGCGTGCTTTACAAGATCTGGTGACATTTTTGCCATTAATCCCTATAATAGGCTAAAAAAACTCCTGTTCCGCTTTGATGATCAAACTGCATGTATATTTACAGAGCACTTTAACTTTATTTGACTCGCTTTTGCTGCTGTGTTAGCGTTAGTTGTTGTGTTAATTAATTAATGTAATCGTAAATCTGAAATGATTATCCTTAAAATATCAATACATCAATAATCCTTTTGAACCAGAGATATTGGCCTTTCTTAAGCTGGTGCAGTTGTAGTGAATTTCCTTAATAGTATTGTGTCTGATTTAACAACGTGGGGTCTAGCTAGATTTTCATTAATATGAATTTACCCACAGCTTGACTTCAGTTTCAATTTCGCGTAACCACCAAAGAAAAACAACAAGAATGATAAACAAAATCCCAACAACTCAACGTTTGTTTATACAGTACTAAAATAAAAACAGCAATGAATTTCCATTAAGCCCACTGGAAATTGGCAAATAAATCGAGATTAAAAGGAAGTAAACCATTTTAATAATGACAATTTCATATAAAGCAAATCGTCCGAACGAGATGACTATTGCAGAGCTTATAGTTAAAATCGGTCTATTTTAATATTTCCTTTTATTCAAACTGACAGTAATGGACATTCAATTTCCAACATTTATGTAGTTGTTTATCCATATAAAAGCTGAAAAGCAGCAATCGACTGTCTTTGAAAAATAGAACTACATTTTCCTGCTAAAAAGAATCTGCTTTAAAAGCAGTAGTTTTGTTGGCAATAGAATACGCAGACTGTCAAGACATTAGGAATGTGATAGAAGCTTAAAAGTAAAGACATTGAAATAAATATTCAGTATATCGAGGAACAGCGCAGAAAGAATGGTTAAACGTAGCATTATCCTGAAATATAATGCAATAATTTAATAGCTACGCGAATAATTTGTTCGAAATCAAATTGAATTTTTTTGAATAAAATTTTATAAATTTGTCCCATCTTTATGCAATAAATAATAAATTTTAATCAACTCTAATGATGCAACATAATTGAATAATTGTTATCAGGTGAATTAGTAAAATTTGAGCGAATTCATGACAACAACAAATGATAATTAAAAAGGGTCAATTAAGGGCGTGAAATAAAACATGTTGGTGTGGCTTGTTTTGCATGTGGAGATGATGTTTCATGAAATAATTTGCTTAATTGAGAGTTATGTTATTTATGTTATATATTTATCTTTAACTTCTTTAACTTATCTGAAAACTCATCATAGAAATTCCGACTGGTTTCCAAAAGTAAGATTTTAGAATAGGAAAAACATTTCAATGACCATTCCATTTTCAATTAGAAACGCCCTCTCCGGGAAAGTTCAATCTAAACTTGTTAATTCCTAGTTATAATTCATTGCGGAAAACCCAATTGCAAATGCTCAGCAGGCCATATCAGATTGTATCGAAATCCCAATATAAATACGCAACTGAGGTTTAAAATGGTTAGAAAATTTCCCTCCAGGAGGATATCATATGTAAATATACCGTACCTTAATCTATTTCGCGGGTCTCTTGGGGAGAGAAAAGTTGAGTTCCACCTGAATTTATTTAAATTGCGGCACGTAAAGAGTAGCTTTAACTTCATCCCTATGAAATCTTACTAAGCGCACAGGAATTAACAGTCAGAGGAACACTAGAGAAAAGGCAATAGAATGAGTTTTCAAAATTTAGAACTGGAGTAACGAATTCTTGGTGTACTGGCAGCGCCAAGTTTATCCATCACTAACAGAAATATTTTCCAGGTGGTCCAGGAACATAATGTAAAAAAATACGGCCTCCAAACTCCCTTAGCTAGTAATTCGTCTAGTTGACGGTTAATGGAGGTTAAATGTTCTTTGGACAGTTGGAAAGTTAATGTTCCTCGTGTAAACATTATATTACTTTGTTCAGCATGCCCTTTACTTTACTCTTCATGCTCCCTTAAAATTAATTTGCCCATAACTCCGTAACCATAATTGAGTTTGGCGAAACAGCGGGGTCCAATATTTTTGAAATTAAATCTCGGTCATTTTTTACAAGAAAAAAACAAGTGAAGATGATTCATGGATGGTTATATATAAATAGACACACTATATGAAATTAGTCTCCGTTATAAACTAAACAACTTCCAGAACATTTCAAGCGAGTTGCTTTCATTTTCTTTCTGATGGATGATTCAGTTTTTCAGTTCAATTAGCAATATTTCAGTTCAATTAACGATTCCTATTTCGATCGAGCTAGACATGGTGCCGAGTTTCGATAATAATTATTCTTGTCAAGATATAAATAGTCGGCTGGATTAATGCCTGAAGTTCATTGCTAAACTAAATAAAATCCGTCCAGAGATTAATCGGGCGGGGCCGGCAATTCTGATATAAATAGATAAATATTTGCACATGTTTCCGTATAATTGGCTTATGCGTAAACGGGCGCTATCTTCAGCTGTTTTCTTTCTGACCTAGTTTTTTCTTTTCGTCAGCAAACAACGCGGTAAAAATTTTCTATGAAATTTACCAACCGGCCCACAAATTACAAGCGTTTGATAAGATTGTTTCGTTCAGAAATCTTACATTTTTATTCATTCGCAACACTTTATAATCATGTATACCCTGTTTGCACCCTGTACTATGTGTGCAGTATCGTCCCCAAAACTTAGAACAAGTTGAAACCACCTAAAACAAGTTAGAATTTCACGACCATTGCTTGAAACTGGTGAGTTTTACCGGCTTTTAGGGCGTCATGAAAATGATTTTCTTCACAAAAAAGCCTCGAAAATAATCGAAAAACCCAAAAAAATAGTTGTAACTTTTACGTAATAATTATTTCGTGTTTATGAATATGTATTTAAAATAACATACGGTTTTGTGAAAAGCGGTCAGTCGACCGGCATAAAATATTAGTGGGTTTACTGTTAAAAAAAGTAATAAAATCGTTGATTTGATAAAATTCATTTTTGAAACAAACCGACCGCATCGAATGCGCACCTATAAAAATAGAAATACGCAAATTTCACCCTTATGTATTTCCAAACGAAAATAAATCGTTTTGTCCTATTAAACTGTTTTCAAGCTTCAAGCGTTATGATTCAAAGTTTCTGATGCCCAAATGACAACAAACAATGTTTTAAAGTCAAATAAACCACTTAAGTTTATAAGTCTGTGTTAATTTATGGACGTTCAAAAAGAGCAAACTAATTATGACGCGGTATGCGAAAGTAGCCACAAAATGATGCAGTCTTATAATTTATTATGTTTGTCTCATAATATTTATAATCGACAGATTTGTTGACTCGGAATCACCTGTTTGAAAGTATGTTATGTGTGTTTTTATGTACATTCACATATAAAAAGATAAAAAATGTGTATAATTATAATAGACAAAGAGGCATGTAGGTGATTTTGTTGAATGTGTCGTAAACTTTCAGTCAAACCGTGGAGAATTATGACTAGTAAACAAGGCAGTTTCGCAAAAGCTTTTTTACTCGGACCTGGCAGTCCATTTTATTGCTCTGGAGCTCCAATAAACTACATTGTTTTATCAAGGTGGTAAACGCAACTGAACAGCCAGACGTTTTCAATAATGTTCACCAATTTTTCAGCTAAATAGAAGATATTAATAATAAAAGTTTGAGCAAATACTGATTGCACGAATAACTAGTTTTCGCGGATTTGCCCAAAATTGTTGAAGTAGAGGAAAACCGAAAGTAGTCTTGTTGGAACTAAAATATCTGCTCAAATTGCGCGAAATTTTGCGTTTAATTAAGAAAACATTGTTTAACAAAACATATTAACGACTTGCACAGATCGCTTAAATTAATAATTTAAAAAATTTGGTTACAGAAATGTATTACAATTATTAATGATTTACGTCAATGAATGGAAAATAGGACGTGGACGTCGTCACGTCCAATAAAAATAAACAATGGCAAGGTTTTATTCCTTATTGTTTTCCAGAGCACAAACAGAATTAAAATGAAATTTATCAGCTCGTTATTTCACTTTGACGAGGTTTTCGATATGGGTCATTCAGTTCGCAATTAAATTAATGTTGATTTTCAGTTAAACTAGTATTCAGAAAACTGCCCAGCTCTGAGCACTGAAAAAGTGCATGCTGCTCTGGCATAAATAGATCTAAGAATAACCATAAAGTTTATTTCGGCTACAAATACTTCTGCCATATGGAAAGGCGTCCAGGTGTTTGAGGATTTATATTTGTTTCATGCGATTCCAGTAAGGCTTAAACGTTTAGAAGTTATCTCGTTTTTATGGGACAAAATCGTATGGAATTTATTAGTTTATCAAGCGTGTTGTGCAAATTAACTGGAAAATGCCCTGGACTATTATGTTGAAGTTCCCTTTTGAAGCTGGATTAGTTTGATTTGATTTTAGTAAATTTTAGGCTTTAAAATGTACACTAAAGGAATTTAAAATTAGCAGTTGCTTGAAGAACCTGTTGTAATTATATTAGGTCATTATAAATTGTAGTAGTTTATTTAACTGCTAAATAATGATTGTTAATCCAGCGATTAATTAATAATTTACTGTAAAGGGTGGAATAATAATGAAGGAATGTGCAAAAAATGCAATGAAAATTTTATTTAAATACGTATAATCTATGCTCACCTGAATATTTAGATTCGCCGAATGTGAACATTTCAGCTGTTCTAACCAACACTTTTAGATGCTTAATTTTTATTTCAAAATCTTTATTTTTAACTTAATAGCTCCATTTTCAGTGAAATTTATTACTCCCTTTGTAAAAACTTTATTACGTCCCATGTGAAATGATCAGTGGACTACCAAAACTGTTTTTTAGTTTAAATTCATTTTACGTCCTGTTAAACAATACGGGAACCTTGGTATTGTTAAACTTTATTGGAAGTGACTACGTTTACATCCAATTATCCATGTAATGACGTCAAGCATTAGCAATAAACTATCTCTCGTTTTACTTCTACCTATGTTAGCGATGGTCGCATTGCTAACTTTTATTTGCTTATTATGATGCTGCGGCTAACTCATCTAAAATATTTGCAAGTCTGTACCACTTCCGGTTATACCGGAAGAAGGTACGTACTCGCTTATTTTAAATGGAACACCCTGTATATTATTACATTTTTGGATTCTCTGTCGGATTTTTAGGTCATTGTGTTAAATAAACTGGGTACGAAATTTCAACAGTTGTGGAATAATATCCATTATTCCAAAAAAATTGACACGTGCAGACTTGGAAATAATTCGTTGTTCCGCCTATTTAGGTCAATTATTTAAATTTAATTTATTCCAATGTATTCCTGGGTTTCAGTCAATTTTTTTTCACAATTATGGTGTTATGTGATGGAGTCCTGCGTTTTCATCCCGGGTCTATCTATTGGACTCGTCAGTAGGGCTTAGATAGACCCTGCCCTATAACGCTTCCTACGTTCTTGACGTCTGTCAGCCCTCTAGCAGGCCTTTGGTCTCGACACATCCCGGGTCTATCTATTGGACTCGTCAGTAGGGCTTAGATAGACCCTGCCCTATAACGCTTCCTACGTTCTTGACGTCTGTCAGCCCTCTAGCAGGCCTTTGGTCTCGACACTTGGTTCCATGTGTGTACTCATATATGATACGCAGGACTCCATCACATAACACCATAATTGTGAAAAAAAATTGACTGAAACCCAGGAATACATTGGAATAAATTAAAAACACAGTCAGGAAAAATAAATATATAAAGATAGATGCTTGGGAAAAAAAGCAAATTGGTAACACGTTTCGCTGACATCTCCAAACGCAGAAACCTGTCCCAAACATGGATAAATATATATGCAAAAACATATACCAGATGGCGTGACATAGGTGGCATTTGGAGAAGGAAGCAAAAATGAGTTGCAGCATTGACAGAACGGCTGATAACATCTCGCCGAACACACCTAAACCGAATTAGAATATATATGAGTACACACATGGAACCAAGTGTCGAGACCAAAGGCCTGCTAGAGGGCTGACAGACGTCAAGAACGTAGGAAGCGTTATAGGGCAGGGTCTATCTAAGCCCTACTGACGAGTCCAATAGATAGACCCGGGATGAAAACGCAGGACTCCATCACATAACACCATAATTGTGAAAAAAAATTGACTGAAACCCAGGAATACATTGGAATAAATTAAAAACACAGTCAGGAAAAATAAATATATTTAAATTTAATACTAATTCACGGAGAATGGCATAGAGTTGCAGTCCGAACAGTAAGAACTTTTTATCGAACGCTATCCAGAGCGATCATCAGCGAACACTGTACGTCTGGATCAAAATTTGGAACCGTTTGGCACATTTAAATACTCTGCACCCAGAAGAAAAACTGCTGTTTAGCGAGCAAAATGAGATAACCACTTTCGCGTATTTCCGTGCATATCCTTACAGTTCCATAAACGACGCGAAAATTGCGATTGCTTTGACACAGCGACCATCAGGAGGATTCTTAAAAAACATAAATTTAGACCATACTGTTTGCAACTAGTTCAACATTTGCAAGAAGCCGATTTCTTCAAACGTATATCTTTCTGTGAAACTATTTTACTAAAAATACAAGAAATTCAAAACTTTTGAGTAATATTATACGAACGGACGAAGCTAAATTTTCTAAAAATGGCATATCTAATCGCCGAAACTTGCTTTACTGGAATAACGACAATCGCAATCCTATTCGCGAATGTCATTTTCACGAAATTTGGAACTTTAATGTGTTTTATGCTTAGGACTCGTACTAACGAAAATTTTCACGCCTATTTTTACAACGAAAATTTGATAGGTTAGTTAATAGTTGACTCTTGCAATTTGCAATTACTCTATGTATGTATTTATTTTCTAGGAGAAATGTATCTTTAAATATTAAATACTGGAATTCAACCCAAAATAAATAATGTAGAGCGGGACATTTTATGGTACCAACAAGACGGTGCGCCCCCTCACAGCACCAATGCTGTGTCCATAAAACTTTACGAAATTTTTGAAGATCGTTGGTTTGCCAATAACGGTCCCTTTTAATGGCCACCTAGGTCACCAGACCTAACGCCCATTAATTTTTATCTTTGGGATCGAATTAAAGATCTTGTTTATGCTACACCATTAACGACCAAGGAAGATTGCATTGCAATGGTGTAAAATCCCTTCAACTCTTTTTCCCCTGAAGAGATTCAAAGAGGTACAAATGAAGCTGTAACAAGTGTAAGACATTGGAAAAAAATGATGAAGGAAACTAATAAATTCCAAGAGGGCGCCCAAATGGATAACGGAAGTCGCATTTGGAAAGTTCGATTTATACGCTAACACCATAAACCTCGCTAGCATGACACTGTGAAAGCTATAAAAGAGCGGCTCAAAGCAATAACCACTGATTTACGGGGAAGACACCACAGTCAGGTGTTTTGTTTTACCTCCCAGAGAGATTAGTAGACTACCTGAAACCTGGGGGCGAACTTAAACTAAACTCCTCCCCAACGGCAAGAATCAGGGAGCAAACTTGACTCAAACTCCACCCAAACTGGAGATGGAGATATTTGAATAAATAAGGGAAATCACTCGCGGTACTATTAGTGCTTGTTTAGATCCAGCGTCATATTTATCAGCATCAGTTGGTGCCACTTCGTGCTAGTGTGAAAATTATTCATCAGGTGAGTAGCCTCTCACAGAGTAGCCTCTTCAGCATATTTCTATTTGGTGAACCATTGAAGATAACGTTAATTAGTGAGTGTTTCTCACAGAGTAGCCTCTTCAGCATATTTCTATTTGGTGAACCATTAAAGATCACGTTAATTAGTGAGTGTTTCTCACAGAGTAGCCTCTTCAGCATTTTTCTATTTGGTGAACCATTAACGATAATGTTAATTAGTGAGTGTTTCTCACAGAGTAACCTCTTCAGCATATTTCTATTTGGTGAAACATTAACGATAATGTTAAGTAGTGAGTGTTTCTCAGAGAGTAGCCTCTTCAGCATATTTCTACTTGGTGAATCATTAAACATAACGTTAATTAGTGAGTGGTTCTCACAGACTAGCCTCTTCAGCATATTTACTATTGATTAAACATTAAAGATAGTAACCTCTTCAACTATAGTTCAATATTCATTTTGTCTTTCTTTTATATTTATTTACCTTTCTGAGTATTAAATTGGTTCTCTTCAATATCCATTTAAAATTAAATACTGTCAATGCTTCACATAAAGGCTTAAAGAGAGAAAACGAGTGCAACTCGTTAAGTTTCAAAGTGCCGAGTACTGGCTGTGGAGGTCCCGCAGTACTTGAGTCCGACTTCTATTTAGTCAGTTTGAGTAATTATGTTAGGGACGGGTACTGGCTGTGTGGTTTCCCCGCAGTACCTGGGCTCTGAACCCATTGAGAGAGAGAACCCTAGAGGCGAGTGCTGGCTGTGTGCTGACTCCAGCAATACTTAGTATGGCCAATGTTGAGACTATTTATCATGATAAACGCCGATGACTAGTGAGGCTCTCCTGAGGAGGTATTTATATCTCTTAACAACTCAGAAGTAGCGGTGGTTAGAGGCTTTTCCTGGGGAGGTATTTCGCACGGTTTCCCCTTCATACCTCTTAACAACTCAGGATTAGCGGTGGCAGGATGCAACTTCGGTTGTAGTTCTGCGGGGTTCAGAGATAGTGAAAGAGATCATCAATTAAAGTTTCCATAAGAATTATGGGTAGATAACTGTTGGCTCCAAGTGGGGACTCTGGATTGAGTCATATCTTGTTGAGGCACGTTTGAAGCTTGTAGCTGAACCTGATATATTTACAAGTTTTTATAATTATCAATAATATCGCTTTTCTTGTTGAACTGGTCACTCAATTACTTTTTCAAAGTTGTTTCAGATGTATTTTCTCGATCGACCACCTGACGAATTGCCATTTCAAAGTATTGGTTTACGTAATGTAAGTGTAATTGTCTGATCATCAAAGTAGTTGATGTTTATTTATAACAATTATAAACTAACGCCCTATACAAGGCGTGTTCAACAATGCCTTTCCTAACGGACAACATTTTCAACATTTATTATAATTAAAAATTAAACAAATAATAAATAAGTAATAAAAAATTGAGAGTTTTTTGAAAATAACTATGAAACTGTTACGTTTAGTTACATAAACCCTTTTATAAACTTGCCTTAATTTTTGTCACTAAATCGATCTAAATAGGAAAAACAGGGGTTTCCATTTGCACTTCTTTGGAAAATATACCTTTTTTGACAGTCAAGATTAATTTTCCATAACTTCTTTTTTATAAGAGATACAAAACTCATTTTCTGCATATTGAGACACAGCACCTTTTGCTACAACAAGCTAAAGTTATTTCAAATTGATTGACCTAAATAGGCGGAACAACGAATTATTTCCAAGTCGGCACCTGTCAATTTTTTTGGAAAAATGGATATTATTCCACAACGGTTGAAATTTTGTACCCAGTTCATTTACCAAATTACCTAGAAATCCGACAGTGAATCCAAAAATGTAATAATATGCAGGATGTTCCATTTCAAATAAGCGAGTAAGGACCTACTTCCGGTATAACCGGAAGTGGTACCGACTTGAAAATATTTAAGTAAACTCCCAAAGACGGACCCGGTGTTTCTTAATAAAACTATGTACAATCAGAACCTGAAGGCTTTCAATTCTCCACATTATTTCGGGCTCACAAATTTTCAAAATATGCACTAACTTTTGATGGGAAAAATTCAGTAGTTTTGTTGAAAGTTGTTCTTCGACGTAGTCAATAGTAGTACGTAGTTTTAATATAACTAATTTATCGAGAGACATACACCCGGATTTATGCTATTAAAAACAGGAAGTTAGATCTTGTTTTCGTATGATGAAAAATATATTGATTTTGCCTGGGCAAATAATATTATAGTATTCAACTATCTCAAATGGTTTTGTACTGTAAACATAAAATAAATAAAATATCTGTATTAAAGGATTCCTAAGAGAAAATAATATTAATTTTATATTAAAAGATTGCGTTCGTTAATAATCAATTAATATTTTAAATAGCTGCTATTTTCCTAATCAACAAAAGCGAGTAGCACTTCTACGTGAAAATTCTATTTGCCTTCATATCGACGTGCACCACTTGAATACGCTAAAGTCTGCGAAAAGGAAATTCATTTTTCGCTTGTCGATAAATCGAGTGAATTTTACCAGCCGTAACGTTTCATTTAAAAAATGGAAAAGCTGTGTTGCTGGCCTATTTAAATATGAAAAAATTAAATCGGAAAATTAACTACGTCAAAAGATTTCATCGTCTTATTTTTTCTATGGGATTTTTTAACTGTTTTCTTTACCCAGTTTTTTACCGATAAAACTCAGGTATATCAGCAGATCCCGATATTTCTAAAGCAAATTTTCTTTTTTCAATATCTCGACAAAGCCGAATGAAATATTGATGTTTTGAAGCTGTGGTGTTCTTATTGCTGTTTCGGTGACAACGGGGTTACTCCAATAGAGTGGAAAATGAAAATCGCCGACTGGAAAGAATTTTTATCAAAATACCCGGCAAATTCCGATTCCGATTAAAGAAATGTAAATTCTATAAAGGAAAATTTCATCGTATATTAGCTTTTGTAAAAATTCCTCTTTTGCGGAAGTAAACCGCATTTTCAAAAAACACAAGTCGGTACGTTTAACTACAGTAGCCGCTGCTTAATAAATGGTTAAAATCCATAGCAAACATTTCTAAGAATAATCTTTCTAAGTATCTGTTTACTTAACGTAAAACATTAAGTCGTACTTATGGAATAAACAATGAAAGCATCACTTACATTCAGCTAAATCCTGAAGCTGTTGGAATTCTTGGGGAGAGAGTTTCTCCCACTGCAGTGATGACATTGCTTCAATCCTCTGTAGACGTACAGAGGACTGAGCTGAGCAAGTTGCAAGGAGTCAAGATGGATTAGACATCTGAAAATCGATGGAAAATTATTTTCATTTCATTCTAAATTGGATCAGCCTATTAAATCGCGCAAACACAATCAACTCAAACAATAAATAAAAAGTCATTTGAGATCCTCTTCATGTTCCAGTGCCAATATTCTATTATAATTAAACAAAATGATTGAGTATCCATCTCATCCATATAACATAGATTCTAGGCCCTGGAGAACAAACAGCACTCCACATTTCCATCGGTTGCTGATAAGAGCCAATCGAGGTTTGATTACATTTCATCCGCGTTCTGCTGCTTGGGCAAATATCATAAATTAGGGAGTACTCCAATCAAATTACATTTTTATTTATTTTTGCCATTATCGTATTGTTGGGCTTAATATTTGCTAGATTTTACTCTCGCTCATTAGACGCATTAGCGAACTGGATTGCTACCAACAACATATTGTTGTAATAAAAAAAACTCAATAAAAATGGCGTATATAAGACCTTATCAATCGCAGAATAGTAATTAATGTATAAATAAATAATTGATGCAATAATAACTGCCTATTTAAACGAAAACCTAATTAAACTAAAAATGATGTAAATGTTTTTTTAAATTTCAATTGCTTTGGTACAAGTTAGGTTTTTTCACTTAACAAGATGCACTAGAAATAATTGATTTTTAAAGCATTTTATAGAAAAGTTTTAAAAGCCAAACTCCATTTTTTTCATATTAGAATTTGAACCTGCAGGTTGAGAAAGATTCGATGCATTAGAAAACCATAAAACATAAAAAAAACAGCTTTTTTATAATGTATTTTTAGGTGCCACTTAACTACCATCTAACCAACCCACCAACCTAACCAACTATAAAAATGTAATTAATTATTTAGTTTTCACCTTAGAAAAGCATATTATAATGTTGGTCGAGTTAACAAACAGGTTTTTACACCTGTGGCTGGCGACATTATTAAATTTATTATAAACAAATAAAATTTTCAATATGTTAGCTTGCTTCATCCTTTAGCAAATAAATATGTTTTACCAAGTATCTTACATCACGTTAATTTCTTATGTAAATTTATATAGTCACAACAAAATATATTTATAAGGCTACTTCAATGAGGTTAATATTTTAAGGCTGCTGATAAATCTCAGAACAGTATCTAACAAAATTTGTACAATAAGATTCACACAGAAATATTTTTTTTTGAAAATAGTTCAAATTTTTGATTCAAATGTATATTTCTTTCTGAACTTTTTTATTAACTTGTAAAATTTTCTTTTTTTCTTTCATCTGACTAGTTTCCTCTTTACATTCTTTATATTTTTGAATATATTAACGTAAATTTCAACTATAGCTTATGTTTGGATGTGAACGATTGCATAAAGTTTGATCTAATTTATGATCGTCCATTCTACAGATTTGAGACCCGTCCGGCGTGTACAGCTAAACTATAAATTAATATTTAATAAACAATTGATACTTGGTGATTAATCAATCGTAAACCCTTGTATGGAAATTCCTAATCCAATTTAGGAATATATTGTATAAGATAAATATATTATGAACGATGACATGTTTATTTGTGTTGTGTAATATGAGACAAAGTTATTTATTTTACTTATTCCAAGACTTTCTTCGGGCATTTTTCAGTAGGGTAAAAGAACTACCGTCTAAATATTCCATAGAAGGTAAGGGTTTTTGAGACTAACGAACAATAATTTATTTTGCTTGAATCCAAAAATGTTGCAATGAATTAGCATAAATCTATTAAATCCTATAATAATTCCATGGAAAAATAGTGTTATTGAAGAGGATACGTTTTCATTGCAGAGCAGTTTTAAAATAGATTGGTAAGAACTGATTTCAAGACACTTGAAAGCACGCAAAATTACGAAACTTGTCCAAGTTTTAATAAAAGAGCTGGAGAGCCGTTTATCAACAAAATGTGTACTAATATAGGTTTAGTCACATCATAAATGAGTAAAGAACATTGATTAATTTTCAGTCCGACTCTGTAGTCACTTAAAGAGTGACTATTTATTAAGAATTCAAAGTGAAAAAACATATTCAGTAATAACTCGTTTTCTCATTTGTGTAGAATAGCTCAAGATGAAAGGTATATTTTTTTTAATTACGATTTTAGCACTTTTCGCTGTGGCTTATTCAGCTCTAGCCCGCTATCCGGTTCGAAAAGGTAAGCAAATCGATTTTTTATCGACAATCTTCTACAAAGTACTTACTACACCCTAAATTAACCGTTATCACCTATAAATGCTAAATATTAATTCGGATTCGTTTTCTAAAAATACCGATATTTTAAGAAACATTGTGAATTCCGTAATTTAATCATATTTATTTAAGTTTGTTCATGTAATAGACTTACGAATTAAATCAGATACTTCAGGATTACCCAGTGGAATGATGAACGAACGGTTGAAGTAAATTTGTCTTTCAAATATTATTCATTATACAGCTGGTTGGTGGGTTTAGTAAATTGAAAATATCCAAGAAATATCCACGCAAAATATCTTTAAATATTGAAAAATGTTAAATCCATTCAGTACTTCAAATAAAGTAGAATTATGTATCACAAAAAGTGTTTTCTACAATATATAATAATTTTCATATCAACACTGCAATTCTAGCAAAGAAAGAAGTGAAGTATTTTTCTCTCGAATCTTCGCAGGACGTCTTCGTTTGCTTTGATTAAATTCCACGCTTCACATCTGTACATGCCTATCGGTCTTATAGTAGCATAATACAATTTTAGTTTTGAGTATCGCGACATTATTCTCGTTTGGAACAGTTCTATTAGAGCATAATAACATCTATTATCGCTCTGTATGCAGGCCTTCATTTCTTTATTTATGCTGTTGTCTGCTGGGATGACTACGCCGAGGTATTTGAATTCTGAGGCCCGTTCAAATTTGTAGGTGTCAATGGTTACATTTTGCCCTAGTCGATCTCGTATGGTGTTAAGCGGATCAGAATCACGTTTGCAAGCACTTTTCATATGCTGTGTTGATGAGAGATATCCCTCTGTAGTTTTTGCTTAACTGATAGCTTCCTTTTTTATGTAGAGGTATAATAACACTCTGTTTCCAGCTTTCCTGTAATGTTTCTCTGTCCCATATCAGTACGATTAACTCATGCATCTTTTGATAGAGTGCTGGACCTCCCATTTTCAGGCATTCAGAGGGGGTAGTATCATTTCCTTGCTCTTTGTTGTTTTTTAGGCGTTGTATGGCCTTCGTCACTTCTTTTAGTGTGGGGTTTCTCGGTTTCTATTTCGGCGGTTAAATATACCGGTATATTTGTTGTGTCGTCCTTTGTTACATTGAGGAGTTTCTGAAAATGTTCTTCCCATGTTTTCAATACCTCTGTGATGCCTGTGATGAGTTCACCATTATCTTTCCATATTATATTACTTGTTTACGGTTTAAAGCCCATTTTAATTCGAGATGTTTCTCTAAAGAATAACCTGATGTTGTTATGTCTTCCACTATCTTCGATGTCCTGTATTTGTTTCTTCTGATGTTCTCTCTTGTCTTCTCTAATGAGTTTTCTTGCTATACGTCTTGCATTGTTAAAGGTATCTATGTTGTCCTGTGAAGGGTCCTGTAACATTTTATCCCCAGCGCGGTGTCTTTGGTTCTGTATGTTCTCACAGTCCGTATCGTACCAGTTATTTTTCTTTGTTCTTTCGCGCTTTCCGATAGTTATTTCCATTGTTTCCAGAATAATCTTCTGCATAACATTCCACATGTTGTTGGCGTTACTCTTACACGTTTCCGATGTATCGCGATTATTATTTTTACCTATACATTATTGCGTTTGCGTTATTGATATTATTGATTCGATGAAACAGTTGTAATCGGGTTTCCATACTGAAATATTAAGACCAGACTTAGTCCTACACTGGTTACTGATTGATAATTAATGAGAACTCACCATAAAGCAAAAGAACAAGAAATACTGGATTTTTAATTTGTTTAAAATTATTCAGAATGAAAGCTGCTTTATTGTTGATGACATTGTTATCGTTTTTGCCGTAGTTTTTTCTGGTACTAGTTTTTTCTCCTAAACGAAATGGTTCATGGAAATCATATTTTTCATTTAGCTTGAAAACCAAATCTTTGAAAAGTACCATTTGATGTGATAATTTAACTTAGAATTCAAGGAACATTTCACAGGATAGCATTTGGAAATATGGCTAGAGCATAAATGAGATTTAATAACAACACTTTAATTATGCAAAGGCTTAATCTGAACATATAAAAATTACGCTACAAATCAATCATTACATCTAGCCTGTTGTGTTCAGTTTTATAATTGCCTTCAGTTGATTATATTGTATCATAAAAAGTCATGCAAACGTGTATATTTATATTCGCTTTTGCTGCATTTTTCTCAGGCAGTTTCTCATTTATTCACAGAATCAGTTCACCTCCAGGTAAGCATTCATAAGAATTTTTTGACTGTTCGTTGCATTATTTTTATGACTGGTCTAATATGTGTTCCTTCAGATTTGTAATATGTAGTGGATTTTAAATACACAGATTAAAATAATTTTATTGGATTCTGCTACTTAACGTATTATTTACTATATTTAATCATAATTATGTATATGCAATGTAATCAACATGATTAGTTTACTCATGAGTTGTACTCGACGTACAAGATATTTAACTTTATCGGAAACGAAATTAATATAACTTAAAATAATAATAATTAAATAGTAAGCAAGCTGTTAAGATTAAATATCAAAAACCAGGCATTGCAAATTCAAAATGAAAAATATACTGATATATTTGCAACGCTTCAAAATGCACTACTACAGTACATTAACAAAGCAATTCAAATTTAACTTGCCAAACTGCAGAACAGTGGATTTATTGTCCATAATGGAATCTAATAGGCTAATATTTATGCGAGATATTTGCTGTTTAATGACGAAGCTGTACAGTTATTTGCAAATTGGTTTTCGTAGACTTAGCGGTTCAGTTTAAGATTTATTGTTATAGAATTTGTATATATAGATATTTTTCTGTGTTATTCTCTGTATCATTGGAAGCAATTGTTCTAACTGGAGCGATACTGAAATAAATTATATTAAAATTCTGAATATTTTTTTTCAGATAAACCTGGGCATTGCTGGTCAGAGCTGACCGGCCCAATGAGTGACGGAGAAGTGCGCGATATTCCGAAACAATGCTCACAAGCCAGTTGCAGTAAGAGCAGGGATGTGGAACTTGCAACGTAAGTATATAAAATTCTATCAATGTATTATTAATAAATGACCAGAAAATGTTGCAAACATCGTATGCAGGCAACAGTAAATTTGCACCAATAACGATGTTACCTATAATAGAATTGCAACTCAGTTAGGGAATTACTGAAAAATGCTCTTCCATTTACCGCATTAATTTAGAGGTAAAGTTCTACCTTTAATCTATAATGAACATTGATAACAATGAACATTTTATAAATGAAATTGCATTATACAAATTTTTACAGTTTTCCCTGAAAAGTGTACTTGAAAGTAGGACTTTAAAGGAAGGTGTTCATATTCACATATAAGTGTTTTATGTAGCAATAACACACCAGTTTTGTCAATGATGACAATAGATTTTTCGGCGATTAAAGAAATTGTTGGACAAACCAAGAGGTTTCATTTCCTCATAAAAAATCGTATTCATTAAAGATGATTTTTAAAGTGAAAGAGAAAACCGAAATTATTTCCTACATTTTTCTACGTCATTCTATTTTTTTGCCTATATTCCTTTCAATACCAAAGGCTCACATGAAGATGCGTCTCCTGGTAAAACGGTTCTAGAGAATTTTAAAAATTGATCCTTTGTTCAATATCCATTATCAGACGAGTGAAGTTTGTGACTTTTTAGAAAAACATTGATTGTTTACATCTTTGAAGTAGAGAATTATTTCTTCTTCGTCATAGGAAAAAAAATTATACTTTTATATATTTTAATAAATTTACAGTTTTGGTATGTATGCAAAAAGGTTTATAATCAGTCCATTGGGAATAAAAATTTTAGATGCGGGGTTGCTAGAGGACCTAATGGAGAACCTATATCTGGGACCGACTACTCTAAACCATATCCAGAGTGTTGTCTTCCAGCAATCTAACATCGCACATCGTTAAATAACACCTAAACTAATACGAAGTATGACGTTAAATGGGCTAATAGATATGCTACGATATGAAACATTGTGGTTTTAATTACTTAATTAGTTTAGTAATAATATGAGGCTTTTATTGTCAATTGCTTGAATTTTTTAAATTTTGCCAAACGTGTCATGAAAAATACGCATAATTCAATTAATATAATGTGTAAAATACAGATGACTAAAAGCATTATTATATACACCTATATATGTGGAGCCAAATTGACATCATTTTGAAGATACTTTTTACGACCGATTGACCAAAATACAAAAGGTTGCAAAATAACATTTTTTATGATATAAAACAAATAAAACACATCGTTGATTCATCAAAGTAATATTAAAACGGGGTGCTCTCGAAGAGTGTGAACAAACATTTTCCTTAGATTCCTGAGGTTATAATCCGATGATTTAACCCAAGTTGCCTTTGTTAAAAAGTTGACGATTTTCGAAATACAGAAAATCAGAGTTTTTTTATTGTCTGTGTGCTATTATTTCTTAAGTTTTTCACAAAATCTCCTATTGAAAATTTTTAGAGGTAGCAAATTGTGCATCAAAACAGCAGGAATACATTTGTTAATGTATTCGTAAGAATTAGTTACAACAGAGATTAGTTGATCTACTAATCTCTGGTTACAAATGGAAAATGGTAAAGTACTGTTTTATTAGTTGCATTAATTAGGTTTGCTCGAAATGTCTAAAGAATTGCAACCCTTGAATTCAATTAAAAAAAAACAGTTTCCTTAGAATTCCCTGCAACATTTGCAAACTCCCAGCATTTCGTTCTGATTCGTGCATAGATCATATTGCTGTGCGAGTTCAGTCAGTCGCGTACTGTTGGAAATATGCGTTTCTGTCCCAGCCAGAAACTACTGTGTTCCACAAGTGTAGGAAACATATATGTTTGTTCGTTGTCACGTATTGGCAGGTGCCAATTCCTTTTAAAATATGCGAAGATGCGTATAAAGGGGACCAGGGTGACATTGTCATTTGCTCTTATTTGCGGGAAGTTCTGGGTTAAGACTGAGCCTCGTGAATTTTCCGAATTCTGGTGTATGTGAATACAGATAGGACGCCTCGTAGGAACCTGTTTTGGATCAAATGATCGCAATCTAGTACTGTCAGGTATTGAGCACACAACAGGAGCTCCGGGTGTAAGTACGAGCCTTAATGTTGAAGTGTAAAGCAGAAATTTACTCTGACGCGATAGAAATGGGTTTGGGCCCAATAGAGAGTACAGCAATCTTTTGAAGGTAAGAGTTTTTTGGATAGCAAACTCACGTACTTGTTAAAAGAAAGGCGTAGGATAGCTGAAATTCCCGATATTTCACCTTGGGGTGTTTCAATGGCTTGATTGTAAAGAGAGTCCGGTCATTAGGGCGAAGATATGCAACCATTGAATGCTAAAGAACAAACCCAGTCCTCAACATGAGAAGCTGGCAAATTGTTGGAAAAGCGATAAAGGCAACCCAAGGGAGAATTGTGTCACCCTAAGGAGGAGACTTACCAAATATGCACGTAGAGAATCCAAGTTCTCCCGAATACAGGGCCTCCTACACCAGGCTCCATAAAAATCTCAAGCATGACCATCAGCAGAAGAAAAAGAAGCTGCTGGATTAAACTTTGCGACAAGATTATCAAAACAGCTGGTGCAGAGGATGTAAAATTGCAACGAGTTAGCTAAGAGCTAGGTACGAAAGGCAGCGCTCTAACAATGCGTAAGTGCTTGGAAGTAGGCAAATCTCTCGTTTCCTCTTGCCCCATAAGTCGCATGGGAGAGACAAAATGCTGCTACGATACTCGTACCAGAACCTACCTCATCTGAGATTGTCAGCGCTAGCTGCAAACTGCGACGCAAAAAAGCTACGGGCTTGGACGAGAGATTTTACATTTGGTAGTCTGCTGGAAAAAGACCCTGAATTTTGCAGCCTGGGCAAGAAACAGCCGTGTAGACACAGTATCAGTATCGTCTGTGTAAAGTCCCATTTTTGTGGCAAACACTCTTGCCATAACTTAGCCCATTTTACCCGAGTACTAAAACCGGCGCCAAATTCAAAAGTTTACTTCCATATTTGGTTTATGTGCGCGGAAATGTTGTGTCGAATATCTTTAACAAGCTCTACAACCCGAATGCGGTAAGAATTGCACCTAAACTGCTGCCAACGGTTCCTGATTCGGTTTTTCGCTCTAATAAGGTCCGAAATATCCTCGGCTAATTTTCTTATACGATTAAGTCGACTGGTTGCGTCTTTTGTATATTCCGTGTCAAGCCTTTACCAGCTAGGTATGAAAGTTTAAATAAAAATAGATGCTTTTATTTAAAAAAATGAAGTTGATGGTGGTAATTTATTTTTGGATCACCCTGTGTAAATACATTTATCATAAAAAACGCATTTAAAAATTAAAAGTTAGTAGTCTGAAGTTTTTTCCAAAAGAAAAACCGCTGAATTTTATTAATAATTTAAACATTACTTCTGGGACTCACTGTATAGCCGCCGACATACAAAATATGTCCAGGGTTGATCCACAAAGGATGTTTTGTGTCCTATCTATGTTTATAACCACAACGACTTTCCCAGATTCACGTTACTGGGCAAACTTGCCAAATTGTTAGTTAGCAATGTAAGTCGAGCGAATTGATATTTTCATTGAGGAATTGCTCTGAGGCCAAAAATAGCTCTGCTTTTGAGTGTAGGGACGTAAATGTGGAACTGTTTACGTTAAGAGTTTCAGAATCCACCTGTAGCAACCATTTCTCTGCCGCCCAGTCTAAGATGCAGGTCCAGTAGATTATAGTGCTGGCCTTGGTGTACTTGAGAGTAATAGGTTTTCTCGTAATATTTTCAGGCCTATAATTTCTGGATATCCCAACAATTACTATTTTTTTGGCAGCCTTAATCGGCAGCTTAGATTTTTGCACTTATTTCATCTGCTGCTGCCGCAGGGTTGATGGTGGAAGGTTGTAGGTCTCCTTCCGAGGAGAGTGAGGATGACACTGTTTGGTAATAATCACCGTCTGCAACTCTGCCACATTCCAAAGAGAATAGGGATGTTTGGTAGCCTAGTGTAGGGGCCAACTATCCGGTCAGAGATTCTTCATTTTTAAGCGCCTTTCACGACAATCTTACCTCCAGAACAGTCAATGTTACCGAGTGGTTCTGAATAATGAATTAAGTTATTAGTTTTTTTTCTCGTGTTCTTCAGAAAGAAAGTATTGATACAGTCCACTCTATCGAAACGATGTATGCAAACATCTGAGCAGACTCTTAAGCGAGAGCTTCCGGGGTTGTAATCAGTGCCTTCCACAAAATTGTCTTCCATGGAAGGATGAATTTATCTCCGCGCTTATCCGATTTCGGCGAGCTTTGCCTGCTGCGTATGAAAACGTTGTCTACTCATTTTTGATTGGACTCGAATATTTTGTGAATTTTTCCTGTTCAGTCTTCGAACATTTCCAATAGAATTTCTGATTATTTCTGAATAAAACCACATTCTCGTGCCAGATCTTTGTATAATTTGCTGTATAACTAAATGAAGCATCAAAGTTTTCTTCGGTAAAACCATTCGCATTCATTCCGAAAGAATCGTGTGCGTATCGATTGGGAGTTATGCAAAATATGCAAATTCCTTCCGTGAGTCACACAACTGCAATGACGCAGAGCAATTACAATCCAAACAACGTTTACACAAATTAAAATGTTGTTTTAAATTCAAGAAGAAGCACAGCACTAATATGATTGTCAACAGAGTCATAATTAAATTTAAAATAATGAAAAATGCAAAGCAAGCCTGTTTGCTAAACAATTTCTCTCTAAAGCGTGACCTTTGGACATGAAACACTGCAAAGAACAAATGAAATTTCACAATATAGTGGTTGCAGGAAAAGCGATAATATTTTGCAGTACTTTATGTCTTGCTGAACCGTGCTGGAAAGCAATGTTTCTATTAACTTTCGGTTCTTATCAAATATGTATGTGTGTACAGGGCGTTTCTTCATAAGTTGACACCCCCCTAGATTGTTTTTGGCCGTTTTCTTTATATTAGGTACCATTTAAAGATTACAAATAGGATGAAATCATAGTATCCTTTAAATGTGACAAACAGGCGAAATTAACTACAAAGAAATGAATACAAAGTCGGGGCTATTAGGGGGCCATGGGATAAGACCAGCTCGTCCCTCCCGATATCAAAGTTTTCATTTTAAAAAAGTGCTACTGGACGAACGTTGTCGGGTGGATACCATACTTAATTCTTCATCTTCATTAACAAATATTGTTCACTTTTGTCTTCTTATAGTTTGCGGTTCGCAAAATCGTGTTTCTATATTCTTCTAATGTGTTTCGAGATATTATTTTCTCGCTCGGAAATTCCTAATTTAATTTAGGAAAATATTATATAAGATAAATAGTAGTAGCAGTAAACATCTTTATTTCTAAAAACAGGCTATCGACCTATCGGTCTTTCTGCCCTTGTTTAATACATGTAGTCTTAGTCTAAAGAAAAAACAAAGATGAAAATTCTCTTATTTTAGATTAATAATCTTATTAAATAAACTTTCCAATTCTAATGACAAGAAAAAATTATTTTATTGTCCTGTAGTCAGTTGCGTTTGTAAGTGCTCGAGTAGCGTTGATGTAGGGAAACGGAAGCGGGATTGTCTGGTTGATCTTGGAGACAAAGGGGATTCAGTATGGTCCAGTTGTAGGGGTTCTTTGTCCATTTTGTCTGTAGATGTATGAGTCTTTCCGAAATCTTTGTCATGTTTGTGCGTTCATATAGTAGTTGGGTGGAGGGGTTGTGTAGTGGGTTTTGGGGGTGTCTTATTCGTGTTATTAGTCTTAGTGCAATTTGTTCTGTTGTTTGTATATAACGTTTTGTCCTTTCTGTTCCGTTGGTCATGAGTATATGTCCATAGTCTAGCAAGGGTCTACAAATAGCTTTATATATTTTGGTGGCGGTGTTTGTGCTAATTCCTCTGTCTTTGTAGGTTAGTGATCGGAAGTGTTTTGTTCTCTTTATTGTTTCTGCCCTGATGTTTCGTATGTGTTTAGTGAATTTAAGTTTGTGGTCAATTATGATTCCAAGGTATTTTACGTCGTTTTTTGGTTGTGTCGTTTAGCCGTCTGCAGTTATTGTAGGGGAGTCAGCGTTGAGTCTGTGGTTTGTGACCAGAAGTTGGTTTTTTGACGCGCTTGGTGTTAGTCTACATTTATAAAACCATGTCAATGTGTTGTTTGTTAGTGTTTGGAGTCTTTGAGCTGCTCTCTCAGTAGTTTTGTCATATACAATAAGTGTCGTGTCGTCTGCGTATTGTAATATGTATGCCGATCTGTCGATTTGATTTTTGTCTGGTAAGTTGTAATTGTATATGTCATGGCAGTATATATTGTAGAGAAACGGTGAGAGCGGGGATCCTTGAGGGAGCCCTTGTTCAGGGGAAAAAGAAAATGACAGTGTTTTGTCAATTCGTACTTGTAGTTGTCTGTTTTCTAGTAAGTTCTTTATGGTGTGTAGTAGATATGTTGGTGTGTGTAGTTTGAATAGTTTGTATAGTAAGCTTCTATGCCAGACACTATCAAAAGCTTTGTTAATGTCCATAAACAGGCAAGCTCTCTTTCTGTCAGTTAGGTGGGTAGTTTGTATATTGTTAGTCAGAGTGAAGAGTGGGTGAATAGTCGAGTGCTGATGTTTGAATCCGAACTGATACGATGGTATGTACTTTCCGACCAGTTTTCCCAGTCGCTGCCTTATTATGTACTCAAAAACCTTGCTAAGTACTGGTAGCAGTGTAATTGGTCTGTAATTGCTCGGTTGTGTATTGTCCAGTCCATTTTTGGGTATAGGAATTATTAAGCCGTTTTTCCATGTTTTTGGGATTATGTTATTTCTGATGCAGTTGTTCAATTCAGTTAGGATCAGTTTGTGTGTTTCTTGAGTTAGGCTTTTCAGGAGTTTTGCCTTTATTTTATCTTTTCCCGGTTCTGTGTTTTTGATATGCGCTAGGGCTTCATCGTACTCTGTGTCTGTGATCAGTTTGTATGTATAGTTTGGTGAGCTGTTGAAACAGTTGTTGAGTTCAAGTACCAGTCGTTGATCAAGTTCCAGTTGTCATTGTCGAAGTTAGGGTTTGTCGATATGCTGAAGGTCCTTTGATAATGTCTGGCGAACGCGTCAGCTTTCTCTTTGTCTGTGTGCCGTTCTATTCCGTTTTTGTCAATTGTGTCAGTAGTGTTAGTTTTTTTGTATTGCGCTAGTTTCTTAATTTTTCCCAGTATGTTTTGCCTTTGTCTTTTTGTATTTCTTTACATGTTTCTAGCCATTTGTCTTGTCGGTATTGTCCAATCAAGGTTTTAATGTTTCTGTTGAGTTGGTTCAGTGTCTTTTTTAGGTCGTTATTTTGAGTGTTTGTATATAGTCTGTACAGTTCTCTCTTTTGTTTTATGAGTCTCAGTCTCGCTCTCTTTGTTTTATGAGTAAATCACTATGAATTTTGGTAGTGTATGTCGGTAGAAAGCATTTTTTATTTCCGGGGTAAATTTTCCTATGGCTAGTGAAAGTTGTTGTTGTACGGTTTCTATTGAAATGGGCTGTGCTTGCGATTGAATGTAGTCATGTAAATGTTGTTTCACTTTGTATATGTCAGTATTGTTAGGTTTAACTTTTTCTCTATAGGAGGTGTACTGGAGGTAGGTTGCGTATGTTGTAAGTCTATGTTAAACGTAATAGCCAGGTGGTCGGATCCAAGTTCGTTGGTTAAGTTTATGTTGTTGATGGTGTTTGTTCAAGTTTCTTGTGTGCAGTAGAACGTCTGGTGTTGAGTCTGGGTTTGCGGGCATCAGAAAAGTTGGTGGGGTGTGCTGTTTTATAAAGTCCGAATTTTGTAGAAATCTTTTAAGCTGTTTCCTTTTTGTTTTTGTTCAGATTAAAGTCGCCTATAATTATTACATATTTATAGATGCTTGCTTTGGTCAATATGTTTGTTCTAAGTTGGAGTGTGGGTGTATGTCAGAAATATGTGTATCAGGTCATTTAGGTAGGGTATCGTAAAATGTATGCAGTCGTTTAGAGGGTGGTTGAGGGAAGGAGGATTTGCTCTTCCAAGTTTAAATGTTCGTTTTAGGAGAGCTGCGACCCCGCCCCTGGCATGATTGATGGTATTTCCATGCCTATAGATATACTGCCAATTTCTGTACGTTGGTGTCTGTCCTAGTTTGGTTTTAGTCTCTACAAATATGCAGCAGTCTGTGTCGTTTTGTTCTATGTAATTGTAAATAAGTGGTTTTTTACTGTTAAGTCCGTTGATGTTGGCGTAAAGTAGTCTCATGTTGAACCGTCTATGTTAGTGATTGTTTGTTTTAATTGTTCATGGGGTTCTGTCGAGGTGTTTTGGTTAGGTAGGAGCATGTCGAACATCAATAAATACATATGGTTACCAAAGAGGACGACCGAGGTGTCGATGTCAAAATCTTCTATAAATTGTTTTCGCATTTTTTTATGCAAATCTTCTCTGTTAGTGTTGGTAGACTTGTTAATTTGATGTTTGTATTTGTTTAGTATGAGATCGTGAGTTGTTACTGGTGAGTGTATTCTGTTACCTTTAGTTATCGCATCCGACACCTCAGACGTTCTCTTGTTCAGACACTTAATTTTGTGCACTTCGGGCACTTTACGCTCCGGGCACTTTACGCTCCATGCCGCATGCTCGTCCGAGTTGCAGGCAGCGCACTTGACGGGAAGTGGAGAACTGCAACTGAATGTTGAGTGAGGGCCAAGGCATTTGTTGCATTTAGCTGGTGTTTTGCAGGTTTCGGTCCGATGTTCAAAGGAGTTGCATTTGGTGCATGGAGCAGGAATCGGTGCTGGAGGTTTACTCTCCACAATCCTGAACACGCGGCCAAGAAAGTGCACTGCGCGGTCGCTCATCAATTTCTCATATGTCGCCAGGTCACCCGTTATCAGCCTCATCAACAAGGTAGTACTGTTTCTCGCCTTTTCCAAGTGTTTCAGGAACATTTCGTCCGTGGTTTCAAGGTCCAGTCCAGTAGCAACCACTGAATATGTGGGTGTAATATGGTGGTTTGATCTTTGTTGTCGGATTAGTGGGAGGTTATCGTTTTTTTGTAGTTTGAATGTTGTTATCATGTTTTCTTGTTTCAGTTGTTGTAAAATTTGTGTTGCTTTATCATCATGGTTGGTGTTAATTAGAAAGTGATTATCTTGTCTGATAATCACATCCTTGTTGTTAGGGTTGAGTTCCTCCCATCTGATTGCAAGTTGCACTCTGGTGATGGTCGGCATTGCGTTCGCTGTGAATATTTGCGAATATGTTGGAAATCTTGTTGATGTTGTCTTGCTGTTTGTTGTTTGGTTTTTATATGTTGTAGCCTGATGATCCAACGCTATTCGTTTGGCCTCAGGTGTTGGCGTTGTGGGGGTTGGCTGGGTTGGCTAGGTCGTCTTTGGTTTCCTACCACGTTTTTTTGTTTGTGGCTTTTTGAAGCCACCATCCTGGGAGGCATAATCCGATTCGGATTCTTGCGAACTCCCAGGGTTCATCCTTTAGATTGAACTAGACCTGTATATTTTCGCTGAATCGATAAATGCGTTTGAATTGTTAGAATTCTTTGCGTCGTGTAAACGACCTTGCTTTGAATATGATATCACTGGGCACGTCTTATCACCACGAAGCTCGGCTTGGCACTCTAAGATAAATATATTATGAACGATGACATGTTTGTTTATAACTTGTGTTGTGTTATATGAGACAAACATATTTATTTCCCGTATTGCAAGAGTTTCTTCGAGCATTTTTAAGTAGAGTAAAAGAACTATCGTCAAAATATTCCATAGAAGGCAAGGCTTCTTGAGGCTAACGAATAATAATTTATTTTGCTTGAATCCAAAAATGTTGCAATGAATTAGCATAAATCCATTATGATGGTATAATAATTGCATTTAAAAATAGTGTTATTGAAGAGGATATGTTTTCATTGCAGAGCAGTCTTAAAATAGATTGGTAAGCACTGATTTTAAGACACTTAAAAGCACGCAAAATTACGAAACTTGTCCAAGTTTTAATAAAAGAGCTGGAGAGCCGTTTATCAACAAAATGTGTACTAATATAGGTTTAATCACATCATATATGAGTAAAGAACATTGATTAATTTTCAGTCCGACTCTGTAGTCACTTAAAGAGTGACTATTTATTAAGAATTCAAAGTGCACAAAACATATTCAGTTTTCTCGTTTTCTCATTTGTGTTGAATAGCTCAAGATGAAAGGTTTATTTTTGTTAATTACGATTTTAGCACTTTTTGCTGTGGCTTATTCAGCTCTAGCCCGCTATCCGGTTCGAAAAGGTAAGTAAATCGATTTTTTATTGACAGTCTTCTACAAAGTACTTACTACACCCTAAATTAACCGTTCTCACCTATAAATGCTAAATATTAATTCGGATTCGTTGTCTAAAAATACCGATATTTTAAGAAACATTGTGAATTCCGTAATTTAATCGTATTTATTTAAGTTTGTTCATGTAATAGATTTAAGAATTAAATCAGGTACTTGAGGTTCACCCAGTGGAATGATGAACGAACAGTTGAAGTAAATTTGTCTTTGAAATATTATTCATTATACAGCTGGTTGGTTGATTTAGTAAATTGAAAATATCCAAGAAATATCCGCGCAAAATATCTTTAAATATTGAAAAATGTTAAATCCATTCACTACTTCAAATAAAGTAGAATTATGTATCACAAAAAGTGTTTTCTACAATATATAATTATTTTCGTATCAACACTGCAATTCTAGCAAAGAAAGAAGTGAAGTATTTTTCGCTCGAATCTTCGCAGGACGTCTTCGTTTGCTTTGATTAAGGTCCACGCTTCACATCTGTACATGACTACCGGTCTTATAGTAACATGGTACAATTTTAGTTTTGAGGATCGCGACATTATTCTCGATTGGAACAGTTCTCTTAGTGCATAATAGCATCTATTGCCGCTCTGCATGCGGGTCTTCATTTATTTATTCATGTTGTTGTCTGAATGCTGTTGTCACAGAATGGATTCGTACAAAAAAAATTGGAAGAAAAGGAAAATGGATACTTCGCTTACGCCACAACAACAAACCAATAGGCCGAATGTAGAAAAGCCTAAAAAATTTCAAGCACCGCCGCCTATTATAGTGGACAATATTATAAATTTTAATGAACTCCATGCTATCGTGACCCAACTTCCTGGTGCCCAGATTAAAGTAATTCATGATAAAAATATTAAAATTAATGTACAGGATGAGACCAACTATAAAATGCTTACTGCAACGCTAACTGAAAAAGGATACTCTTGGCATTCCTATGAGAATAAGCAGAATAGGCCAATTAAAGTTATGGCCAAAAAACTGTATCATTCCATTGATCCAGAAAAAATATTGCATGAAGTTAGAAAACGCGGCTACAAACTTATCGAAGTCACTCCTAAATTAAAATATAAAACAAAACAACCTCTAAACATGTTCATGCTTTCATTCAGACATGACGAGAGTATTGATAAAATTTACGGAATAACTGACATATTAGGGGTCAGAGTTGAAATCACTCCATTAATAAAGTCCAGGCTTGTACCACAGTGCAAAAAATGCCAAGCTTATGGACATACACAAAAATACTATGCCATGGAGCCACGCTGCGTCAGATGTACTGGAAAGCACCTAACAATGGAGTGTGAAAAACCAAAGAATGAAAAACCGAAATGTGTTCATTGTGGTGAAGGGCATCCAGCCAACTACAGAGGATGCATGGTTGCAAAAGAAATGCAAAAATTAAAAGAAAAACGCAACAAGAAACCAGTTCCTCCTAAACAGCCACAGAGGAATAACGTACAAGTGCAGAAAGGCAACATAAGTGCAGGACAAAACACCTACAGTCAAGCAATTACTGGTACGCCTGAATTGATTATTAGTACAAATCAAACACAACAACAAGACCGAAACGTTTCCATTCAAAACTCTCTTCAACGAATAATGGAGAAATTAATAAAAATGGATGAACGGATTAGCAGACTTGAATATAGGGCCAAAGGATCTATCTCAAATAATTTTTAATGCTAAGTAGGCTCAAGATTATAGAGTGGAATGCCAATGGACTCTTACAACACAAACAAGAATTGCATGCAGTCCTGGACATAGAAAAAATAGACATATGTCTGATCTCAGAGACTCACTTCACCAATGAGTCCTTTATCAGTTTCAAGGGATACAAAGTGTACCACACCACTCATCCCCAGAATTCAGCCAGAGGAGGTAGTGCAAAATGTTACAAATGTTTAAATAATAAACAATAAAATTTGTAATATTTTAAATAATAACAATAAAATTTGTAACATTTTAAATAATAAACAATAAAATTTGTAACATTTTAAATAATAAACAATAAAATTTTGTAACATTTTAAATAATAAACAATAAAATTTGTAACATTTTAAATAATAAACAATAAAATTTGTAACATTTTAAATAATAAACAATAAAATTTGTAACATTTTAAATAATAAACAATTTACCGTCGAGACCAGAGGCCTGCTAGAGGGCTGACAGACGTCAAAGAACGTAGGAAGCGTTATAGGGCAGGGTCTATCTAAGCCCTACTGACGAGTCCAATAGATAGACCCGGGATGAAAACGCAGGACTCCATCACATAACACCATAATTGTGAAAAAAATTGACTGAAACCCAGGAATACATTGGAATAAATTAAAAACACAGTCAGGAAAAATAAATATAGATAGATGCTTGGGAAAAAAAGCAAAATTGGTAACACGTTTCGCTGACATCTCCAAAGCGCAGAAACCTGTCCCAACATGGATAAATATATATGCAAAAACATATACCAGATGGCGTGACATAGGTAGCTTTGGAGAAGGAAGCAAAAATGAGTTGCAGCATTGACAGAACGGCTGATAACATCTCGCCGAACACACATAAACCGAAATAAAATATATATGAGTACACGCATGGAACCAGGTGTCGAGACCAGAGGCCTGCTAGAGGGCTGACAGACGTCAAAGAACGTAGGAAGCGTTATAGGGCAGGGTCTATCTAAGCCCTACTGACGAGTCCAATAGATAGACCCGGGATGAAAACGCAGGACTCCATCACATAACACCATAATTGTGAAAAAAATTGACTGAAACCCAGGAATACATTGGAATAAAATAATAAACAATGAAATTTGTAACATTTTAAATAATAAACAATAAAATTTGTAACATTTTAAATAATAAACAATAAAATTGACTGAAACCCAGGAAATTTTGAAATAAGAACAATAGAACAGTTGGATGATGAAGTGGAAAATCTTGTTACCCCCTAATTCAACAAAGCAGCATGGAATAACAACCCCATCCATTGTTCAAGAGGACAAAAGGAACAAATACCCCATGGAAGTAAGACACTTGATCTCAGAGAAAAGAAATCTTAGGAGGAAATGGCACCAGACCAGAGCTCCAGCAGATAAAACCATACTCAATAATGCCACTCAACAGTTAAAGAGAGAAATAGAAAGAATAAAAAATGTAATAAAAGATACAATAACGAAATTTTCAGGGTGGTGGTAAGAAATGAGCGTGAATTTGAAAATAAAGTAAAAAATAATCTAGGCCCACTATGTTCAATGAGGCCGAAGTCAACTTTTGTTTTTCTTATGGGCGCCATATTGAATTTCTGCATTTTTAGATTCCCCTTTAAATACGCTCTTCAACCATGTATAACATGTTTATGTTCGGTCAAGATAAATATTTAAAATTAACAAAATTAAGATTTTATGGTAGTAGGCATTGATATTTCTCTTCAATTTCCCCATAGTGACGTTTGTTGTCTGTTTTAATTACCTAGGTAACTGTCAAAGTAGAATTTATTATCAAGTGTTTGTAATTAATTGTGTGTTTCAAAATGAATCACTTTTCAAATTATGAAAAATACGATATGTTGGAGTGTTTTATTCTCTGTCTTCGAAATGAAGCGAAAGCTGAAGAAATGTATTTAAATAAATATCCAGAAAGGCGACAACCTGGTAGAACTATGTTTAGGCGTCTGAAAGACAACCTTGTAGCTTACGAGAGTTTTGCTAAGGTAAAGAAAAACAAACTTCCAGACGAAAATAAAGAAAATTTGGTAATGCAAAGCGTGGTTGAGACACCTCGTACGTCTTTACAACAAATTGAAGCCCCAACAGGTGTTGCGCGGTCAACGGCGAATAGTATTTTAAAGCGTTATAAATATCACCCCTATCGTGAACGGTCCTGCCAGGGACTCCAGAATGGCGATGCGATTAGAAGAATGGCATTTTGTCAGTAGTTTATACAAAGAAATAACGAGATACCAAACTTTTCCTTAAAAGTCCTTTGGTCAGATGAGAGCCAATTTACTAAATGTGGACTCTTTAATCGTAAAAATACCGTTTTTTGGTCAGATGAAAATCCACGGCTAGTTCGTCAAGTTAGGCACCAAGCTAGGTTTGGATTTAACGTCTGGTTAGGTATTGTGGGTACCCACGTGATTGGACCATTTTTTTTAATGAGAACTTAAATTCCGAGAGATATTTGAACCTCTTACAAAGTAACGTAGCGGAAGCACTTATGGATGTTCCAGTAGCTACCCTGCAAAACTTGTATTTCCAACAAGACGGCGCGCCGCCACATAATGAACGTATTATCACAGAATTTTGAAATCACGAATTTCCCAGCAAGTGGATAGGCAACCTGGGACCAGTAAGATGGCCTGCGAGATCCCCTGACATAACACCGCTTGATTTTTTAGCATGGGGCAATGCTGTTAACAGAAATGATCAGAAAATCCTGTGAAGCAGTAATGAGACGATGTACGTTGTGCGTGCGAGAAAACGGTGGCTTATTTGAACACCTACTTTAATCCTAAAATGTTTCTTGTTCTTTTGCAGTGTTCGATGTATGATCATTAATAATTTAAAGTAATAATTAATAGAAATATCAATGCCTACTACCATTAAATCGTAATTTTGTTAGTTTTAATTATTTATCTTGATCGAACATAAACATGTTATTAGTGACTATCTGAGTGAGTTGACAAATGACCAAAGCACTGACTACTCAGTCTGGAAAGCCACTAGGATATTAAAAAGTCCGATACTACAGAACGCACCAATCAGGAATGGAATGCAGATGGCAGCTGGGCTAGAAACAATACTCAGAAAGCCAACAGGTTTGCAGATCATCTTGAAAAAAATCTTCCAACCAAACGATGGCGAAGAATTGCCGAACTGGGACTTCTCTGACGGAGATAGCACGAACATTAGACCAACTTTCACAAAAGAAGTAGCAAAGGAAATAAGAACCAACATTAATCCTAAGAAAGCTCCTGGTTTTGATTTAATTACTGGTGAAGTGTTAAAACAGCTCCCCAAAAAAGGTATAACCAAACTTACACATCTTTTTAATGCCTCATTCAAATTAAGGTATGTTCCTAGGATGTGGAAAGTAGCTGAAATCATTATGATTCATAAACCAGGCAAAGCCTCTCACGATGTTTCATCGTATAGACCAATCTCTCTATTACCTATGATATCGAAACTGTTCGAAAAAATACTCCTGACAAGGCTGAAACCCATCATCGAAGAAAGGAATATAATACCAAATCATCAGTTTGGGTTCAGAGAAAACCACTCAACGATAGACCAAGTACACAGAATTTCAGATGTTATTGAAAGAGCACTGGAAAGTAAGGAAGTATGCTCAGCCATCTTCCTTGATGTATCGCAGGCCTTTGACAGAGTATGGCATAATGGGCTGAAACATAAGCTAAATATGCTACTCCCACAAAAATACTCGAAACTATTGGAATCCTACATTTCGGACAGAGCCTTCAGAGTAAAACAAGAAGAAGCATTCACTGAAATAAAAAAAATCAGAGCAGGGGTGCCACAGGGAAGTGTCCTAGGACCTCTCCTGTACCTGATGTACACCAGTGATTTACACTACTCAGATCTTAATACTATAGCTACCTTTGCAGACGATACCGCTATATTAGCGGTAGGGAAAACCCATGAGGAAGCCGCAATTAAACTGCAAACATCAGTTTCACAAATATATGATTGGACCAAAAAGATGGCGTATCAAACTAAACGAGACCAAGTCTGTACACATTAACTTCACAAATAAAACTAACCAGCAGGTACCAATTCACTTAAATAATGCTCAGATCCCTTATGCAAACTCAGCAAAGTATCTGGGCATAACATTAGATGCAAGACATGCGCTGGAAAGCCCATGTTAAGAAAAAAAAGGAAGAGCTCGATATAAGATATAGGAAAATGTACTGGCTACTGGTAGGCACTCTAGACTATCAACCTACAACAAAGTACTTCTGTATAAACAAATCCTCAAACCAGTGTGGACTTACGGTTTACAACTCTGGGGTTGTGCCAGCAAGAGTAACATCCTAATTACCCAGAGATTCCAGAATAAAGTATTGAGAAACATTCTTAATGCGCCTTGGTACATCAGGAATAGTGATATTCATCGAGACCTTCAGATGGATACTGTTGACCAGACTATCACGAGATTTGCAAGGAGTCACGAACAACGGCTTCATCAACACGTGAATGTCGAGGCGATTCAGCTCCTCGACAATACCAACCTGACAAGAAGACTCAAGAGGGTAAAGCCTTTTGAGCTATGTAAGTGACTATGTCAGTGCAAAAGCAGAACATTGTGCGGTTTTGTGCTACACGGTAATTAGTGTAGCTATGTCACTAGACCACCAGACTCTAAGGTACACTAGTGAGTAGGACCTTAGTTTGAAGATTTGTCCATAGTTAAGTTAGGTTAGAACAGAATTACTCATTGATCAACTTTGATCAGATCGTAATGTTAGTAAATGTCCTACGGGGAGTTTAATTAAAAAAAAAAAATGTTGTTGTCTGCTGTGATGACTACTCCGAGGTATTTGAATTCTGAGGCCCGTTCAAATTTGTAGGTGTCAATGGTTACATTTTGCCCTAGTCGATCTCTTCCCAGTTTCCGGGAATTATTCATGTATTTTGTTTTGTGTTCATTAATACGTAATCCTACTGTGTCTGCCTCATTTTCTATTTTTTCAAACAACTCTTTGGTTTCAATGGTTGTTTTACTGACAAGATCTATATCATCTGCAAATGCCAGTATCAGGTTTGGTCCACTGCTTGAAAAAACTTCTAGGTCAATGTTAGGTCGTTTGATCGCTGAGTCCAAAACGATTTTGAACAGTATTGGAGACAAACTATCACCCTGTATCAGGCCGTTGTCCACCACAAAGTTTTCAGACATTCACAACTTTAACACAGCACGGGCTACCTTTCATGCACACTTTTGTAATATTCATTATTTTCTTTGGAATTCCACATTCTGCAATGGTTGCCCATACATGGTCTCTTATCGCTCTATCATAGGCTTGTTGGAAGTCGATAAGTAGTTGGTGGAGGTCCTTATCAAATTCCCAGTGTTTTTGAAGGATTTGGCGAATAGTGAAGATTTGATCCATCGTTGACCTGCCCGGTCTAAAGCCGCACTGATAATCACCTATCGATTCTTCCGCGTATGGTCTTATGCGGATTAGAATCACGTTTGCAAGCACTTTTCATATGCTGTGTTGATGAGAGATATCCCTCTGTAGTTTTTTCTTAACTGATAGCTTCCTTTTTTATGTAGGCGTATAATAACACTCAACTTTCCGGTAATGTTTCGCTGTCCCATGTCAGTACGATTAACTCATGCATCTTTTGATAGAGTTCTGGACCTCCCAATTTCAGGCATTCAGAGGGGGTAGTATCATTTCCTGGCGCTTTTGTTGTTTTATATACACCGGTATATTTGTTGTGTCGTCCTTTGTTACATTGATGAGTTCTGAAAATGTTCTTGCCTTGTTTTTAATACCTCTGTAATGCCTATGATGACTTCACCATTATCTTTCCATATTATATTACTTGTTTACGGTTTAAAGCCCATTTTAACTCGAGATGTTTCCTTAAAGAATGACCTGTTGTTGTTATGTCTTCCACTATCTTCGATGTCTTGTATTTGTTTCTTCTGATGTTTTCTTGCTCTACGTCTTGCATTGTTAAAGTTATCTATGTTGTCCTGTGAAGGGTCCTGTAACATTTGAGCCCTAGCGCGGTGTGTTTGGTTCTGTATGTTCTCACAGTCCGTATCGTACCAGTTATAATACTGGATTTTTAATTTGTTTAAATTATTCAGAATGAAAGCTACTTTATTGTTGATGACATTGTTAATCGTTTTGGCCGTAGTTTTTTCTGGTACTAGTTTTTCTCCTAAACGAAATGGTTCATGGAAATCAATATTTTTCATTTAGCTTGAAAACCAAATCTTTGAAAAGTACCATTTGATGTGATAATTAACTTAGAATTCAAGGGAACATTTCACAGGATAGCATTTGGAAATATGGCTAGAGCATAAATGAGATTTAATAACAACACTTTAATTATGCAAAGGCTTAATCTGAACATATAAAAATTACGCTACAAATCAATCATTACATCTAGCCTGTTGTGTTCAGTTTTATAATTGCCTTCAGTTGATTATATTGTATCAATAAATAAATATCATAAAAAGTCGCTTTTGCTGCATTTTTCTCAGGCAGTTTCTCATTTATTCACAGAATCAGTTCACCTCCAGGTAAGCATTCATAAGAATTTTTTGACTGTTCGTTGCTTTGTCTTTATGACTGGTCTAATATGTGTTCCTTCAGATTTGTAGTATGTAGTGGGTTTTAAATACACAGAATAAAATAATGTTATTGGATTCTGCTTCTTAACGTATTATTTACTATATTTATCATAATTATGTATATGCAATGTAATCAACATGATTAGTTTACTCATGAGGTGTACTCGACGTTCAAGATATTTAACTTTATCGGAAATGAAATTAATATAACTTAAAATATTAATAATTAAATAGTAAGCAAGCTGTTAAGATTAAATATAACAAACCATGCATTGCAAATTCAAAATGAAAAATATACTGATATATTTGCAACGCTTTAAAATGCACTACTACAGTACGTTAACAAAGCAATTCAAATTTAACTTACCAAACTGCAGAACAGTGGATTTATTGTCCATATTGGAATCTATTAGGCTAATATTTATGCGAGATATTTTCTGTTTAATGTCGAAGCTGTACAGTTATTCGCAAATTGGTTTTCGTTGACTTAGTTTTACTGTTATTGTATTTGTATATATAAATATTTTTCTGTATTATTCTCTGTTTCAATGTATTCCTGGGTTTCAGTCAATTTTACTGTTTATTATTTAAAATGTTACAAATACGTTTCGGTGTCTTTATCCACCATCATCAGTCTGTGTATATAGTTGCTACCAACTTCACATTTGACTGGTCACTCATCATCAATTAAAGTACAGTCAGGAAAATATACAAAATTATTCTCTGTATTATTGGAAGCAATTTCTCTAACTGGAGCTATACTGAAATATATTCTATTAAAATTCTGAATATTTTTTTTCAGATAAACCAGGGCATTGCTGGTCAGAGCTGAGCGGCCCAATGAGTGACGGAGAAGTGCGCGATATTCCGAAACAATGCTTACGAGCCACTTGCTTTAAGAGCAGGGACATGGAAATTGCATCGTAAGTATATACAATTCTATCAATTTGTTCTATGCATGCACAAATGTTCTAAACATCGTATGCAGGCAACAGTAAATTTGCAACAATAATGATGTTATCTATAATAAAATAATAGATGCAACTCAGTCAAGGAATTACTGAAAAATGTTCTTCTATTTACCGTATTAATTTAGAGGTAAAGTTCTACCTTTAATCTATAAATGAACCGTTATTGCAAATATACAAATTTTTAAATTTTGCCCTGAAAAATGTACTTGAAAGTATGACTTTAAAGGAAGGTGTTCATTTTTACATGTGAGTGTTTTATGTAGCGATAACAGACCAGTTTTGTCAATGATGACAATACATTTTTCGGTGATTGAAAGAAATTGTTGGGCATACCAAGAGGTTTTATTTTCTCATATAAAATCGTATTCATTTAAGATGATTTTTAAAGTGAAAGAGAAAATCGAAAATTATTTCCTACATTTTTCTACGTCTTTCCATTTTTTTGCCTATATTCCTTTCAATACCAAAGACTCACATGAAGATGCGTCTCCTAGTAAAACGGTTCTGGAGAATTTTTCAAATTGATCCTTTGTTCAATATCCAGATCAGACGAGTGAAGTTTGTGGCTTTTTAGAAAAACAGTGACTATGTATATCTTTGAAGTGCAAATAATTCTTTCTTCTTCGTCATAGAAATTTTTTTTATAGTTTTATATTTTTTAATAATTTTACAGTTTTAGTATGTATGCAAAAAGTTTTATGGTAAGTCCATTGGAAATTAAAATTTTAGATGTGGGGTTGCTAGAGGACCTAATGGTGCATCTCAGACCGACTACTCTAAACCATATCCAGCGTGTTGTCCTCATGCAATATAACATCGCACATCGTTAAATATCACCTAAACTAATACTAAGTATGACGTTAAATGGGCTTATAGATATGCTACGATATGAAACATTGTGGTTTTAATTACTTAATTAGTTTAGTAATAATATGTGGCTTTTATTGTCAATTGCTTGAATTTTTTAAATTTTGCCAATCGTGTCATGAAAAATACGCATAATTCAATTAATATAATATGTAAAATACAGATGACTAAAAGAATTATTATATACACCTATATATGTCGAGCCAAATTGACATAATTTTGAAGAAACTTTTAACGACCGATTGACCAAAATACAAACGGTTGCAAAATAAAATGTTTTATGCTATAAAGCAAAAAAAACACATCGTTAATTCATCAAAGTAATATTAAAACGGGGTGCTCTCGAAGATTCCTGAGGTTGTAATTATATTAATCGGATCAATCCGATGATTTAACCCAACTTGCTTTAGTCCCAAAGTTGAGGATTTTCCAAATACAGAAACTCAGAGTTTTTTTTACTGTCTCTATGCTATTATTTTTTAAGTAAATGCAGCATTTTACAATCCAAACAACGTTTACACAAATTAAAATGTTGTTTGAAATTCAAGAAGAAGCACAGCACTAATATGTTTGTCAACAGAGTCATAATTAAATTTAAAATAATGGAAAATGCAAAGCAAGCCTGTTTGCTAAACAATTTCTCTCTAAAGCGTGACCTTTGGACATGAAACACTGCAAAGAACAAATGAAATTTCAGAATATAGTAGTTGCAGGAAAAGCGATAATATTTTGCAGTACTTTGTCTTGCTGAACTGTACTGGAGAGCAATATTTCTATTAATTTTCGGTTCTTATCAAACATGTATGTGTGTACAGGGCGTTTCTTCATAAGTTGACACCCCCCTAGATTGTTTTGGCCGTTTTCTTTATATTAGGTACCATTTAAAAATTACAAAAAGGATGAAATCATAGTAACTTTTAAAATATATAAAGCTATTTGTGGACCCTTGCTAGATAATGGACATATACTCATGACCAACGGAACAGAAAGTACAAAACGTTATATACAAGCAACAGAACAAATTGCACTAAGACTAATAACACGAATAAGGCACCCCCAAAACCCACTACACAACCCCTCCACCCAACTACTATACGAACGCACAAACATGACAAAGATCTCGGAAAGACTCATACAGCTACAGACAAAATGGACAAACAACCCCTACAACTGGACCATACTGAATCCCCTTTGTCTTACAAGACCAACCAGACAATCCCGCTTCCGTTTCCCTACATCAACGCTACTCGAACGCTTACAATCGTAACTGACTACTGGACAATAAATTTAAGATTCCTGTTTGTCAGAATTTTCAGAAACCCTGTCAGAATCAGTAGTAGCCTTTAAATGTGGATAGGACCAGCTCGTACATATGATATGTAAGAACATGATCAAAATGGTACTGCGACATTCTTCGGCTCAAATGACGACCATATGACTTAACTTTTATTATGAAAAAATGTCCAGCTCCTCTGATCAATTATGGTCAAAGTTCTTCAAAAAAATTGTGTTTTTAGTAATATTGGGAGAATGACGGTACGATGGATTTTAATGAAACTCGCTGCGAATTTGCTCCTATCTAAGACTGATGTTTTGATAAAGCAACCGAGTCCATCCGCAGTCTGGCAAGTGAGTAGTTCTTGAGTGTCTTTTCTTTTTTCTAAATTTTTAAAAATATTTCTAAAATCAGGAAAAAATCCTATCGTTCTGTCTATAAATATATAGGGTGTTCCAATGAATAAAACTGCATGTAAAACTTTAACATGTACGTCTTTCAAGTATTTATTTTAACTTCTGGTCCCATAACCACTTTTCAAAATTCTGCAAAACCTTGAAAAGGCGTTTCTTTTATTTACTTTAAGAAGTTTATATGAGTATAAGTCTGGAAATGGTTCTCTCTAAACACGCCGTGTGTTAAATGATCAAGTTTAATACGCAAATAGTACGCAGTTGTCTGATCAAATGGCAGCAGCCGGCAAAAAACCAAATAAAAGTTTAACAAAAACTAGTAAGACTTGTAAGTGGAGCCCATTAAAAGCAAAGCCATCCATTGCTTTTTCCCAAAATATATTCAATGCTTGCATGCAATTGTTTTATACACCCACAATCGGTCAAAGCCTGTTTTCCCTTTACCAGCATGCACGGACCCTCAATTTCCTATTCACAGTTAATTCATCCCTGCAGACATAATTAATGGTTTAACATGCTCACGTCACTTGGTTGTGGAAATTAATGGGCGACCAGACGATTATTTGGAGCCGATCGAATAAAGGAGAGAAAAGATCCCCAAGTAAAACTAAATAAATATTTATTAGATTATTTTGGAATTTAATTGAAATAAAAGCTGCTCTGTTTACGACAGTTTGTAGTTTTTGTGTTCTTATTCCCTAAATTTAATTCCGCTGTATTTATTTGAACATCCAGTTCTTTTAGGGTCTGACTGAACGAAGCGCGTTGGAGAGTCAATTTAAAATGCTTATTTTAAATATTTTTAATAATTTTTTTGCGCAGTTTTCTGTGTTGAGGGTTTAAAAATACGGATTTTCCAGTACAAAATAGGTTTTTAAATGCTTTGTATGCAATTTTAATAATTTGTTGATTTAAAAGGGCAACGGAAAGCATTTATTTTCCATATCAACTGTCCGTAGCCTCAATGATCTATTCGTCAATCCATTGAGAAAAAACAATTACTTAAACTCTGGTTAAGTAAACATTGCATATGTTTTAAATTGTGGCGTTTATTAAAATGATGTGCACTAATAAATTTTCCACATCAACAGCCGCATTAATAACATCCAATTTTCCTATCTAAAATATATTTAGTTGGTGAATAACAGATAATCTGTAGGTAGGTATTTGAAAAACAAATGGATAATTTTCGGCGGACGCAGCGTAATGAAAGATTTGATCAAATTTTTAAATAAATCACCAAACATATTTTACGAAATTTGCTGGCTGATTTGCGACAAATTAATTTATTAGTTAATTTTTCACATACATTAAATAGAGAAGCGTGTTGCAATAATGCATTTCTAGCTTGATGAATGCCGATATTTTAACGTTTATTGTGTTTATGGAATTTTTATAACATAATGAACTTACTAAACATCTACCTGCTGTTTATCACTGTCAATATATTTTACATAAGGCAAATATCTAACATAAACATTCAGGTCACACGGTTTTCCTGCCATAAAAGCATAGTACTTAATTAGTTTAAATTACCGTGTGTTATCTTCACATTATTGGCCCCCTTATACCATTCGCGAATTTAACAGTCAACGTAACACCTACATCGTATTTAATTTTAAATTGAAAACTGAGCAAATTGTCGCTAATCAATGTTTCTGGATTTTTCTGCTCCCGACAAAGTTCAATATATTCCGTTAAAACACTGTCAGCAATCAGCTTCTTATTTGCGGTAAACTGGAATTTTCGTATTCAAAAAGCGCAGCGATCCGGAGATCAGCAGCCGATTCGCGGCGTCGTTACACGAGCGACACTGCGGAACCGGCAACGGCGCGTCGCTGTCGCTCTTCGTGAGAAGCTGGCGTCGCTATGGAAACGGCCGGGCAGGAATCGTAGGACCCCCTCTACAGTCCTGCGGGAAAATTAGGCTATCCTTGCATGAACAGCGCCATCTAACCAGTCGTTCTCTGACAATACACGATCTGTTTCAGCAGGATTTGATGAAAGTAGCCTGCAGTTCTACTCAAGAATAAATGGCCAACAAGTCACCTTCTAGATTATAGATAGAGCACTCAGTATGCTGAGAAGAATTGGTCTATTTCGTGGTATTTTTCATAGATTTTTCGGTTTTAAATGCAAAATAAGTTATAGTTTAATAAATGTCCCAAGATTTTTGACAGTGACGTAATAATTGTCGTGTGAAAAAAACCTCATGCTTGGCTCGGTGGCCAAGCATGAAAATATTGGAGTGGATTCCCCCGAAAGAAGAAAAATAACCGCCAAACGCAACCTACCTCCAATACACCTCCTATAGAGAAAAACTTAAACCTAACAAAGACTGACATAGACAAAGTGAAACAACATATGCATGACTACATTCAATCACAAGCACAGCACATTTCAATAGAAACCATACAACAACAACTTTCACTAGCCATAGGAAAATTTAGCCCGGAAATAAAAAATGCTTTCTACCGACATACACTACCGAAATACATACTGAGACTAATAAAACATAAGAGAGAACTGTACAGACTATATACAAACACTCAAAATAACGACCTAAAAAAGACAATGAACCAACTTAACAGAAACATTAAAACTCTGATTGGACAATACCGACAAGACAAATGGCTAGAAACATGTAAAGAAATACAGAAGGACAAAGGCAAAACATACTGGCGAAAAATTAAGAAACTGGCGCTAATACAGGAAGACTGGCACTACTGACTCAATTGACGAAAACGGAATAGAACGCTACACAGACAAAGAGAAAGCGGGACGCATTCGCCAGACACTATCAAAGGGCCTTCAGCATATCGACAAACGCTAACTTCGACAATGACAACTGGAACTTGATCAACGACTGGTACTTGAACTATTTTAACAACTCACCAAACTATACCTGCACACTGATCACAGACACAGAGTACGATGAAGCCCTAGCGCACATCAAGAACACTGCACCGGGGAAATATAAAATTAAGGCAAAACTCTTGAAAAGCCTAACTCAAGAAACACACAAACTGATCCTAACTGAATTGAACAACTGCATCACAAATGGCAGAATCCCAGAAACATGGAAAAACGGCTTAATAATCCCTATACCCAAAAATGGACTGGACAATACCCAACCGAGCAACTACAGACCAATTACACTGCTTCCAGTACTGGGCAAGATTTTTGAATGCATAATGAAGCAGCGGCTTGAAAAAGTGATTGGAAAGTATATACCTACCTACCAATTTGGTTTCAAACAGCATCACTCGACTGTTCATCCGCTCTTTATTTTGGCCAACAATGTACAAACTACCCACCTAACTGACAGAAAGACAGCTTGCCTGCCTATGGACATTAACAAGGCTTTTGACAGTGTCTGGCATAGAGGCTTACTATACAAACTATACAAACTACACACACCAACATATCTACTACACACCATAAAGAACTTACTAGAAAACAGACAACTACAAGTACGAATTGACAAAACACTGTCATTTTCTTTTTCCCCTGAACAAGGGCTCCCTCAAGGATCTCCCGCTCTCACCGTTTCTCTACAATATATACTGCCATGACAAATACAATTACAACTTACCAGACAAAAATCAAATCGACAGATCGGACATACATATTACAATACGCAGACGACACGGCACTTATTGTAGCATGACAAAACTACTGAGAGAGCAGCGCAAAGACTCCAAACACTAACAAACAACACAATGACATGGTTTTATAAATGGAGACTAACACCAAATGCGTCAAAAAACCAACTTCTGCTCACAAACCACAGACTCAACGCTGACTCCCCTACAATAACTGCAGACGGCCAAACGACACAACCAAAAAACGACGTAAAATACCTTGGAATCACAATTGACCACAAACTTAAATTCACTAAATACATACGAAACATCAGGGCAGAAACAATAAAGAGAACAAAACACTTCCGATCACTAACCTACAAAGACAGAGGAATTAGCACAAACACCGCTACCAAAATATATAAAGCTATTTGTAGACCCTTGCTAGACTTTGGACATATACCCATGACCAACGGAACAGAAAGGACAAAACGTTATACACAAACAACAGAACAAATTGCACTAAGACTAATAACACGAATAAGACACCCCCATAACCCACTACACAACCCCTCCACCCAACTACTATACGAACGCACAAACATGACAAAGATTTCGGAAAGACTCATACACCTACAGACAAAATGGACAAACAACCCCTACAACTGGACCATACTGAATCCCCTTTGTCTCCAAGACCAACCAGACAATCCCGCTTCCGTTTCCCTACATCAACGCTACTCGAACACTTACAAACGCAACGGACTAGTGGACAATAATGGAATAGTGGACAGTATGTTAACCTAGAATAAGAGAATTTTCATATTTGTTTTTTATTTAGATTAAGACTGCATGTATTAAACAAGGGCAGAAAGACCGATAGGTCGATAGCGTTTTTTAGAAATAAAGATGTTTACTACTACTAACCGCCAATAACAAGGCATTCCAAAAGCATGTCAGCAGAGATTAGTAATCTAATTAGTAAACTAATCTCTGATGTCAGCCAGAAAACTCTCAGAGGATGTCTCGCAGAACAGACAACGAACGGGCTATCTTTTAGAGAGTAAAAGCGTGTTAAAAAAATGTGGTGATTATTTTAAAATCCATTTCCCATCCTTTAGCTTCACGAATTCGTCTGCACCTTTTAGAGACACCCTGTGTATGCTCAAGCAGCTACTTTATAAACCTAAAAATTTCGTGCATAAAACTCTTTTATCGAAATTAATGTAAACCGTGTAAGAAGCAAGAAAATAATGACTCCAATAAGTGATAAAAGCCATAAAAGTCGCAAAAAGTTTCGGTCTATATCCTAGTAACATAAATCTCGTCACTGCAAAATTATGCAACCCATTGAAGGGCGTTTAATAGTCACCACCCGCAATCTTCCCAAAGGAAGGACATGGCATTTCACGACTAGGGGTTGTATTGGCATTACGAGAAGGGTTTTGGGAACCTTGGATCCGGGGGCAAACTTCACCCAAACTCCTTCCAATGCTGGAATCGTGGGGAGGGAATAGTTGAATCAAGAAGGGAAAATCATACGCGGCGCTATTAGTGCCTGTTTAAATCGAACATCATACTCATCAACATCAGTTTGAGTGTTACTGAGTGATAGTGTCTGAAAAATTATTCATCAGGTGAGTGTTTCTCACAGATTAGCCTCTTCAGCATATTTAGTACCGAGTACTGGCTGTGGAGGTCCCGCAGTACTTGAGTCAGGATTATATTCAGTTTTTCAGAGTAATTTTGTTAGGGACGAGTACTGGCTGTGTGGTGTTCTCGCAGTACTTAGTATGGCTAATGTTGAGACTATTTATCATGATAAACACTGATGACTAATAAGGCTTTTCCTGGGCAGGTATTTCGCGCTGGTCTTTTCCTTTGTTAGAGCCGTCTTAATTCACCACCGTCAAGAATCAGCCCTCCACCTTTGTCAAGTCAATCGTTTTTTGTTTTTTAAAATTCCCGTTAGTGGGTGAGTGAGTTAAGGGTCATAAGAAGGGTAAGGTTTTGGTGAATATAGTAGAGTTCAGTTGTTCGTATGTTTGGAGTGTTTTTGTCTGTCTACTAAAGGAGTAAAGCAATTTTACCTTTTTATTTCGAACCGGGTTGTGGAGTTAAGACGGATAGTTTTATCGGACACAACACCCTTAATACCTCATAACAACTCAGGATTAGCGGTGGCAAGATGCAACTTCGGTTGTAGTTTTGCTGTGTCCAGAGATGGTTAAAGATACAGAGATATTGAAATAGGTCATCAATTGAAGTTTGGGCCGCCAGGGATGCTGCTGTGTTGGAGTACCTCTTTACTGAAAACCTAGAAGTGTTGAACAGGAATGTTCAAGTTCATGGAAAGTCAATGACATAACGCTGGCAACTTGCAATCTGATTCCAAAGTTAAAAAACTGATCAGTGTGTCAGAAAACATATCGATGTCAGACAATCGCATGATCCGATTCCAAATTGAGTCGGACCAGCAAGACATCACACCTAAAAAGAGGAATCCGAGTAAAGCTGATTGGTCCCAATACAGGAACCACCTTAGCCAGTCCACGGGTTTCTCTAAAGGTGACATAACCTCCAGAGAGAAGCTGGAACTCGAGAAGAGGCTAAATGATGGCATAACATCAGCCATCCAGAAATCGTGTTAACTCAGGGCGGTTGGACCTGTACGGTCCCGTGGTGGAATAACAAGCCACCAAGGGAAATCACGACGAAAACTGGGTCCTCTATTGTTGCGGAGCGACCTGTCCGGATTTGTAGGACCAAGTGTTCCGGCTCGAATGGCCTAAATGTTCCGGAGTTGCTAATTCGAACTTTCAGATCGCACCACCAGAATAAATGGGGAGAATTTATGGTTTTCGAAGGATCAATGTGGGTAAAGTTGGGAGCAGCTACAGAAATAATAAACGATCTGCCCTTTTTTATGTGCCAATCCAGCACTGGTAACCACCATTTTTACACTTTGAGCGATTGGGTTGGGCAGTATGACTTTTGATTGTAGGATTCGTTTTCGTGACTCTTGTGACCTAACTGCCATTCGCGTTGGACTGGGAGAGATTTCTCTCCACCGAGTGGTATAGTGATATGCCCCCATGGCATATCACTTCTTTCGACGAGTGTGAATTTGAAACTACAGAGTGTAGTTCTGACGTGTGTATATTAAAAACTACAAAGCGTAGTCCGGACGAGTGTGAGTTTTTTAAATCTGAATTCCTAGTCACTTCTGTCGACTAGGGTAGGGTCAAAATCAGAGGTGCAGGGTTAGGGAAAGGGGTTCTCAAGAATTGTTTTTCGGCCGTGTTGAGCGGTCGCGCCATTCTGATTCTAAAGGGTACCGAAAGTAGACCTCCCGCCGAACGACATAATTTGTTTTCTCACAGCTTTCAAATGTCATCCTTTTGTCGCCATAATGCCATTTAGACTAGACATTACTTTGCCGTTCAAGACAATGATCATCGGTCAGTTCTGCAAAATGAACCACCCAAAGGAAACAATGACCAATTGTATGCAAGATGTTGGAATTGTCGGGAGCATGATAAGCTGGAGGAACAACTTCTCAATTGTTATACCCGGAAATAGCACATGTGATTCGGGCCCGAAGATCGCCGACAGGGGCGCACCGTTTCCGGAATTCAGCATTGAAAAAGTCACAAGCCCAACAAATCTCTACTAAAATGTTCAAATATTATTTGATTATCTATTTCAAAGCAAGGAGAGACCTTAAGAAGGAATTGAGAAAATCTAAAAAGCAAGCTGGCAGAAATTCTGCGGCGAGGTCGAGTCGCTGTCGGATTCGGTCCGGCTTGCGAAGATCCTCAGTACAGGTAAATCGCAAAACGATATAAGGACCCTTAAGAAGGCAGATGGCACCTCGACGGAAACGAAAAAGGAGACCCTACAATCTAGATATCTTACTTCTTCAGGGTCAGCGTGGCGATGAGATATGTCCCTAATGATTGGCGATCAGCGGAAGTGGTCTTCATACCGACACGGGTAAAAAGGACTACACCAAGGTCAAATCATTCAGACCCATAAGTTCGTAACGTCTTTCCTTATGAAAACGTTAGAAAAGATGATGGACAGGTACCTAACAGAGGAAGTACTCATCAGGACTCCGCTGCAGAGTAACCAGCATGCATACAGGAAAGGAAGATCGACAGATGCAGCTCTCCATGCCCTGGTGCAAAAAGCTGAACAGGGACTTCAAGATAAGGAAGTGACACTGGCCCTCTTTTTCGACGTGGAGGGGGCTTTTGATAAGGCCAGAACAAGCAATATCTGCAATGCTCTTAATTAAATTAAAAGGGACTCCCGGTCCGGTAATAAACTGCGTCCGGAGTGCGATCGGGAGTCGCGCGGCCAATGCCTGCCCGGGGGGCGACCGGCTGGAGCTCGAGGAGTGAGGGACTGTCCAAAAGGGATTTCCCTCCGCTTGTGGTGTCTGGTTATGGACGAGCTCCTGGGGCGGTTAGACCGGGAGGGCTTCTACGCGCAGGTCTATGCGGACGACGGCCTAGTCCTCGTTAAGGGAAAGTTTCTAGGCGTTGTCTGCGAGAGAGTGAAGGTTGCATGTAGAATAATAGAGAGATGGTGCACCGATGCAGGATTATCAGTTAATCCTAGCCAAACTGACATCATGCTCTTTGTTCGAGAAACCTCAAACATCGCAATCTCAATTTCTGCATGCCATGAGCATCGGCCACATTGCAGCTGTTTGGCATTCGAAAACTACCCTTCGGCCCGGACTGGAAAAAGCCCCATCGACGGTTCCGGATGTCTTCGCGCGGTGAGAGAAATTATTTGGTCCCGTTTTGTTCCTTCAAACATAGATGCTCATGTTTCGTAAGAAGTCTCGCTCTCGTTGTTGTAATAGTTACTAAGTGAGTTTGGCACTGTAAACCAAACTGGTCTGTTGTGTGTTGTTAAAAACTGTGGAGAATTTATTTGAATACTCACTAACGTTGATCCACTTGATTGGGCACATCACCGTCCCCAAACACTCTTTACAAGGAGAAGAAAAATAAAGGATTATAGGGCGCCAATGTTGTACGAAAAACCTCTTACCTTCGTAGGAGAGGTCAAGTACCTAGGCGTGACCTTGGGCACTAAACTTACGTGGAACCCCTACGTACAGAAAGTTAAGCAAAAGGCTACTGTTACTATGTGGCACCTGCGACGGGCGCTGGGAAAAAACTGAGGCCTAAAACCACACGTTATGAAGTGGGTTGTACACTTCCCTTATAAGACCGAGGAAGTTATGAAGGTTATGGAAGGAGGTTATGGTTCCGTGGTCTAGTGGTCGGCGGTGGAGAAGGCGTGCATATCTCGGATACTGGCAGGTCTGCAAATACTGGCCTGTCTGGTCCCACCTGACAGCGGACTTAGGTTCGAAAGGAAATTTAAGGTGGAAATCCCAACAAAAGAAAGTTGGAATACTAGGACAGTGGCTGCCCATAAGGGGGTGCAATGTTGGTCTACACCGACGGCTCAAGGGGGCCCAATACAAGATGGTCTGGGGCAGGCGTGTCCAAGGTCCGTGGCAAGACAACAACAGGGGAGAGCCCTTTTCGCTGGGAATCTGGACGAAAGTATTTCAGGCGGAATTATTCGCACTTCTCGAAGTTGGAAGGAAAGGTGTAGAAAGACTAGAGGGAGTGCTCGAGATCTACTCCGACAGCTAGGCTGCCCCGAAGGCACTCTCAACTGTTAAGGGGCAGTAGACTGATCCAGGATTGCTAGGATGCCCTGAACAAAGTGTCAGAACAGAAACAAGTAAACCTGGTGTGGATTCCGGCTCACATGGGGTTCGCGGGAAACGATCGGGGCGCTGCATTGGCAAGGCTCGCATCTTCTGAGAGCCAATAACTACCGAACCTCCCATAGGGTTAAGTAACCGACAGGTAGCAAGCGCTCGAAATGACTGGGCTCTTAGAGGCACCACACACATAGTGGAATTGCGGAGGAAACATCATACCACCTATTAGGAGTCTGCCATCGCTGGTCGTCTACTAGGAGGCGCCTCCTTGGGGCTCCACACTCTCCCGCATCGAATTGTCTTCCTTGGAGTGGAGACGAATCCTTGCCATTGTCAGGGAGACGGGACGCCTGGGTGGCGAAGATCGGGAGTGGTTATGTGGGGATGGATGGAGGGGGGATGGCGATAAGGGCCTTTAAGGCCTACTCGCCGGACCCATCGGTTCCCCTCACAATCCTACTACTACTACTACTACTACTACTTGAATCAGGGTTATAGGTAGATAACTGTTGACTCCAAGTGAGGACTCTCTATTGAGTCATATCTTGTTCAGACACTTTTAAATGCTTGTGGATGATTTTTGATCATATGTATTTACAAATTCTTTTACTCATCAATTATATCTATTTCTTGTTAAATTGGTTACTCAATTACGTTTTCTAAATTATTTCCAGACCTGTTATTGCGATCGATCACCTGACAAATTGCCAATAGACTAATATTGATATTGAATTGATTTTGATTGAGTGTATTATTTGTTTTTCAAAGTAGTTGATAATCTGTCACAAGTATAAACTAACGCCCTATAATCGGATAATAACTGGCTGTTAAAGTATAGTACGGTAATCGAAGTAATCAGAGTAACTAATATTTTAAATCATCAGTTTATGTCAGAGTAACGAAATTTCTAAAGTAACGATCTTAGAGTAAATAGATACTATTTACTCTGAGGTAACGACCATAGAGAAACTAAAATAAGTATAAAATTAACTTATTTTACTTTCTCTATGGTAACGACAAACAAATTACTACTCGAACGTCACTTAAAACAACACTGATAGAAGAGCGCATTTGCCAAGTTTTGCACGGTGTTTGAACTTCGGTCAATTTGCACAATTTCTGATCGCATTAAATTGAGATACTAAAAGTTGGAAAAGAAGCAATATATACAGGTCAATTCCAAAACTTCTCATAATTTTCATTTATTTAGTGTGAACATCAGAAACTATGTTATGTGTCTTTTAATTACTTGAATCGTCTGAATAAATTGAAAGTCTGACACTGTCGTATGAAATTCGTGAATTTATTTCAAGATCGGTAATTTCCGTGGCAGCGTCGTAACAACGCAAGCGCCATATTGCAAAAACCACGAATCACCATTTTATCCCGGGTTTGCCCACCTGCCTGCATTTTGTGCCGTTAAAACCCAGAAAATCTCTGCATTTACGCTTTAAAACTGCGGCGATAAACGTGCTTCCTTTAAAGGCTTTATCAATTCAACGAATTATCAAGATGAGTGCTGAAAATAAGAGTTTAGGACCATCTACGACTTTTGAGAAATGTTCGGTCGTTTTGGTGGATGTTCTCGGCACAACCACATCCATTAACTTTGCAAAGGTAAGGAAATTCTATTTTTACAGCCTTTTAACAATTCGAACCGGCTTAGCAACAGCTATTTTCGGTCATTTCCATTCAATTTATTTGTTTATCACGTAAAAGTACTGTTTATTTTCGCGTTTTGATTGCTTATCTGCAGCCGGCTACGAGGTCGGAGAAAAGATTCGCAATTGATGTTTTTGTTGCTAAGAGCATGAAAATGGCTACCCATAATGGATTTTAATTTGGTTTAACGTTTTATTGCATTCGTTGAGTGCAAAATTTGGAGTAAACATGCAAACACCATCTTGACAAACCGGCTGGCTTTCCTGGGGGGCAGGTAAAAATCTGGGGTGAGTTTGCTTACGAGAATCTTTTGTCTGGGTTCTAAACACTGACGGGCTTCTCTCGGGGTCTTTTGCCCAAATTTTCGCCATAAACCGTCAATTATTCTCTGTAGGCACGGTCTACCTGAATTCTTACCAGCGTTTTTCCTAAGATACAGCTTTTTTCACTTTTTCATAGCTGTTTGCCGCCATTTGTCAACACCTGGATAACCCCTCAAGTACCAGCTGTTATCCGCTATAGACCTCAATCATTAATTCTATTTCTCCACTTTTGCATATAGCACACATAATCCTTTGTTAGCTAAAACCTGTTAAGTTGCTGTGTTCATTAAAAGTTCACTTTTCTGACAAGGTTCTCAGAGTTTAAATAGACTTCAAAGGTCGTTAAACTATCATATGGTCAGATACTCCACAGGTTTGCGAGCCAGTGGAGAGGAAACTTGTATTTTTAAACATCTCTAAGCAAAGCTAAGTAAAAATAGTTATTTTTCTCATTAAATTTAATAATTGGGAATTTCCATAAACCGAGGATGAGATCATTCAGTTATATGATCGGACAAAACCATTGGTGTCGATTGACCAATCCTGGCAATAAATCTGCATCATAATCGGCTTAAAAAACGTTTACATACTTACCCCCATTATCTATATTTGTTACTTGCTCGCTAAAAACGGTCTTTATCTTATGTTAATTGAAGTCTAGCAGTACCAAAGGCACTAAGTACCGGATTATGATTGTAATTCAATTCAATTCATCATCATCAATTATTCAATCAATAAATTGATTTTGTATATTTTTCTTTGTCATAACTTTATAAACGTTACAAGTAGCAACTGAAGTTTTAGTTTTTTAGCAGAAAGTTGTAGCTTTTATGTATAGAATGTGTTAATAAGTGCCATTCGTATAAGTGGTTTGTTACATGCAATTGTTAATTACCAGCTTGTAGAAACGTAAGCAGAAAGGATGTTGGACATTTTTTAGAAACGCAAAGAATAAACAAAAATACACTAAAAAGCTCATGTTAATATTAATGGAAAAAAGAAACAAAATGATGCAAGCTGACACCAAGAGATTGTCTTGAAGGGGATATCACGAAAATATTTCCCTATCGCCATATACAGTTCTTTAAGAATAAAAGACAGAATTAAAATAGATTCTTATAATGAAGCAATCGGTTTGCGAATTCGATGCTGGGACATAACTTTAAATTTGCAGAAATTCATGTTCCCCACTTGATTTTCATACAAAATCTTGTCTGTTATTGAAATTGACAAAGTTAGACTGTTTTAGGTTTTATGTCTTCCAATATAATAATCATCTTTATTTCTTTCTAAAAAGGCCTTTCTGCCTAATATAATTAAATCAGGAATTTACTTAAAACAGTACTAAGGAATTTACTTTGCCCTTAATTATAGCGAAGAAAAATACTTAAATATACTTAATTATTATTTAAGTACATACATAATGTGAAATACTATTCCATATATATTAAAATGTATTCTTTTCGCAACTATTATTCATACTATACTATACACGGAGGCTAATTGTAAGGCAAGGTCAAAAGAGGTGACTTTGCTGTAATTGTTTATAACAATTTATCGGTATTGTATAAACACTCCAAGCAAATTATATTTCCTTCTTTACTTATTATCAAATTTTTGTTATTGTAACAATAACATCTAATATGTTTGTAATACACAAATTTACAACTATTTAATATACATAATAGATATACAGGTTTATCTCGGTTTTGTGTTTAAAATCCGTAATAACCACAATCAGATATGCAACAATAACACATTTGCGTTGATTATCCAAATTCTTTGTTTTGTGAGGCCTTTGTCATTTTCTTATCTGTAACTATTAAAACCACAAAATTTTTAAGTAACTGAATTCTGGTTTAGCTGTTTCAATTTAAAACTCAGTTATCGATATTTTTGTGGTTTTAATCTAGTTTGCTTATTTTGCCAAGAACTCGTTTTATTTATAGTATTATTAAAACTTAATATAATTTTTCATTTCTTTCATCCTACATTAAAACATATCGGGGAAATATTTTTCTTTGTTGTAATAATTTCATTCATAAAGTAGATTAATATTAATAAATATATTACTATTTTGTTTTTCTTTTGTTCTTGGCTAGGAAACACTGTTTCCATATGTAGTTAAGAACGTGGAAGAAGTTCTTACAGCAAAATGGGACGATGAAACCGTTAAATCTGCTGTTAAACAACTTAAAGAAGGCGATGACGAAATTAGTATTGAAGCTGCAGTTAAACTCGTCAAGGATCTAACTGAAAGTAACAGCGATAATGCCGGTCTCAAAACCATTCAGGGAATTATCTATCAAAAAGGACATGAAAGTGATGATCTCAAATCTCAGTAAGTTCTTAGTAGTTTTTATTTGTAGTTGGTTATCATCAATACATTTAAATTTAAATATGTTTGTTCATCATGAAGTTAATGTTTTTTGTTTATAGCGTCTTCAGCGATGTTCCTGCAAGTTTTGAGTCTTGGGCAAAATCGCGCAAAGTTGCCATTTACTCTACCGGTAGTGTCGAGTCACAGAAGCAACTTTTCAGTAAAACGATTGAAGGTGATCTTTCACAGTACATTTCCAATTACTTTGATCTGTCGGTAGGACCTAAATCTGAATCAGAAAGTTATAAGAAGATTGTTGAAAAGTTAGCTGTGAAACCTGAAGAAGTTGTTTTTCTAACAGATCTAATAGAAGGTAAATTGCAAGATTACTTGATGGCCAACCTGGAAAAAAGATTAACTTTCTTAATTATTTTTTAGAGGCAAAAGCTGCGAAAAGTGCTGGTCTTTCCATAGCCTTAGTAGCCCGCGAAGGAAACCCAATACTTACCGAAGAGTCAACAGAGTTTACTGTTATTTCCAGTTTCAAGGAAATCACTTTCGAGAATCCCTCCAAAAGGAAAATTACTGACGAACCAGCTGTAACTGAGGTTTGTGCTAACGTTAAGTCCAGTAGAAAAAGAATCAGATCGTAAAGTAGTTTTTGCATTTGTAGACTACTGTAGTATCGGATAGTAATTTTTCTAGATCTATATCGAGTAGATTTATATCGTTTTTTCCTATTTTTTTTTAAGAAATTCAGTTATCCAACTTTCCACTTTGCATGTGTAGACTATTTTAAGTTTTTTGTCAGGTGTTGTTCTAATTTGACATATATCTTGTCCAATTGATGAATATAAATTAATAGAGGTGGGTATAATAACTAGTTTTATAGTTCTGTATGTATATATACTTGATGAGTTTATAAGTAAATAGTCATTTTGATGGTTTGTTTTTACATTAAACCAATTATTGATTGGTTACTGGTGCAGGGAGAGGATAGTGGATTCCGTTATCAATAGTTTTTTGATAGTACATCTCAACTGGGTGCAACAAAAGCAGTTCTGGTTTAATTTTTCCAATCAACCCATAAAATGCAATGTTTCCTAGCTTGTTCATACTTGCAAAATTGGATATGGTAGTACAAACTATATTTTAAGTGTTATAGTTGGTTGACTTTTAATAAAATTATAATTCAAACTATGTTGTATTTATTCATTCCCTATTATATATTGAATTGCATTCGTTATGCATGTCGTAGATATTAGCATTTTTTTTTCTGGTTATTACAGTTTGATTTCGGTGCTGGTAGGTAGGCTTTGTGCATGAAGGTGAAAAACTGATTTTCCCTGATTCACGTTTTGCTTCTGATAATCTACAGGAACCTCCATCCAAGTTAGCAAAGACAGCATGTGAGAAAGATGATAAATCTGAAGATAAACACGAAGAATCTAAAACAGCAGAAGTTCCTGGAAAACTGGAAAGTAAAGAAACTGTAGAGGACGAAGCCATGGAAGTGGATGCCCCTGAAACTATTGTCAATAAAGGTTAGTTGCCTTAAGGTATTTTAATGTTACTGCGATTTGGCAAATTCAATTGGTTTACTTTTGAACAATGAGTTTAAGTAAATTAAGTTTTCCCCATGGACATTTTTAGAACTGCCTGCTGAATCACAAGAACATGCAAAGCCAGAGACCAATGAAAAGACTGAAACAAACCTTGAAAAGACTGAAACAACCGTAGAAGATATTGTGATGGAATCCGAATCCGAAAACGTAATTAAACTAGATGAAACTAAAACAGAAAAGACTGAAGAAAAGAAAGATTTAAGCGATAAAAATGAAGAAAATGAGAAAAAAGAAGATAAATTAGAAATTAAATCCGACACTAAAGAAAATACGGAAAAAGCTAAGTCTGAACTAGAAGTGACTAAGAAAAACTCTGAAGAAACTGAACCCGAAACCCTTAGTAGAGAAGAACCAATAGGTGGGTGCAAGAATTGAATTGAATCATGTTCGAAATGAGTTTTTTCTATTGAGGCAATATTTATTTATTGCATGGGTGAATTAGTATCCATATTTACTTGAGTTAATGAAGAATTATCATTTTCAGTAAAAAGTGGTGATAAGGGCGAGAACGACGAAGTTGGCAAAAGCGAAACAAATGATGTAGATAAGGTTAAGGAAAATAAAAATGAAGTTAAGGAAAAGAATCAATCCAATGATGAGGTAAAATCTGAGGCCGAAAAAGCGGATGGAAGTGATAAGAATGTCAATGTAACAGACAAAACAGAAGTAGAGACCCGAAAAGAAATCGGAAGAGATTCCTGAAAAGAAAGAGGTTAACACTAGTGAGACGAAAATTGCAGAAAGCGTGACCGAAGCGCCTAAGGTAGGAATAAAATGTATTTATTAGTATTAAATGAAACCTACAAAAACTCCTGTGCTTGCAACTACCTCAATTATTTTTTCTGTAGGCGGCGGAAGAATCTAAAGATGTCAAATCAGACTGCGTGAAAACGAACGAAACGGAAACGGTAAAAGACGTAGTTGAACAACCAATTAAAATTGCCGAAGCAGAAATTGCCACTTCGTCTGAATCAACTAGTTCCGAATCAAAATCGGCGATAGAAGAACAAACTCCCGCTAAGTCAGAAGAAGAGAAAGAAAACCAAAAAGATTTAGCGAATAAGCTGGAAAATGGAGATTCTCTTGAATCCAAAAAGACATCTAATGGTGAAGTTTCTGTGAGTATATCTTACAGCTGTTCATATATGATCCATGGCTCGTATATTTTGCATTTGGTCACTAATCCAAGATAAAACTTATTATTGCCTAGAATTTATACAAAAGATATTATTTATTTAATAAATTGACAGTATATATTTTTTGTTGTTGCAGGAAGAAGCAAAAACTAATGGTGATTCTCAACAACCCATCGACCAAGGAACTACAAACGGCAAAAACAAGTCCACGGTAGTTTCTGAGGTAGTGGAGGAAATTAAAGCTAAGAAAGTGGAAGGTAGCACTCCGACCGTGTCCGTCGAGGTGTAAGGGTATAAAACTATGTTTAAATATTTGTTAATAATTTATAGAGTTAAGAGCGGTACGCAGAAATAGTGTGACTTTTTTATTGACAACGCATCTCTTAACTTACTTTAATCAAATTTAGATCCGTAAAGCATTATTTAAAGGTGGTTTTTAACATTCCATTTTTTATGCATAGTATTGAACATAAGTTGTTTATTACAATAAAACCTCCACTATTTTTGTGCTGCTGTTCTCATTTCTTTCGTACCACAGTAATGTTTACTTTGCTTATTTAGTCCTTGTATTTTATATTTTTTAATTGCGAAAACTCGACATTTTTAATACTCATTGAACTTAAAGATTTTTGTTGTTTAATGTTTTTGTTCAGTCTGATTTGTTTTGTAAATGTAGACATAAGAGCATCGAGTAAGTTCCAATTTCCATAACAGATCAATAGGACTTTTTGTTTGTATCAGGCTAACCGTCGACTATTTAGCTTGCCATTATCATTCATCGACTTTAACGTGCGACTGATTATTTTGGACAATTAAATTAAAAACTATTCCTAGTCATTTGTATCGTAACTCTCAAGTGTGTGCCCTTTGGAGAGAAAAATTGAGTTTTTCATATCCAACCAAGTTTTTCCATCGTATTGATGTTTTTGTGTTCTTAAATAATCAACAATATTCGCGTGTAGGGATCACTCATAACGTGCCAAGAAATTGTTGAAGACTGTTTATTGCTGTTTGGAGACTGCAAAGTTTGTGTACTACGAAAAATTTAGTATCTAATTAATTAGAATTTCTCATTTGTTGTGCTTGTGAAGTTTTGTATGTCGTAGTCTCGCGAATTTTAATCGACAAATGTTTTTAGGGATATGGACGTTTTACTGGTTCCCATAATGTCAACTAAATGAAATAATGAATGTTTCACTAAATGAAATATGTTTTTCAAATACTTTCATATTTTATTTAGGGCTCAGTTCGCCTGATGTTCTTACCATAGGTCATTCTGTGTTATCAAATCTGACTTAGGGCGACTGAATTTTGCAAGATCAATTTTACCCTTTCGCATGGCTAATTTCGTAAATTTCTGTAGTTGTTTGTGTAAGCTTGCATTGATATTTCAGAATATCATTTGTATCAATGTATAACACCTTCCATTTATCGGTTGTTGTCTCTAGTGTCGCAAGTTATATATTTTATCTGTGGCACATGACTTCATTTGAACATTATCCTCAAATAATGTATGTTTGAATTTTAGCTAAAGTCTCGTATCCGTTAATATTAAAATTGCATTTCGTCGTTCTTGTGTGTGACACATACTTTTCTTCTACGCTGTCAGATGATGAAAGTATTATTAGAAAGTAAGCATTGTAACATTCCACAAGTAATTAAAGCTGGGAAACATTTCTACTTGAATATTCCTTAACTTTCGCAACCTAAACAATGTGATAAGGTAATGCTTTGAGATGTTGTGTCAAAATGAAGACAGGCTCTTCAGATATCATTTGCTATGTTTAGCTTCGTATTGAACCGAAGCGAATATTTATTGCAAATCCATATACAAAATATTAAGCTAAACATATCGATAACACGTAATATTCAAAAGTCCTTTAATTTTGATATTTTTTTAAACTACTTAACGAATAACTTAGTTATAACGGCCTAATGTTTTTTGAATGGCTGCTATTTAATACGTACTATCTTGTATACGTTTTGTCACACAACATATTACATTTTGTAGTGTACTGAATTTTTGTGTTTATTTTTTTTATATTTATACCGGGTGTCCTTTTTGGAGCTCAACCATGGGGATCTCGGTAACCATATAAGATACGAGATTGGTTAAATTGGGGCAAAGTTGCGCAATCTAGAGTTTACTAAAATGTTCTTTGGAACATCAAAAATTTCTGCTTGAATGGCTACTACCGGCGATAACGGAAAAAACCGAAATTCGAAAAAACTGTTTTTATTTTTTCCTTAGCTTATTTGGCGCGGAAATTTAAAATGAATAATACTTCATCATTGCAACTTTTTCTCTTCTACAACGTGGCGATGTTGTATTTAAAATCCGACTTATGGATTCTCGACAACCATCATTAACTTTGTTTTTTCTATGGGCGCTATCTCGGACTTTTACATGTTTAAATTCAGCTTTTTGTTCTGATTACTATGCTGTACCACATGTTAAGGTTCCATGTTGCTGTTTGGTAAAAATAACAAAAATCCGCTTTTTGCAAAGAGTGGTTTGGAATAACATCCACTCTTTTGTTTAATCAACACATTTTTGACAGTTTGACCGAATTTCGCTTAGTGTGACCTACAGCCACAAAATTATTGTAAATATCTTGTCAAAAAGCCTTTTTCAAATCAAGTAAAACGAGAAATGTTAAAAATTTATTACTCTTCACATCGAAATGCGCAAGTCACTTCGGAAACATATCTACAGCGGTATCCAGAAAGACAACAACCAGCTCAAAATTATTTTCTGTTCCTCCATTGACATTTATTCGAGTTTGGTGCATTTTCTAAGCCTCGAAAACGCTTTCATGATTTTACAGGTGGCGAGTGAAATGTTAAACTCTCATCAAAAGTAATAAACGGTAATAAATTAAATTCTCCATTAGATTCAAGATAATCTTTCTACATCAACAAGAGCTATAGCAGCAAAAATTAACGTATCTCATCAGGCAGTGAGGAGAGTCTTGAAGAAACATAAATATCGTCCGTTTAAAATTCATGTCACCGAAGTTTTGCGTCCAGAAGATACCGAACGGAGGCATTTTGTATAAATATGGCACTGTTGGAAGAAAATCCCCATTTTCTTTCTAATGTAATATTCACGGACGAGTGCAGGTTTCCAAACTCAAGCATATTCAATCGGCACAATGAACATGTCTGGTCTACTGAAAATCCATACGAACACCAATGACGACGACCACAAACACGCTTTGGGCTAAATGATGGGATGGATTACTTGGCGATACCATCATTGGCCCATACATTTACGAAGACAATTTGAACGCAGATGGGTATTTGCACTTTTACATCGATGACAACATTTCTGTCCGCCGCTTAGAAAACCTTTGGTTCCAGCAAGATGGTGCTCCCCCACATAATGTTAGAAGAGTGGCTGATTATTTGTCTGAAATATTACCCGGCAAAGTCATTTCCAACAATGGACACATACGTTGGCCGGTACGATCACCAGATCTTTCCCCTTTAGAGTATTATTTATGGGGAACTATGGAAAACCTCATTTATAAATCTGTACCCACCGATATTAATGACCTGAGAAGGAAGATCGTCACAACCTTAAGGACCGAGGTTAAAAGAAGAGACGTATTAAGATCAATACAAAATTTCAGAAGACGGATCTATCTGTGCCTGGAAGTGGAGGGTGAACCGTTCGAGCAGATCTTATGAATCTCTCTCTCAAATTTTAGTTTTATCCTATGTACATTTATAATACAATTTTTTCCCTTTTTATCTACTCGAAACAGATACAGAAACTGTCCGAAATGTGTTGATTAAACAAAAGAGTGGATGTTATTCCAAAGCACTCTTTGCAAAAACAGGATTTTTGTTATTTTCACCAAACAGCAATACTGAACCCAAACTTGGGTTGTACATGTGATACAGCATAGTAATCAGAACAAAAAGAAATAAGCCATAAGAAGAAACAAAGTTGATGGTTGTCGAGAAACCATAAGTCGGATTTTAAATACAACATCGTCACGTAGAAGAGAAAAAGTTGCAGTGATCGAGTTGAATTACTAATTTTCAATTTCCGCCCCAAATAAGCTAAGGAAAAAATTAAAACCGTTTTTTCGGATTTTCTGTATATCTCCGGAAGTAGCAGAAATTCTTGAAGTTTTCAAAGAGCATTTTGGTAAACTCTAGATTGCGCAACTTTGTCCCAATCTAACCAATCTCGTATCTTAAATGGTTACCGAGATCCCCATGGTTCAGTTCCAAAAAACGGGCACCCGGTATATTATTGCGGGCCATCTATAACACCCCATAGAGGCTGCAGTCTCCCTAAGCAGAGTTTCACATTCGTTTGATGCTGTTTGCGTGATCAAAAATTGTACTGAGCAAAAAATAGGGCTATTCATTTGGATTGCCAATACTTTAAGACGTTCAAATGTAGTGCTCATGTGGTTTTATCAAGGATTTGGTGTTGCAGAAATTGTTTCACCTTTTTCCAACCTTGAACCTTATTACGTACAATTCGACCAAGCATTTTCTTCATGTCCACATAATGCGCAATTATTGAAGGATAAGTGAAATTGCAAAAAACCCATGCATTTTTTGATCGGTAGCTAACGTGAAAGTGAAACGAAATAAAAACATCACGTTCTTCATATGCGATTTTATTGCATTGCAAAGCGGTAATTACAAACTAAGAAGAATAAATAATACATTTTGCTATCATATACAGAGTGATACAGATGTGTAGCCTCAAACACTGACATAGAAGAAAATTGGATTCGACAATACAGATTTTTTATAGAGCGGTTATAAAATACATATACAAAGTACGGAAAAATATATACAAATTTAGACAATTTATGCAACAAATATGTACAGAGTTTTATTCAATAATAATAAATACTTTTTAGGATCTAAACGTTAATTTACTGAGATATTTAAATGCGCTCGTTTAAGTAACTGTTTCATAGTCAATACATTTCCATATTAGCATTGCTATTATTTTCTCAGATGTCAATGTTGTGGACCAAATCCGTTTTGAAAATTAACTTATCAATCATTACACTGTAAAAAAACATCACAACCAACACAGAAGATGCTAAGTTGAAGGAAAAGAAAATACAAATAGTAAGTACTTCTGTCAGCTACATACATATAAATGGCAAATGGTGGTATTGTTCAAAACAGACTAGTTTTATGATAATTGCAATTTATTCGTGTAGCCCTGAACGTGAGGAAACGTTTGATTATTGGAATGTTTGTAATATTTTACAAGTTGGTAAATCACATCAATACCATCGGATCACATGAAGCTAATCTATTTTAATCAATACACCACTGTAGTGTTTAAGTGTGTGTAAACTCGGTCTATGTAATTCTAAATTCCTAAAAAAATGGCGGCGCACTCATCACTTCATCTATTTTCAACTCAAAGGTAGGTAATACTTTTCATATAACACAATAAAAACTAGGATTTTTTCAGTCTTTAATAATATACAAATATACGCGTCAAGATCCACTTATATATTTGTCCGAAAATGTTCAACACTTTTTCTTTAAATATTGTATATTAGAAATAAATAACTGACCAGGAAAAATATAACATTTACACGATTTTTTGCTTCGATTTTCCAATATTATACGGGCTTCTATATGTAGCATAGCCGACAATCAGAGGAACTTTCCAAATATTAAGAGCAATAATAATCACTTATGTGTTTCAGATGTGCACAAACTTGGCACTATTAAAACAAGACTGATGGATTGGAAAAAGAGTATGAAATCAACATAATCTAGTTGCGGGCAAACATATCAAGTATAATTTTACACACATACATCATTACTGAATGAGATTCATTGAATTTATTCGATTGTGCACCGTATAATTTTGGATTCACATAAATTGGTCACTATGCCCAAGGGCACATTTAAAGGATTCCTACATAACATAAAAAAACTGTACAAATATTTCATATTTAAACCGAACATATCTAAAATAAATGTGACTACTATTATACGACTCATTTACAATTTAATAGGGCCAGATAGTATTGAAAAGTTATCTATGCGAAACTGGCATCCAAAATTTCATTTTCAAACTCGGATAATATTCTCTATAGTGCACATGCATTCTTTACTTAGATAGATATGTACATTAAGTTTAGCACTGTTAAGTTCTAAAAGTAATGTAGGTAAAAAGGGTGTAAAGATCAGGATTCCGTTATATGAATCACTATTTTCATAAATTGATAATTCACAATTCTATTACAATTATTAAAATAGCATATTCTACTGTAAAATTCAAATGCCAATTTCCAGCATATAAATTAACATCAAATAAATAAACAAAATACATTTGATAATGCATTCAAGAAAATGCAATCAAGGTAATTGTAGTGATTTTTCTGGCACCATTTCTCGTTTAAACTAACGCGCTGTTTATACTTTACAGCATGATCCAACAAGTATGTGTTGTAATAATCTATTTGAGAAAAAGGATTGTTTGAATTGGACTGAATAAAACAGAACTGGTTGCAAACTAATAAAAAATCTTGTAATTGTATAAATATAAAGTGTAAAAATGAAAATATAAAATTGATTTAAGGCATCTTAAAAAAGTGCGATATTAAAGAATTTTTAGTACAATAGAATCTTAATAAATATAAAATTTAGTGTAAAATAATGAAACAAGAATGAATGTTTGATTACCTCGAATAAAAACCTCATTTTAATTTGTAATCGAATATCACTTAGAAATTAATGACAGCTGGGGTATATAGATAAATTCACAATACCTTAAGCTGAAAATTATAAAATTCGGCTATATAAGTCGAATATTCAGTTAAAATAAATCGACTTCGATACATCTGAACACAATATTTTTTTACTATTCTCGACACAAATCAAACTCAAGCTTGAGTATTTTGCAAGCTCTGCATAAATTTGTCGTATTGAATTGCTGTGATTTAAACAATAGCACAATTTACAAATTTGCGCGTTTTGTGCTTTCATGTTGCCATTCTATAATAGTATTTTAATTAATTATTAATAGTCATTTAATGCACGTAATTTAATTACCATCTGTAAGTCAATTACTTGTACTAAGTTATAAATTATTACGTTTAAAAACGTAATTAACTTACTATCCGTAAGTTAGTAAATATATATCCCATAGTACATTATAATATTAATAAATAATAACTATATATTTATAATATTATAGTTTTTATTATATTATTTATACTATACGTAAGTTAATTACGATTTTATTATGTTACTTTTGCTAAAACGAAGAATCAAACCAGTTTAGGTCCAAACCTATCCCATCTTGTCTGCAAATTTTAAGTAATGAATTAAGCAGTTTTATAGAGTACTTACTTATAAATAAAATAACATTATTCTTGTTGGATCATACTACAAAGCTCCGATGAATGAAGGACTAGATCCAAACACCTAAAGTTTCCAGGCCAAGTCCGACATTTAATTTTCGAATTATTTATTGGAAAAGTAAATGGAATAGAACAAACGAAATATTAGGTCGATTTCAACATTCGTTTCTACATTGTAAATATCTACATAATATTATCGTGTCATAAGGGGTTTTATTAACATTTAGGTCATCATATTTGTTTTAGGTCCTTCATGCAATGTCTCCAATAGATACTGTTTTGTTGGATAATGTTTACAAACATACAAAAAGTTTACGGGGAACATCGCTTTTTGTACCGTCAGGACTGTATACAGAAAAGGCAATTTTCGAGAGAAGTTGGTTTTTCAGATAAGATGGATAATTAATATCAACAATTTAGTTGCAATGTTCAAAGATAGGTAATTTCCATGTTTGTGCAAAATGTATCTGCATAAAGAATTTGTTGAACTTTTTATCAATGAAAGTAACGAGATTCATTGGACTAAGTCTAATTAGTTAAATTTGTCTTTTCCGTAGTACAGGCGAATTCTTCGGCAAAGCATTCATGGGCGCACATTCAAGTATAAATATATAGGATCATTTTCTTAGTGCCTATTTAGTGAACAATTATTTTGTTTATTATTGCGTAACACTTCTTCTTTAGGGGTCACGTTACACCATTATACAATAAATAATTATAATAGTTTTTCTCTTTATATGGACGATATACTTGATCAGCCCCTTGTCGCTTTATGAGAGGTCGCGGATGAACTGAAAAATCACCCATCTTTTATATATACATACATTTTAGGCGGTCGGTATCCAGCTTGCAAGATTTTAATATCCAATTAGGGCTAATTTCAATACAATGGAATGTTCAATATTTTTCTGCTTGTTACTTTGAAGCACAAAAACTCAATTCCTGACTTTGCTATGGAATTACGAAAATCCGCAAGCTCGATAATGCCTGTCTCTGCAATACAACATTTTGGTTACAAAACACGGTGAGGGAATAGGATAAACAGTTTTTTTAATTATCACGAATGAAAGGGACAATAACAACGATGGAAACCACGACTAAAACATTTACTAAACCATTGCAAAGTTCCGTGTTCGATGTGCATCAGGAAATTGTCTTTTCGCACCAGTTGTTCTACATACAAACTACTTATTATATCATCATCACATCAGAGTTGAAATGCATCGGCAGAAATAAGTTCAACAAAGCTTATTGAAAGTAAATTTCAAACGGCTCTCGGTCGTCCACAACTGCCCCAAAAAACTCGAAATCACAAAAAAAAACACTTCATCGCATCGATTGAAGAGCGCGAAGAACCATAACGCATATCAGAATAGCGTTCGATAGCAACACTGAAGCATCCGAAGTGCCTCCTAGTGTTAGCTCTTCACTTTTTACCACTTCGTTCGGATGTTTATTGTAGGCCTTCGATTTCTTTGTCGTTGATACGGTACTTCTACTTGTGGTCATCGTTGTGGTAGATGGGGTTGGTCTAGGAGGAGTGATTGACCACCTAAAGTAGTAAGCGAATTAATTACATTATTCTAAATATACAGAGTGAAAATTAGAGTGTAGGGTGGGAATCTCGGTGATCGTTTGATCGCGCCCCTATTTTTAGCCCTCACTTATAAAATATATCACTATTACTCCAAAATCTGCCACTTCGCAGCAGAAGAGGATAGTAGTTTATGTATGCCGCTAGATTAATTCTCGGTATAAGTCGATCAAAATTTAGGAGAATCTTATCTAATATTGAAGTTCTGAAGCGGAATAGGAACAAGCCCCAAATTTTATAATTTGTTGATTTCTAAACTTATTGTAGATATTTTTATGAGAATTTGTGCATTGGCTAAACAGTTCAAAAGTATTGCCTCTAAAACAAAGCTTGACCAATGAAGCAAACAAGAAACAGCTTAGTAGACCATTTTAGAAAATGGCTTTTAATTAACGATTTACACCAATAAAATCGTTATGAAATCGGGGGCAATTTTGAATGTTTAAACTTTACACGCGGCGAACAGCAACGGTAAAAGAGAGAAGAAATAACCCCTCAAAAATATAAATTGTTGATTTTTCAAACCATTTGTAAATGACGAATGAATAATGTCGGCACATAATTTATTTTCTAAATGTGAGCCAAATATTTCCAAAACTCCGGAGTCATTAAGAAACAAATAAGCTTCTCAATCTTGTATCTTCACTTTGTTATTTACGGAGTGTAGAAACGGGGCGTCAGGTTGCAATGTCTACAAGGTGTTTCAGGAGGAAATTCACATACTTTGATTTGTTATTCGTGTTAAATTTTCAGCATAAAAGTTGCTATAAACGCTTCGTGAATGATATTCTGTGCGATGGATACTAGTTTAAGGAAAATGTTATCTCTTATATCAATATCTCAAACGCTGTTGGCAGAGGATGCCGCATAATTGAGGGATATTTTTTATAATAATTGTCCTGACAAATTCAAAAAAATTGAAGTAACTTACCATGTAGGTCGTGGCGGGGGCTGAGTAGGGGGTTGCGTTGGGGTTTGCGCAGGTGGCCCCCAAACTTTGAAAACTATTTTCATGTTATGAGTGGTACATCGTCCGCCTATCCGCCTATGAAGATCATCCGATGTGGATGTTGAAATGAAATAGTAGTCGTGCCCTGAAATAAAACGTAATCATGACAATCCGCGTTGCTAAATCAATTAACGCATAAAATGACACAAATTACGAAGCAAATGTTGCTAATTTTAAATAAATTGAAATCAGTCTGGAGGTAAATTGCAATTAACATAATTTTACGCACTGTAGAATGTCAACAGTTCCGCAGTTTGTTCTGCTAATGCGAGAACAATTAAATTGTCACAGTTTTGAACAGGATATATTATATTACGAAGTCGTGGAAAAAGCGGTCTTTCTTATTATAAAATGTAAGTAAATTGTTGCGGTATCGTTACGCCCCATTCAATGAATCGCTCCAGTCGATGCAGTCTGACCACAAGAGGAGTACATTTTTAAAGAAATCACACTAGTATAGTAGATCAATAATCATCTATAATAATGATAATAATGAAATTAATTTAAATAAGAAGCTTTTTCCCCCGAGAATCAAAAATTGGAATTTCAAAGTTTCAATTATGACAAAAGCTAAAAAGACAAATACATATTTAGTTCGATAACTTTTTCTCGCCCCCGGATTCTCCGTTTGGTCGAACTAATACCAACGAATGACGCCATTCATTTATTAATCGAAAAAAAGCAATAATTGTTTCTGATCGATAAAGAAACCTGAGAATTTGTGTGGTTAAAAGGGTTTCCACTAAATAGGCGTTAAATTTATAGCACTATATAATATGAAAAAGGCTTTTTGTAGCTTATGGGGACGAGCTGGCATCAGCTTGATATAAATTCAATAGGACTTTTATAGCGCGACTATACTATAAATGTTGTATAGCAGTTTTATGTTGAAAATGCGGCCCTTGAATGGATTTTATATAGTTTAAATGTGGAGTTAATACCATCTGGAATTTTTATTTAAATGTGATTCGGGGTTTTTCATTTAATTTTCACTTAAAATCTCATTCGAAACATACATGTCTGTTTATGATTTAACTTTTTTTCGAAGCGATGCCCTAATCAGCAATCTCGTGCAAGCGACTAAATTTTCTAATTATGAAATAGTCGTGACAAGGAAGCAATTGAGTAAATTGAACACAGATGATCAAAATTTGTATATGAAAAACAGACTTGAAAAAAGCAATGATTTCAGTATATGACTGTTTTTGTTTGCCTGCCAACGCGTTATTATAATACATATAAATGAAATTCATGACTATATGTATTCTGATGTTAGCTAGAAAGAAGAGCAAGTTGTTAAATTTGTATTTCTAGAACCAAAGCAGCTGCATATTGAAATAGTAATCCGGAGCTAAAAATATTTGACAAGCTGTTTCCAATTATGTTTTTCCTATGAAAGATCGTAAAAAATATATTAAATTTAAATTAATATTGACACAAACCATTGAATCTGGCAACTGTTTTTGAATACATGTTCTAGTTCTGTAGCATTATAAACAGTATTATAATGTAAATACAATATGATTTCATTTGTATTGCCGATATGGCAAGAATTGCAGTTTCAACGTTTTCCCATTCTTCACAAATATATTTTTTATTTTCCTTGCAGTATGGTGCATAAAAATTTCATAAGACCCCCACAAACTTGTATATAATTGAATATTTACCTATTGGAACTAGGAAGAAACTAGAATGAAATGCATGAAGCTGAATATTAAAATTATATTAAATTTATTCAATTGCATTACAAAACTAGAACGCGGATTATTGTGTGTTTCAGATCGTCGTTGCACGGTTTTTACTTCCACAAAGTTCCCGGCTCAACGGATTAACCAGTTGGTAAGTATTTTATGATGTAATTTACATAACACGGTACCTGCGTTTATACGCGATGCATTTACAAATTAACAAATTGAGAAAAATGTTTTATAATGAAAAAACTTTTAGCGATTAATTAGAGTGTTACCCATTTCAAGTTTTAGTATCAATGTGTATAGTAATTACAAGAGAATGGTACTCTTTTCTCTTCGTTCTCTTGCGAAAGAATTCCGAATGAAACACAACTAATTTTTACAGCTTTTGAAGGTTTTCAAAGGACATATTAATTTGCACAATTGAAAATGAAATTATTTGAAATAACATCACTAAGTCGAAAAGAGCACAACTTGTATAAGGCTATATAAAACTCCAAAATTATGACGTGGACGTTATAAATAATACTTAAATCAAATTCTCTTGATATTCATTCATTGATTCCAATTCAACAGTTGCCAATACTTTCTTTAAATACTCAAAGTAGATGAACAATCCCCCGTCTTTATATAGCTCCAAAATGAAAGCAAGCGCACAGTGATCGTGCAAATATTAATTACCTACACAAGAACTACACAAAATTAAGCTCGATATTAAACTTGGATACATAAAGCCGATGTTATTACAGGCTTCCCTTTTACATCTTTTGAAATAAGCTTCGGAAATGTCTTGATGTCATTTTACGACCTCTCCAACATAATAAATTACCAAAAGCACTAAGCAATTTCCTTTCTTAGATTCGCAGCTTCATCAAAGAGAAGTTGAAAGGTTTAAAAATATCGATCTCTGTTATGTTCGGGAGTAAATTTAAAATTGTGTTGACTTAACTGCTAAGCCAGTAGGAGTATTATTCTTTGAACATTTGTTAAAACGGAAAGCGACATTTATTTCTATTGCTAAAATTTAAAAAAATTGAGTCGAAAATACTCAGACATGTGGAAATGATGAAGATATGAAATGAATGTCTCCTGAACACTAAACTGTTCTCCCATACACGTTTTTTCACTGTAAGAGAAATACATAACTATCTTTGGTCATTAACTAAAAGATCAATCATTAAAGTAAAACAGCCAAAGCTAGAATTCATAGGTTCCAACATTCGTTGGCTATTAGATCGATTTAGGATATTAGTAAGCCACTTAAGACCATTTGTAAATACATTTATACATCTTACATATGCTCCAACTCGTCTAGACAGTCCTAATGAACTTCTCAACTATATTTTTAAACGTAGCGGTGAATTAATGTGTCACTAGTCCTGACAAAACTATAGGTCATAAATATGTTTAAAAATAAACAGCATATTTATGAAATGTGAAGAAATATGAACAGATTTTAAGTTTACAGATATATGTAGGACACGTTTCGCGCTAGACTAATTGGTTTTTGTTTTCGACTTGAATTCCTGCAGTTTGTCTGCGATTGTGTTTTTGTGGGTGAAACAGGAATTTAGTACACATGACTCAATTATATAATATTTCTTTTTATATCGTAGCTGTTTTTTGATTTAAAAAAAGTTATTATATAAATAGAAATCAGAGCTAAGAACAAAACACAAATCATTGTAGCAGACTAAATATTTATTTTTGTAAAAGATTATTTTCCTAAATGCTTTCCCATGAAAAAAACAGTAATGAGCAACGTGAATTATCATTATCGCTCGCTTCTGATCTTGTGAAGAATAAATAAGAAGCTAACGCGAGTTTCTGTTCAATCGAAACAGATCTGGGACCTCGTCTGCTTTTTTGCTAGTCAGAAGTTTATCGCTAAATAGGCGTCAAATTTACAGCACTATTTAACATGCAAGAGCTTTGTTGTAATTTATGAAGAGCTAGCAGCATAATATAAATTATCAAAGACATTAATAGTATTAATGTTCAATAAATCTATACCGAGCAATTTAATGTTAAAATCTGTCAATTAAAGGCGTTCTGTCTCTTGTAAAATACCATTACAGTGCTTCGATTATTCAACCGGTAGTTTCCATTGATAAATAGCTCTTTTTAGTTTATCCAGTTACTTACTAAATACATATACTGCATGAATTATAAATTATAGAAAACTTCCAAGGCGTTCAAGGGTTCAATTAATAATTTAATTTCTCGTTGCCATTTAAGATGATGCTAGAAAATTTTCACATAAGTACATTAAATTTATCTATCAGTAGAATTTTTCATTTAATAAGTTTCATAATATATAAAATGCTTTAACATGACTTAAATGGAGCTAAAGTAGCATTTTCCTCTCCCTATTAATAGACAGAATATAATGTGTGAGTCCAAACGTGTGCTTAAAAGACGCAATCTGGTCAAATCACAAGAAATTTAAAACAATGTCTCGGAATAGGAACGTTTCTGTGCCATTGCAGTTCAGGTTTGATCCGCACTCATTGCTTTTAATATGGTTTTTCGGTTAGTTTTACCTGCTTTTTTTGCATGTCACCCAGTTTTTACTTAGCCTGTATACGCATTTCCATATATATTATTGATTAGCGATTTAACTAGATTTATTACCAAGGAATTGAACAAAAAAAACATGCTGATATAAAAAAGACGCAATAAAATTATAATTATGATTATTTATGTTTTACAATTACTTTCAGACGCAATTACCTTGTTACGACACGTCAGGATTACCGGCATTAAAAAGTTTACCTTTTTATAATTATGCAAGTAATTTATTTTATTAACTAAGTTGGTTTTTCTTGGATTAAAGTAAAAAAAACCAGAAAAAGTCTTAACTAGTTAAAAATTTACATCCGAAGACAATTCAATTATATTGGATTCCGTATCCAAGTGATCTAATCATATAGTTATGATATTAAATTGTTATTAAATAAATCAGTTTGTTTGTAATGACGTGTGCAAATTTAGGTCTTTTTTTCAAGACTTCAAAAGAAAATTTGGCCTAGCACTTTCGACTGTTAAGTCATCATCAGGGCCTCTACAAATTACAGTAAATAAAACACTTACTTACACTTAACACAGTACTAATGAGTGATAAAAAAAATTATTATTAAATTGTTGGTATTTATACAGTGTGATTCGAATTGAAAAATTCTTCGGACAATTTCAAAAGCACATTTTGAACAAATAACAATTTCTTTTCATATAGGTTCCATCAAAACTAGATCTCATGTTAAATTTGGTTTGATAAAGACACTAAAACATTAAACACTCTTACATAATAAATATCTAAATATTTTGCGAAAACTAATTTTTACAAAGCATTGTTCGCGAAGACTTTGATAAATTCGAAAAGCAAATCCAAAAGAAATCTATAGAGGACAAAGTATAGAAGATCTAATAAAGGAACCGTACACTTTATAAAATTTAATCATATTGACTATAAGGCGCGGCCCTTCTGGCTTTTGTTATATTGAAAAAGCACGTGAACGACCTTTACCTGTCTTTTGCATTTTCGGAAGACCCATTTTAATAAAATTTTATGATCGATACATTGATTGACAAAAGAAATCCTTATTTCTCCTTCAAAATGAATTTGCGTAAGTTATTAATACTAACTTAAAAATAGAATAATTGTTTTTCGTTGTATTTTATTGTTATTGTTTTAGTCAATATTATGTGCTTAACTAAAATCTAAGTTATTTTAAGAAAGTCATACTCAACTACAACATAACACATTTCGCCTGCTGCTTTTTTTAATACTTTTGGCAACATTTTCTTTGATTATGCATATTCATATATCTCTTTATGTGTTTTCACATGTATACTGGGCGTAGTTAACAAAATGAATATAAACAGCGAAGAAAAAACGTAAAAACTAACAAAGGATGAGAAGATAGGTAGCGTTTAAACCAATCAAGCAAAATCACGGTGGTGGTAATTTTATCATAGTATTTCGCGTCCTGAGCTTGAAATCCAGACAGTCCAGCAGGACAATTAACGTTCACATGTCATCGGGTTCCATTAGTATATTTGCGCTGCACATTAATATTAATGCGAAAGTCTACGGCGCATAAAATAGCTAAACGTCTTATCTAAATAATTTCATGTTCGAATTTAATGAATCATAAAAGACTTCGGCAAAGTGTAAATGTTGGAGCTATAAAACTGGAATTTATCGCTGCGCTATGTGCGCTATCATTATGGGGAGAGGCTGGCGTACACTTAGTTACTCAGCCCATGAAACTGTCTATTTAGTTTAACGTTATTAATACGGCTTCGCAATCAGTGTTGACAAATTATTAAGACCTGAAAATCCCATTAAATTGTGCATTTACGATAAGAGTGCACAGTGTGTTTTAATCTAATCAAATTTGTCCTAAACCAATCTCAGACCAGCATACATTCATCTGTTGGTCTCAAGATGGTACCGTATGTTTTGCACATAAAAACACATTGATCATGAAAAAAGCCCATTGAACGATAATAATATTAAAAGATTACTGATTTATTGCATCGCTCGCTGTTAAAGTTTGTTTTTGCAATATTTTAAAATTAAGCAACAAGTGTATGATTCGTGTTCGAAAAAATATTATAGAGAAATGTTCAAGTTTTGTGGCGCGTTAGTTCATACGGAGCATTGAATTTTATTTATATAAGTTCAGTATTGCCAAGAATTGGCTTTCCTTGAACAATATGAGTGCTGAGAATCTTTCCCGCTATTGTTTCATTTTTGAAATTATTGACATTTTTAATTGTAATTTTAGTTATTTTCGACACTCATTTCGTCAACATCCGTGTGATTTATTTTCTAAATTTCTTGTTAAAATTAGGAAAACAATTGGTAATTGTCCCTTATATCGTCTGTTTCCTTTGCGTACCTCACATTTTATAATAATGTGAAACAACTTATAAATGTATATTTTTGCACTAAACTCTCTAAACGATCTATTGCTTTATATATACATTGTGTATACTTTCCTGACTGTATTTCAATTTAATTCAAAAGAAATTCCTGGGTTCCAGTCAATATTATTGTTTATTAGTCAAAACATTTTACAAATACGTTTCGGTGTCTTTCTCCACCATCATCAGTTTGTATGTATGGCTGTTTCAACCTACAAATAGTTGGCCAAATGTGGAGGTAGAAACAGCCATACATACAAACTGATGATGATGGAGAAAGACACCGAAACGTATTTGTAAAATGTTTTGACTAATAAACAATAATATTGACTGGAACCCAGGAATTTCTTTTGAATTTATGTATACAGACATTAGCAATTTCAGATAATACTTAATAGAATCCTTGCTGCTCCACACACTTTAAGTACATGCAATGTTAATGATGTCGTTGAAAAAGTTCAAAGCTTATAGGAGCAATTTTTGAAGAACCATTTTCATTCGTTTTCAACCTTTTTCGGTAATGATTCTTGGTCCACACTTTCGCTAATACCCGTAATAACCACTTCAACATCCCTATAATTTACTGGTATTTCATATTTTTGTTGTTGCTTTTTTTAAAGTATCTGCTTTTTTTCTGAGACGATTGCATTGAGATGCTTCAGTGTAAAGGGTTTCGGTGTTTATCATATCCAAACTATAATTAATGCGTTCGTTTTCACCAATGTATTTTATTTTTTACGCAAATGAGAAACATATTTCCAGTTAGCAAATTTGCGTCAACTACACTAAAATTATAATGGCTTAACAAAATGCTCAATTTTCAATAGCAAAATCAATTTTATTTAAAGATATTTATTTTTTGAACGATGCCAGAGGGGCATATTTTTGTACTTTGTTAGAAAAGTTGCCTGTTTGTTGCGGTTCTCATTTAATAATTCCGTTTTGTCAAGTGTTCGCTTTATTCAACTTCAAACAGCTGTGTTGTTGGACTTGATTTGCTCAATTTCGCCCCAACCGAAAATGGCGATAAGAAGCCATTTATGATTTAACGATGATGCTATAATATAAAACAGGATTGACTTTAAGGTGCTCGCCCATTATTTGTTATTCCCCATTTACGACTGATTAGTTTTAGCTAATGTTTACATCATAAACCGAAGTCACTAATTGTTAATGTGAAGACACTAGTGTTTATTGCTTTGCTATTTGCAATCGTTTCCATAAACACTCCGATTATTAAGTAATTACTCAAGCAAATCCCCATAAATTTGCACTAATTTAATAGCGACGCAAGATTGGGTGTGGATTTAATTTTCAACAATTAACACTTGTTTAAAAAAGCTTTATATTGATTCTTAAACATGGTGATGTCTAGACTGTACGCAATAAACAACGATATTAATCAACGAATTATAAAAGCTCTATTGACACAATATAACGGCCAACAATAAATCAAGAAATTACCTGTGCAGATGCAAAATAAAACGAATACTAAACTTGATGTAAGGATAGTTAATGAAATGTAAATAAACCAGTGCAAAGTTAAGTGATCGTATCTCCAAATAAGAACATAAATAAGCAAACTTGAAATCGGATTTGTCCACTTTGTTATAACTAGTTGAAGAAGTAGAGTTTGCTAGTTTTAATCCGTTCGTTTGCCTTCAAGGAAAACTTTGGGACTTAAAAATTTAATGAAAGCGAGTTATAACGCGAAAATGGTTAATGTGTCTTAAAAAGGTTTTTGAGCGTCTTTGGAATTACTGAAGAAACTGTTTAAGAAAAAAATTACTTAAGCATTGCTACAGGGTAACTGGATTGTTGTTTTAGTCGTAATTGCAACAATAGTGACATAACTGCTGCCGTGTTGAAATTGCCGAAAACTAGCTAAACAATGGGATTATTTCGATATTTAGAAAACTGCTTGATTTGCTTAGATTGCATGTTGCAATCGCCTAAATCAAAAAACTTCATCCTATTGTGGGCAATTACAGAAATAAAATATGAAAAAAGCAACAGCAGAACAATAACTTATTTAAATTAGGTATTTAGCACGCTTTACATGCTACATTGACTAACAAAAAATAAATAAGACAATGAATATTTCAAGAAAATTAAAGGTTTTTTTCCTGCGACTTTTCAATGAAATATTGCTTTATATAAATCCGGCATCCACACCTACAGCAGTATACATCATGAGGATTTGCAAAACAGCATTAACAACGATTTACAAAACGTAATCAGTTAAATTTAAAGCAAATTAAAAGCGACTTGACTAAGCCTGAAAGAAATTGCCTGCTGCTATATGCATTTGCTACAGCATATCTGTAATACAGATAAGGCGTTTAATTGCCTTTGTTTTACACTATTAAAGTTGCATTGTCTCCAAACGAAAGCAGGAACATTAAAACCTCGTGGGTAATCCGCGGGTTAATTCGAACCTCAGATTGTGGAAACAGTAAAAAGGTAATTCCGAAATTAAAACATAACCATTAAAATGACCGATAAAAATGGAAATCGCCATTAATAATTGCGCCATAACCATAACGGCGAACGGTTAAAAATATTTCCGAATGTCAGAACCCATTTAAACAGGATCAAGGTTAATTCTTTTTAGATAAAAGAACCAGGTGAACGAATAGGGGATTTAGTGGATTTAATCGAAAATACTTTAGATAGACATTACAGATTGTCGAGATTTTGCTGGTGATTTGATTTGATTTATTTTATACCCACAGAGTAATAAATAAATTAAATTTTGATAAGACTTGAAGTAGAAATTAAAGCGGAGTTTCGTACGTTTTTCGGCGGCGAACTTTCCAAATCGTGAATTATTTAGGGGGAAGCGTAGGGCAACATAATCGATATGTATATTATTTTATTGTGACACAAACCCTTTATCCCTTCACTATAATACTACGCTCCAAATATGAAATGCCCTCCCTGCCTGCAAAGGTCAGAAATTTACATTTCAAATTTGATGGAATAGTAGTAGTAGTAGTAAACATCTTTATTTCTAAAAAAAGGCTATCGACCTATCGGTCTTTCTGCCCTTGTTTAATACATGCAGTCTTAATCTAGATAAAAAACCAATATGAAAATTCTCCTATTCTAGGTTAACAATAGTAGTAGTAAACATCTTTATTTCTAAAAAAGGCCATCGACCTATCGGTATTTCTGCCCTTGTTTAATACATGCAGTCCCAATCCAGATAAAAAACAAATATGAAAATTCTCCCATTCTAGGTTAACAATGTTATTGAATAAATAAGATTTCAGTGGCAAGAAGAAATTATATTATTGTCCACTAGTCCGTTGCGTTTGTAAGTGTTCGAGTAGCGTTAATGTAGGGAAACGGAAGCGGGATTGTCTGGTTGGTCTTGTAAGACAAAGGGGATTCAGTATGGTCCAGTTGTAGGGGTTGTTTGTCCATTTTGTCTGTAGCTGTATGAGTCTCTCAGAGATCTTTGTCATGTTTGTGCGTTCGTATAGTAGTTGGGTGGGGGGGTTGTGTAGTGGGTTTTGGGGGTGTCTTATTCGTGTTATTAGTCTTAGTGCAATTTGCTCTGTTCTTTGTGTATAACGTTTTGTCCTTTCTGTTCCGTTGGTCATGAGTACATGTCCAAAGTCTAGCAAGGGTCTACAAATAGCTTTATATATTTTGGTGGCGGTGTTTGTGCTAATTCCTCTGTCTTTGTAGGTTAGTGATCGGAAGTGTTTTGTTCTCTTTATTGTTTCTGTCCTCATGTTTCGTATGTGTTTAGTGAATTTAAGTTTGTGGTCAATCGTGGTTCCTAGGTATTTTATGTCATTCTTTGGTTCTGTCGTTTGGCCGTCTGCAATTATTGTAGGGGAATCAGCGTTGAGTCTGTGGTTTGTGAGCAGAAGTTGGTTTTTTGACGCGTTTGGTGTTAGTTTCCATTTATAAAACCATGTCATTGATGGCATTTATTTAAATACATTCTCTAAGTATAATCTGATTAATAAATACATTTGCTATTTTTGTCTCTAAACGGTAACGAAAAGAAACGTCCAAATAATATGAGGCTTCACTCCAGCTTTGATTACTATTATATGTCTGGTCTCAAAGACGATGAGGGTGCAGAATGAAAAGGGCCGATTTAAAATTAAACTTTGAGCAGATTGGACTCAATCATCACTGCTAAAGGAAAATAAACATTTAAATCTTCTTAGTGCGATTCCAACCATTCTGTCGCTAAGTAAAAACCTTAAATTATTCATCAAAGGAATCGGTATAGTCTGGCTGACTATCGATTTTTGTTATTATAGTAAAGTTGTAACAACGTTTGCCGCTCTTTGAAAGGACGCCCATCGAATATTTATGATTCTACTTTAAAGGGAACCGATGGCTTTTATATTTTATATTCTTATATTTTAATGCCGTTCTGTGGGATTACGTGTGCACAAAGGATTTCCTTATTTAACATAGACGCTTATTTTTTATTTAAAGATCTTCTCAGATTTTTCGTTTTTATAATTTTTATTAGCTAGAACTCTTTTCTTCCGTAACAAGTAAATATTTAAATGTTACATATACGAGTAGATTAGTTAACTTTAACTACAACGACACAACAGGCTTTTTAGATCTCAATTTAATATAAAAGTTTTCAAATACGAACTAGCATAATTTGTCAGGCTAAATAAAATTGGATAGATACGTAAATCTACATAAATAACACATGAAATCGGCTAGAAAATCTTAGAATTGGATTTCGCAAATAGAATGTTGTTACCGGTTCCAGAGCAAAACTACTGGGAAAGTTAATTTTACAGTTTGCCGAAGTTCGAAACTCAAACTGAACATTATAGTTTCATCAAATTAAGAAATTGGAAAAATTACACTGTACAAATTGAACAATCAGTATTTTGGTTCATTTATTATTAACGTAAAAATTAAAATTAATTATACGTCATTAAGTACGTAGTTTAATTGGTGAGAGTGCATTATTTAGTGGTTTATTTATTGAAATCACTTAAAACTTAAGATAAAACTGCCATAGAACAACATCGACTAAAATCCATTTGTATTGTGGAGGAAAATGCTGGAAGTTCCTGAAAGAAAACTTCCAATGTATTGCTCCAAATAATAAAATATAAGATGGACACAGAACATTAACAAGAAAATACAATTCCTCAAGTCTTAATTCTAACAAGCACTAAAGCAAACTAATTCAGGAAAAACATTAATTTAGAATGAGAATTCGCAAAAATTGGAATTTAGCACAACAATTCAAACGGTGAGAAAAACAACGAACAATAACTACAGTTATTTTATAGAACCTGTTAATTGTTAGACTGCGTAATATGGAATTGCGACTTGGCCGAAAGTTTACTTTTTATTTAGTGCTTTTTCTACAGAATGAGAACTTAAGAATAAACGAAAATAATTTTGGGAGTTATTCAGAATTATGACAACACAAAACTATTCACTATTGAGCTAAACTTTAGGAATGGGGTTTAAAGATCCATATAAAAACTTGATGTATTCAGTTAAAAAGTTGATGTGATCGATAGAACATGATCAAGAAAGTTCGGACAAGCTTCAAGTATTCATTAAAGCTTCTGTTTTTAATTAAGTCCCACAATAATAATAACATTGCCGTGAAATCTTTCGTACCTATTATGCATATATAAGTTGAATGATTGGATTTTAAATGGCAATTTCAAAACACCTTTTTTGAATAAGCCCACTTTCGGCTTAGTCGCAAAAAGATATGATAGTTATTCAAGAAAATATTGCACATCGAGCCAATAAACCCATTTATCAAATGGACCCTTAAAAGCCTTTCAAAACCGGCAGCCTGGACAGCATTCTTTACTTTACCAGGTAGATTAAAAGTTGGCTTTACAAATTTTTCCACCAAAAATATGTAGTGTTATCTTTGTGGCGGATTGGTTTAATTTGGAATGAAGAAGGCATTGCATGTCATGACTGGCAGTTTTCTATACGGTTTAACGCGAAAATTATTAGGGAATTTCAATACACCGGTAGATATAATAGAGACCCAAAGGAAATAAATTTGAAGTGAACGAGTTAAAGGAAATGTTCAGTTTGTTAAAGTGTTGCAACCAAAACTCAGTTGCGACGTTTATGTTGTATGCCAGAATTGTTATTTTAACAAAATAGGATTTTTAAACGATTTTAAGTTATTATTGTGCAATTTCAGTATAGGACATTTCGCATTTACGGTATTTTAATAAGCAAAAGCAATTCAAATCATGAATAAGAAAAGAATCTCCATACTTTAACAATTATTATTATAATTAACTAAAAACAAGTGTTTTCCTTGTTTAGGAGAGAATCTCTGATATTCGACTGAACTGATTTCAAGATAGAAACTAGCCAAGAAAAAATGCGATTTGTTGCTTGTTGTTTTACCAAAATAGGATTTAGACACGATTTTAAATTAATATAACGCATATTTCAGTACAGAACATTTTCTCATTTAACGCATTTTAATAAGCAAAAGCAATTCAAACAATTAATGAAAAAAACTCTCTATACTTTAACAATTAACTGAAAACAAGTTTTTCACTTGCTTAGTACAGAATTTCTGACATTCGACTTATTTCAAGACCAAAACTAGCCAAGACACAAATGCGATTTGCTGCTTTTGTATTATTCAATGACTTGTCCTCGAGTTATTCGTATACCAACACCGTAATAAAAAAAAGTTGGTTTCATTCCGAACACCTTTGAAATTTACCGTTAAACAGACGTTTGATTTAAATGATGAAAAACCAACAAATTTGGCTTCCACCGTGATTGAGCGAAAAACCGCTCGTCGCATAAATAAAAAAAAAGTTTAGGTTTTAGGTCTTATAATGTTGAGAATTTAAAAAAATCGTATTAGATCTGTATAGATTTCCAGGCAGATATAAAACTCGATAGCGAGTCTATTTTAATTAATCAAATTTTATTGCTGCAGACATTTACTATCATTTAAGTGCTTCAGCTTAATGGTGATATCGAATGTTTAAGTCCAATAGCAATAAAACGGCATAAAGCCAGAAATAATACTAATCAAAACCTATTAAATAAGAGATTAAAAATAAAAAGCGAATTATATGAAACCTATTATTATAAGGCGTGGTTTAACATGTCGGATATAGTGTGAGGTCATCGGTCGAGGTTTGTTAACGGGAAGTTGAATGTGCTTTCTTTGAAGTCATTTGGCTAAGGCTATTTACTAGCGGAAAGTAGCCGTGCCTAAAGAACATAAAAAGTGCCATGAAGCCTGCACCAAATTCTCGCATGTTTCGAAAAAAAAATGTTCTTACTCCATCACAACGAAATAAGTTTTTTCCGTGTTCTTTGCCTCTATTCAAATTAGTTGGACAAATTGGATTAGGCATGGCTGCAGATTAGTACACGCATTTAGGCAGGAAAACCGATCTATTTTTTCTTAGTTTTGTGTCACCACTAATGTTTTCCACATATATGCACCATAACAACTGAATTGTGTAGCGTGGATGGAAATTAGTGCTTCATGCGGCAATAGATTCGTTAGACTCTCAAATATTAAACGGTTGTTCGGCTTAAGTGATGGATTCGTGTAATTAGTTGCAAGTATCACGATTGAGTTGTCTGATGTTAATTATTGCAGGAAAATATGGATTGTAGTGAGCTCAAATCAATGAAGAATAATCATCAGGCTTTTTCAATCATCTCCATTTTTTTCAACTATTTCCAATTCTTGTTAAATATGAAAAAATGCAAAGCCAATTTGAGCCATACATTTAATGTGAGTTTTAAAAAACAAAATTATTTCTGACAAAGGATGCATTTTCAATCCGCAAATATGGATTTTGCATTATTGATTAAGTATTTCAAAAATATTTCCTATTTCAGTTAAATTGGTTGGTTTGTACAATTACTTTCGCCTTTCTCTTTAAGTATGATTAGACGAATACATGTCGGTCCGTTCTCAAGAGAATGTAGATTTTAATAAGCTTCGCTGATAAAACAATAGACATATTGTCAAGATGCTTAGTGAGCTACTACTTATTCTAAAAGTACAAAAGCTCAGTTCATCAGGTAAGCTGAAAAGCTAAACACGTTTCAGTCATTTCGAAATTAATAGTTGCTTTTATACCTTTTATGGAAATGACGAAATTGAAGAACTAGAGAGTTGAAACTAGCAGTAAATTAAAAATAAAAATTCTGGTCAGGTTAAATTTTCAGTGGTAGTGATTAGCTCAGTCTTACCTGGTAAGAACTCCAATCCACCGGGTTGAGGCGTAAACGGCCTGAATGTTATCGTGAAATACATAAGCTTGTAGGGTTTATCGCAAACCGCAATAATTCTGGGGTTTGGATTCGTTATCCTACAAGTTTCATATTCGTCTTTCGACACGTTGTATATGATGTATTTTTCCATTTCGTCGTCCCGTGTTCCAGGAGTATACACGGGGCAAATCAGGTTCACCTGAAAGTAAAAAAAACATTATTAATGACTAAAAATTACGAAATCATGTTTGCCAAGCATCAAGCGAACAGATAACTAGAGGTAAACGATTAATAATGAAGCTCAAGTTTGTTTTTAATTACTTTAATACTGATAATAATATTTTTTCTGAGAATCAAACATTATTTTTAATTTTGGATATTCATTTTGTAATGAAGGGAAACTTTTACACTTTCATTTTTATGTTTTTACCATTGTAATTTTGTCTGTGTATTATCATTGATTTGAATAAGTTACAAACATGTTTTCGCTATACATAAATAAATAACGCATAAAATAAAAAAGAAGCAATGCTTTTTCCAACTTTAGCCAAGTTGCTAATTATTAAAGTACCAAATCTTCTGGTTGTAAAAATGCAATTCTCTCTTTCAGTTGATAAAGAGTAACCGACATTTCATGAACCAAAGCGAATTCCTCAAAAGCAATGTGTTTACCAATCTTGTATAAGTGAAATTAAAGTTGATGTTTAAACATTAAACCCATCAAATAGCATTTTATCGCAGTATTGGTAAAACATTTTTTGATTTAAATGTAATGGAAATCAGTAGTTGATATGCTCAAGGGACAAGTGAAAACCTTCCCTGTTTTCATGAGAATGATCGGACATTTTGTGCAGTTTGAACAAAAACCCAACAGGACGGAATAGTGGCAAGAATCTTTAAACTCGAAATATTAACGAAATTTCGATGTTTTTTATCTCATTATTTTAAGTAAATATTAGGTTCCACTCAATTTTCTGTCTACAGGTCAGATTCGTTAATTACTTGACCTATCATCTAATGTAATTTATTTTATATTTGACATTAATATATGCTCTACCTATCCCCCCTGACACTGTTCTCATATAGCTCATTTATCACTAAGTAATTAACCATTAGAGTGAATTCTTTGGCTAGAAATATGCGACCTTTAATAGCGCACACTAACCTGAATAAAATCGGCACAAAAATCGCCCGGTCAACAATGATTGAATATCGTTGCTTTATTCATGTAGGTCGCCCAAATTGATTGAAAAAAACCCCAGTCCCAAACAATCACTATTAAAATTCAAACGAATAATCTAATCTGTGGAAATAGCAGCAACCCGGATTGCCACCATTAATTATTTTTTGACGGCAGTACCCACGAAAAAAATTGGGAAAAAAACAAACGGCAATCAATCATTTTTTACAAGGTACAACTTTCGACCGACTTATTATTGGAGGTTCGGTGTGGAAAAATGGGTGTAGCTATGCATGTAATTATGAAAAAAAATGGTTTACTATCTAATTGGGTGAGACTCAAAAAATGGGCGTAAAAATGCCTTAAAAACACCTACAACAAGTTGAGAAAAGCAAGCAAAGAGAAATCGGGGGGGTTTGAGGGATGAAAGGGAGTGACAAACTCAAAAGAAGCGCCAACATGCGGCCTCGCTTAAATAAGATGATTATTATTATAAATGTTCATAAACCTTCTTGGAAATTTGTATTCCGTGGCTTTTCAAATGATTTCTAATGGTGCTGTATTCTTGGCAAAATTTACTCGTTCTCCCATCAAAACGACCATTAATATTATTGAATAGCAACATTCCTCGGGATCAATTCCGAAACCATTAATTATAATATCAAGTTAAATCAGGCCTAACGTTTTCATCTAAAATTCTTCGACTCTATCACTTGATACATTTGATTTGAATATTCTATCCATGTTTACACGTCAGCAATATCAATAACTTCATCCGCGTCGATAAATCATCTGAGCAGTATCAAATTTCATATCAGGCCCTCGAGATACAAATATAAAAGTTTTATTAATCGGCTTTTAATGTAAATAATGCGTAGCGCGTACGATACATTAATTAAACGACGACAATACCTGTGGCCCACACACAAAGACATCAGTGTCACTTATTCGGCTATTCTATTATTATTCTAGTCGACCAGCTACATTATTCTACGATTTATCGTGAATTGCATACTGTTAGAATCATGCACACAATGGTTATTATAAACTCTTGTCCGATAAATCTTCTGTTCCTCGTTTACCGACCAACAGTCTGGCACTTTGAACAGCCACTAGGAATTAATGTTTTATAACATTTGCAAAATTTTGGTCGCAAAAAAGGAAGTCCCGTTAGATGAAGTATGACGATTTTCTTAATGGATTGGTCAGAAACACTCCTAAATACAAGGGCCATTTGATATCTGAACGATTCTGAAGTAAGCCAATTCTCAAACTTATGTTTCACATGCGATAAATAGAAATTTTAGAGAAACATGCAGATTGTTTCTAAATTGATGCTTTGTTTTCATGATTATTTTTTAAAAAGTCTATACTTCAAAGCAAGTGTTCATTTTAAACACATTGACAAGTTATTGAAACCAGCAGCATTTTAAATGCTGGGCGCCGCCCGAATTTCTTGTCCTCTGGACGTTTTTATCTCTCTTGTGCTGTTTTTGCCACATTTATCTTGAATTCTTGCTATAAGATCTTGAAAAAGTTTGACTTCAGAAAATTGTTTAAACTCTAAAATTAATAAAGACATAAGAGAACGCTTTCTTTTGCGAACTCATCCACCACCCAGAAGCATTACAAATGTTGTTCAACGAGCTAGAAATGGTGGTAATTTGCGGGAGCATCCTGGAGGGCGAGCAGAAAGACCCAGAAGACTTGAATATATGTAAAGAGATGCACACATTTTAAATATTGTTGAGGAAGAACAAGTATTCGAGTGATTGCAAATGAGCTCGTAATAAGTAAAAAAAATTAAGAAGAACATTGATTGAAAATCACTTGTATTCTTTTCAACTTAAACGTGGCCAAGCACTACACTCGCAAATATTTCTCCGTGCCATTCACTTTTCTGAACTATTTGTGCAACAGCACAAACATAATTATTTTTCAACATACTTGGCCACCAAGATCGCCAAACTTAAACCCTTGGAATTTCTTCCTGTGGGATTTTATGAAAAGTTTAGAGTAAGCAAACGGAAAGCTTCAATGCAACCAGCTGACGCAAAAATAAGAGAAATACCGATTTCCCTATTAGGGGCTGTTAAGTAACAGTAATAAAATAAAAAGGACAGAAACATACCTTGGAATGGAAATAAACCTTGGCCAAGCTATAACACCGGGCAAACAAAATCATGAAATGGAGATTAATAGGAGAATTAGACTGAGATGGACGGCCTACGGCAAATTAAATTACATCTTCAGCATGAAAATCCCAATTACTTAAAAACAAAAGTCTATAACGAGTGTATGCTGCCTGTTGTCACATATGATCAAAGATCAAAGATAAATTGGAAGTACATCAGAGAGCCATGGAAAGACGAATTTTAGGAATTTTCCTGAGAGACCACAAAACAAATACATGGATAAGGGAAAAAAACAAAGTCTTCGACATAATAAAAATAATTCGTTCCCTAAAATGGCAATGGGCAGGACACGTGGCCAGACATACAGAACACTGGAGCGGATATATCACCATATGGAGACCTTGGTAAGAAGAGAGAAGAAGTGTTGGAAGACCCCAGCAAAGATGGTACGACGAGATAAAGAAGGTCGCAGGCTTAAATTGGTATCGAGTTGCGCAAAACCGAAGCCAATGTGGTTGCATGCAGTGGTTGCATCCAGCAGAACGTTGTGTCGAAATTAATGGTGAAAAATTCATGTGAACTTTCTCATTTGAATAAAGTGTTTTGAAAATACAGTCACTCATCTTCATCTCCAGGAAAGTTATGGATAGTTTTTCATATATGATGTGTCATTAAGGCTGCTCTAAAGATAGACAACTTCTATAGAACTAGCCTTTATGGACTCGACCAATGTCTGAATCAACTGGACAAAAGACCCTCTGGAATTAGCAAGAAGTAAAAATTCCTTTTTTTTTCAAAAATTTAACAACGACAATTTATGCTGTAGAGTAAAGTAGAACAGTACTAGGTCTTTAGAAACTGTAAAAAATATATCGAGCAATTTATTTCCTTCGCATTTGTTATTGTCCTAATAATGTCTAAGCATAATTATACAGAAATATTCTAAATCTTCTATGCAACACAATTCTACTAAACGTCAGTAATAAATCGATCATTCCACAATTTGCCTACCTATTCTTCCATGAACAGTTCAAAAAAGCACCTAAAAAGCAAATAAATTCAAAGAACAATTGAATTAACCATCCGAAGAAGCCAGTGGTGGATGGTATGGCAAAGAAATCGACGACGGAAAGGAAAGATTAAGACAAAATTATATCCTATTGTAAAACGAATCGTTTTCATCGTTGGTGGCGGCGATTAAATATGTATAATGCATTAAAATGATTAGGTATCGTTGCTGCCAACTTGTGTCCGCCAACCGGAGTCCACATACATTATGAACAACCCGCTTCCTTCCTCTTTTCCGAGCCATCAAGTGTCAATTTTAATATAAAAGTAGAAAGGGATAGATATGAATAAATTAAGTTGTCTCGGGTCGCGAGGACGAACACTCTCTTTGTAATTTATTCAGGACATTTTCGAGTTTTGGCGCAGCTGTCACAGTTCCGGATATGTATAATGTGATGAATAATATATCAAGGCTATAAATGGAATTTTGTGATTTTTTCACTTAGTCAGTGAGCGATATATTGCCAAATCCAATTAGAAAAATTTTAACTGACGGACAACAGACGGACGATCTCACTAAGCAAATAAAGCATGGTGAGAGCTTAAGTGAAATGGCATTTGCTTTAAAGGTAAGAGAAATATGATATTTTTACGTACCTGATCGTATTCGAATTTTAAATTATCCCTATTTACATCTATTATATTATCTGTGTTGTCGATCCTAAAGATTGGATTGGACGAGTTCCAATGTATCGTGTAGAAATGGGCACTAGAAGGTGCTGCTGTCGCCAGCACGAATGCTTGAAGACTGAAGAGAATAACAACCACCGTCCTGAAAAAATATATTAGTATTAATACAGAATTAGACAATCAAAAAAAATCCTTGCATGTTCTTAAAATGTACATTTTCATTCAATAGTCAAAAGTAAAACAAGCTTTGTATAACACAACAGAAAACACATTAAAATAATTTACTTTTGCTAATTTTTTTGCAATTGACTTCGGTTCAGGCTGTCGTTATTTATCCCCACTGATTAACTCTTAAAACCCTGTTAATTATTGCTTCAAACTTAAGAAAGGAAAAACCTGAACATCCTTGTTAAGCTACACCAATAAACACCATTTACAACATGCCTAATTTTTCATTCATATTCAATTAAACCGAACAGAGAGAGGCAATAAAACAACACCTAATCGATCAGTTAATTTATCCAATTTGGACACACAATTTGATCATGAAATGTACTCGGACGTTTCGATATTTTTTCAAAACGATTGAACGATGGGATTACACATCGGATCTACACTGAAAATGACAAAACAAACTGAAATAATCGGACTGCTAGCCCATATTACATGAAGATAATTGAGAAAATGTATTATCCCGATACATATTCATTTGTTCAGCTTTAAACAAATACTAACTGGCATTAATTGATTTATTAGCTATTGATTGACGTCTACGAACTAATTATATGCATTTTATTTAATTAATTATTATACAATAATAATTCATATTTTTCGATTCTAGGAAACATGTTTCCATTAGCCATTTAAATACCAGTCAGCCTAGATCAAAGACAAACTGGTTAGTCAATAGTTGTTAAAACGGATATTTTGAAAATGTTTTCCTCTTTCCTTTAAAACCTAAAGTAACAAAATAACTTGCTTTGCAAGGAAAAGTTTTTTTTTTTATTTTGAAGCGTCCCAAAATAAAGTTAAATATTCAATAAACGTATTATTGAGGGTATAAAATACTGACAATTTTAGGCGAGTTTACAGTTTTTACAACAAACAACAGCATATAAATCTATGAACAGTTACACTTAACAAACACCAGTTGATTCGAGACTGAAGCTTTTGGAATATGATTTAATTTTATATTCTGCGTCTGAAAGAGTATTAACGGTAAAAAATATATTTCTTACCTGAGGACGTTGGTACAGCTAAAACCTGGAGGCCAGAGCCCCATATTGGGATCCTGCAGTGGGGCAGAATCTGCAGTGCCACCAAGCGGTGGCCGCTTTGCGTTCAACGGGTCCGGCCAGCCCTTACCGATGGCCTGAAAACAAAATACACAAAGTCAATAAAAAGCCAAATAAACAAAGTAAAAACTCATAAAATATTAAACATATAGCCTTCTAGGATCGTGCTAGAACTGTTGAAAGAAAGCAAGCCTGAGTTATAAAGCTTCTGCTGCCGAAACTCAACAATTGATAGTTGGCATAGATAAAAGGCATTAATCACAAGCAACGATTAAGAATTTCAATCAAACGAGATTTGCTTTGTAACAGAGTGTGTATTAATCAAGGGTATCAGATGTAATTTAAGCCTTAATTAATTAATTAAGAATTTGTTGAGTTTGATAAAAACAAGCACCAGCTCCATGCAGAGAAATTCATTGAAATATAACAGAAATGAAACCAATAGTAGACAGAACCCTTACAGAAAAAGATAATGGCATCACAAACCAAAAATTTTATCCACAAAAAAACCATTTTCATTTTTTATAGAAATTAACCCGTTGGCAATTTTCCCTTTCAAAAATAATACAGTGATCCTTTTGCTGCAACATTTAATCAACATCATCAAATAAAGCGGCGCTTGTCTGCAAGCATGTAACATAATATTTCATTGTACGTTGACAAATCGACAAACTACAGTGAACGAAATGTATTTCGCCAAATGACCCTGTAAACATGAAAGTTTTTCATACGCTTTTCTGCGCTGCATCCGAAGAGAAATTGAGCGCGTCCAGGCAAATGCAAAAAATGACTTCAAGTCAGAACGGAAATCACTCTCGGGGCTCCGGTTCTGGAAGGGAGCGTGTTTTTGAGGGTAGTTTTTCGAGCAGTAAAGCTGTATCGCCGTATCGAACAAAAACTATTAGAGAAAGTGTTAATAATTTGCTCCCTTTTAGCTGCTGGCTACGGCTTTTTGGCTAACTGGATTTGTCAGTTTAAGGGGATTAAGTTTAATTTAGCGAAGAGTTTAATAACTCAGAAATAGCAACTGCATCAACGTGAATTGTTTAGCCAAGCCACATGGGTCCAACGTTTTGCGCTTGATTATCTCGGGAAAACTTTTAGTCACACAAATGTTATGTGATCATTATTTTTACAATGGGGCCTTACTGTTTACTTTCGCTTAATGGCAATCACTTAGCAGGATTAGTTTGACTCTTTCTTTCGTGCACTTGTTCAATTTTCACGTGCCAATAAGCAGGTGCAGCAACATACAAGAATTACGCCAGAAAATTGATAAAACGTGAATTGTTAAAAGTTCAATTGAACTGAAAATAACGGAACTAACTGTTACAAAATGACTTTCATTTTATAGAGCAGAAACATTGCAGGTAAATCGGCTACACTTTTACAACTTCCATTTTAGGATGGATCTGTTGAAGCGAAAGGAGAGCCAACAGTTTGTTGCTGCCAACCTACTAAATAAAAAAACTGGTGGTTATGAAGTTGACCGTATCTCCAACGTTTGCAAAAGCAAACGCAGTTCTCAAAACAAAACGACAAAAGCAAACAGTAATAATTCTCGATTTTGCGAGTCCCGCACCGCTTTGAAATAGCCCCCTTGGGGGCGCGTAAACCAACCCCGGATGATTAATCGGCGTTATTAAACGCAAGCAAAACTAAACCCGAAAAATCTCATCTGTTTTAAAATGACCGTCCTATTACCTTAATAGGACCAATGTAAAAACTATTTGGAAAGACACATTAGCTGCTGACGAAGATTAATCGCCATTTGTTTTGTTCTTCGTTCTGTTTTTAAAGGCTTTAAAATTGAGATCCGGAGGTCTGCACTTAACGCCGAATATTTATCTCTTTGAAAATTAACAGCGGATAAATATGATTTATTTCGAAACGATTCGCGTGCTATATTTTTAGTAGAGTGAGCGTCGTAAAAAGTGAACCGAAAATGGCTCTTATCCGGTGAAGAAATTTGTAATTTATCAAATCGAATGGCTGTTTACAACTTGGCGCTTTTGTCACCGGTAACATGCGAATTTCTCATGACTGGATAAGTGCTTGGGCCATTTAGAAAAGATGTGGCAATAACCCGAAGATGGGGAAATAAAAATGCCATGCAGTTACATCTTTATAATGACGATCAACGAAGTCTACATTTGACATGTGTTTATTCCAAAAAAATCGGAGAAATGTGAAAAGTGCTGTTTTGGTGGGTTTGAAATATCGATGTAAGGTGAACTACAAATCAACAATACAATACAGGAGGATGTGAAACTTGAAGAAAATGAGAATAAGGATGAGAAGAACGAGGATTCAAAGTAAATGATACGAGCAAGCACAGAAAAATTATTAACATTAGAAAATCGGGAACTGAACACCGATTTTGCGACTCTACACTGTTTGCACAGAATATGGGGAGGATTTAATAAATATCCACTGGCAGCTCAACTGAAAAAGCTAAAACGGAACTGAAAACAGAACATTGTTTATCTTTTTGGGAAGCAAATCGAACTGATGGATTAGGTGGATGAAACAACTTCTAATAACGTAGATAAACGATGCGGAACCAATAAGCACAAAGGAATAAAAAATTAAATTCTTAGGCCCAAATACAATTTGGGTACACACACCAACATATCTACTCCACATCATAAAAAACTTACTCGAAAACAGACTACTACAAGTACGAATTGACAACACATTCTCCTTTTCTTTTTCCCCTGGACAAGGACTCCCGCAAGGTTCCCCGCTCTCACCGTTTCTCTACAAATCTATACTGCCATGACATATACAATTACAACTTACCAGACAAAAATCAAATCGACAGATCGGCATACATATTACAATACACAGACGACACGGCACTTATCGTACATGACAAAACTACTGAGAGAGCAGCTCAAAGACTCCAAACACTAACAAACAACACAATGACATGGTTTTATAAATGGAGACTAACACCAAACCCTTCCAAAAACCAACTTCTGCTCACAAACCACAGACTCAACGCTAACTCCCCTACAATAACTGCAGATGGCCAAACGACACAACCAAAAAACGACGTAAAATACCTTGGAATCACAATTGACCATAAACTTAAATTCTACAGAACAAATTGCACTAAAACTAATAACACGAATAAGACACCCCCAAAACCCACTACACAACCCCTCCACCCAACTACTATACGAACGCACAAACATGACAAAGATTTCGGAAAGACTCATACATTTACAGACAAAATGGACAAACAACCCCTACAACTGGACCATACTGAATCCCCTTTGTCTTACAAGACCAACCAGACAATCCCGCTTCCGTTTCTCTACATCAACGCTACTCGAACGCTTACAATAGTAACTGACTACTGGAATCCAAGATCTCTGTTTGCCAGAATTAAAGATATTCAATTAGTAACCTAGAATAAGATAATTTTTACCTTTATTTGTTTGTTTAGATTAAGACTGCATGTATTAAACAAGGGCAGAAAGACCGATAGGTCGATAGCCTTTTTTAGAAATAAAGATGTTTACTACTACTAGAGGAAATAATAAAAAAAAACTCCAAAATTAACTAATTAAAAAATTGCATTAGAAAACACCAGAAAATGTGCAGGGTGATTAAATTTTGGACCGGGAAAATGAAAGAATTGATAGTAATATTGGAACATTGGTAGAAAAGTGCATACTAACATATAGACGCTATTGTAGCCTCCTAGAACTATAGCCACTCGCATTTTACCGATTTTACGATTATAAATTGAGTCACCTTGTATATGTTATAAAACGAAACACAAACAATACACCGCGACCACCAAAATGAAAGCTCTTTGAGCAACTACACCGATTCTCTCTACAGGGTTACATTTTAAGTTAGTATCAATTTCCTTATTCAAACCAATAAACTCCTGTAATGATTTATATCAGTTCTATTTTCCAGTACCTGTTTAAGTTTATCCTGCTGAGTTATGGTCCAATTTTCTACAACTATCGCTTCAAATTTTTAGATGCCCAATGTTTCTCAAAGTTCCTTCAGTATCTTTGGTTTCGATCTCACTTTTAAGCTGGCGAATTGTTTCTGTAGAATCTAGGACTTGATCTATGCTAATTTCTGTTTCCAATTTTTTTTGTTTCCGGACATTTCCATTCCTCAATAACTTTTTTATGGGCTGATTTGGCATTTTGATTCTTCAGTGCAACTGCGGTTTTCTAAACTCGGCATAACTGACCGAGTTAATGTTGTGGCTGATATTGTTTTCTTTCTCTACATTTTGTAGTTTATACTGAAGTGTTGGTTTGTTTTCTTCCAGCCGTTCAATTTTATGAATTAGTAGAGAGATTGATTTATGTATTGAATTTATTGATGGGAGATCAATAAACTGTTTCTTCTGGTGAATCGTTATACATATTTTGGTTAGAACATTTTTTTGTTGTTAGACAACAAACTGCTTAGGCAGGAGAAAACTTGCAGTATAATTGTTACGGTAACTGTGTCAGTATCATTTTGTTCAGGTTCGTCTTGCGATGGACTGGTCATATCATAACTTGTCCTGATTATTGTATGAAGTTGGTGTTTTGTTATCACATTGTTTTTTCATCGTTGTTTCGGGGGTGTTTGTAGATCTTGGTCTTTTATTTGATGATTCATTTCGCTCACTGATATCATTAATTGCAATTTTAAGCGAGGTGGAGTTCCTGCAACCGTTCATTGAGTTCATTCGCTTCCTCTTTACTACGTATGGATTTAGTTTTATCAAATGTCTCCGATATTTTTGCCTCCTATGGAATTTACTATTCCGATTTTTTTGCTGCAGCTAAATTTTTCATCGGTGTCAAACTGATATCACAAATTTCAAAGCTGTTATTTATTTCTGTTCTTGATATTTTCGATGCTTCAAGGGATAAATTTCCAGGATAAACTATTTGATACTTTGGCCACCATTATGTATAACAAACCTATAGAAACCCTATCAAACCAAGCAAACAATTTAATACAGTTCTTTGGATCAAGTAAAATGAGAAAGTTTTAGTAGTTATTTTCGAAGCAAACACAAGAAAGAAGGAATAATAACATGTCCCAATAAAGTCGGAACTTTTGCTGATAAATTAGTCCTGATTGAGGGGAAAACACTATAGCAGAATCAATCGAATAACTAATACGAAAGATAATGGAGCCATCTTAAAGCAATCTTAAAGTGTAATTCTCTAGAAAACATTTTTTTATCCGGACACACAAAATCTAATAAAAAGCGAAAAGGTGAATCAAGAAAATCAATTTAAGTCTAGAAGCAAACTTACTAAACTGACAACAAAGAAAGAGTACTATAAGAAAATATATCTTGAAGTACATTATTACTTGATGTAATGCAAGCTTTCGGTAAAGTATTAAAACAAAAGAAAATCCGAAATAAATATATTTTTATCGTCTACGGACCGATGAAAAACTTTTGTAATGAGTGCAGAAAATTAACCAAATAACTCTTCGAGAAAGCTAATGAAAAATACATACGGGAAGATAAGAATTGAGAAAAAAAGTCAGCTCGCTGTGAGTTGCGTTCCGAACGAAGAAGAAAACGAGTATCAAGGAGTAAAAATAAAATTGAGATATACCCAAGCTGGTAGTCATTAAGATCCTGTTAGAAGGGGAGAATTCGCAAATGTCACCCGGACCATGTAAGGACCACGAGAGATAAAATACGGTCTCTAACACCTTGATTACGGGTCACAAATCATTAAAACGTCCCTCGTTATATTATCGGCAATGCGGCAATAAATAGCGATACTTCTGACAGAACATTGGGTTCATATTGCACGCCCCTGGAAACCTGCTGATTCTTAATGACGAGCTTCCAAGGGGTCTTAATAACTATCATCGAATTAAGTATTTACGTCGAGCTGTGAAGCACCAAACAGCCACGTCTGCCCACCATCCTCATTGTGCCCCGCGAAATTTATCGCCGCCATATTTCTTCAGCTCGGTGATGGCTTTAACGTTTTGTCAAGTGCCGTAATACCGTGTTACATTGGGCTCGCGGTAAAATATGTCTTTTAAATAGTTTTATATACTTTCCGCGCCAAACATCAAAACATAAATCTTTGTCACATACTTTCAAATATAAATAATAACCACTACCACAGAGTGGTACCTTATGCATGGTGGTTTCCTTATGGCAACCATTTGTTATGCCGCGTCATTTCCGACTGCTAACTGAAAATTCCTCCTGTTTGGGAGCGTAAGTGAATTTGTTCAGATCAGACACAGAACGTTTTATACGGGCACTAAAACACTGTCTTGTTTTAGATCTTTTAAGTTTTCAGAGAAGAAGGTGTGAATGAATGGCTGCTCATGATTCACATCGAACGTCATTCTCACACGGTGAGAACTTCTTCAGGGTCTTTAGCTTCTTTATGCCAACAACTGTTTCAAATTGTCAAGGGTATGTTTCACGTGGGCTGAATATGAGTGGAATTTATTTCAAGAAATGGCAAGATCTAAAGAAGCAGCCATAGATTTTCAGTGTTGATAAAACGAGTTGAAATTTTCGATTATTCACTAAAAATGCCTTCTAAAATTTTGAGAGAGATGAAATGTGAAACATTTCTAAAATTAGTTGCCAATAAAGCAAAACCAATTTCCATTTACACCAGTTACAAGAAGTTCGATTATTTGCGGTCTATCATTAAGTTTCAAAGTTCATTAAATCTTTTTTACAAGCAACTAAACGACGAATGCATTTTAACTTTCACTGTTAATTAACTAACTTGCCTATTACTGTTAGAAACGTAATTTTAAGTGAGCATTTCAAAGGCAGCAATTTTCCGTTAAATATGTGGTGTTTAAACTGAAAGCCCGCCATGGGATACGAATGAAACAGTTGGAAACATTTATCAAACAGTTTTCTCAACGCAATCACTTTTTCAATATATAGGGTGATTACAAAAAGACTCTTTGATGATGTGGAATCTGATGAACATCTTTAATCTCGTGCATGTTTATATCTTAAAATTTTAATAAAAAATACTCCGGAAAAGATTATGTAACCTGCCCATAAGAAATGCCTTTAATTTGGAATCGTCCTGTATATATTAGCAAAAACTTCGCTAAATGCTCCGAAAGCGTTTTCAAAAACAATACGCCACTTTTTCCTTCACACTTTTCGCTGCAAATTCCATCGATTCTCGAGTAAATTTGTCACTTTTAGCATCAGATGCTCAAATCAAATTACTTGATTTAATAATTATTCATCCTTATCAGCTTTAAAGATGATTCCCGTTCTAATTTTCAGTTTGCGTAAAAAATTGCATTGTTAATTCTTCCCTCATTATTACCGGTTGTTATCTACCGGTTCACACAACTGCAAACATACTTCAACAATTTACCGGTAAAATAACACTGAACTTACGAATTATATTATCCATCTATTGGTTAAGACTGAGCTTTCAGTTAACCGCGCGTATTCTTAGACACCATTAAGTACTACAATATTGGCCGTGATCGACGATGCTTGAAATATTTCATGACAAGGAATGTTGAAAAAAATCGCTTCAAACCATCCATGAAGAAGCTGTTTAGCATAGGATACACGCTAACTAGGACTTCTGGTATGCTCACTCTGTTCAATCGGTGAATATTAGATTTATTATTCGTTAAGTTATGAAAGTTTACATCAATAAAACAGCCGGATGTAAGTATATCGCTTCCTTAATCCTATTTGGGACGAGAAAATTATGAATATGTTGATGCAGCATGCTATTTGATTGCATCACATTAATTCCTAGTTCAACTAGAATTATTCAACCAATTCAATGTTGGGTAATTAAATAATTAATAATAAGTATATGAAGAAGGGTAAAAGCCATGGAATATGAAAGATATTCTGCTTTAACTGTAATGCTCAAATTAACTTAGATGCCAAGAATCTCGATGTTTTACTTCATTTGTGATTAAATCAACGTAGTTTGTTTTCCTTTAGCTGTTTTTTATTTTCGATATTTTTCTTCTAGTGTTTTTCTTCGTTTTTTATTTTCCTGTCAACACATTGAATTGTGACATCTATGAGTCTGCTTGCGCGTATGCCTGCCTGCAATTGAATTTCCTGAATGAACCAAAGGAAGAATGCTCTTTACTCCAGTGGGAATTCATTCAATTGCAAAAAAACGAAATCTCTCATCTAGAGAGTATATTATATGAAGTTAGAAACCGAAAGTATATTTCCTTTAGGCTTAACTCTATTCTATAAATAAGCCCACTTTCAATAAGACAATTCTGAACGTCCACAGGAACTATTAACACAACTAGAATCGGAAAGCACAAAGTGAAACGGATCGTAGTTGAAGATCGCCCGGACGTTAAACGTTATCTGAAGCACCTCCTAAGATCAAAATAAGAATGTTATTTATATCAGCCGATCCCTAAATGTAATTTACAAGGCAAAACTCCAGGCTCTTAACATGGTTAACATACTGTAGTCATAAAGAGAGTATTTTTCATTCAGACAAAGGCAGCTCGATGCTTTAGGGAAATTATCCAAACGTACCGACCAATTCTCGACTTGTACCCGATCTTCTTCTTTTTTTTCAGTCCCGCGCATAAGCGCAAATTTACGAGGGATTTTATATTTCCACCTGTCAATAATAAGTTACAATCATCTCTTTGTAATAAGGCCCGCGTTACAAGTAACATGGTATCGGGATTACCTCACAAGGAATGTGGCTACATAAAATACGAACCGGGCAAAATGGAAAACGACTCTCGGATTTAGGAGAAGACTCCCACGCGCCGACACTCACCAACGAAGATGGCCACTAATATTCGATTATTATTGAGGGTTTATGGAGTGCAGGGGCGGCGAACAAGGCATTTAAATCCCATTTAATATGCAGTCAAATCAGCGATACCGAAATATATTCGTTCTCGTATCTAAATGGAGAGGATATTCTTCGTCGTGGAGCTGAAGCTGAAGAACAAAAAAACGTGCAAATGTATCGGCTTTTTCGCCTATCTACACCGTAATCACTATAAATAGTTATTTTCTGAAAGTAATCAGTTTCCCGTCTAAGAGCGCTTCTATAGGATTTCTTAAGATGTTGATTGCCACATGTCACGACTCCTCCTTCAGATTTATATCTTATTGGCAGTTTGGAGCTTCTTCAGCCATTTTCAAATTATTATTACGCTAGAAAATTAATTCTTTTATTTCACCTTTTTAATAGTTAACGACAAATTATTGGAACAGCGAATGCAAAGTTGATTTAAATCCACACCAAGCAAATACCTTTAAAAGTGCACAAGGTTTGAGAATACACACAATTCAAATATTCATATTTCTGAAAATTGAAAGGTCCTGAAAAGGGCAGGAAAACCGATTGCATAAAATGTAGGCACATTAGATCATCTGTAAATTATGAAATGACAAATGGAAAGAAAGATACTGAAAACATCAATTAACATGCATGAATAGAGAACACACTCCAAGGTGCAAATACTGAGGACTTTAACCAGACGAGTCAAGAGAGGGAAGAGCAAGCTGGAAAATCATCAGAAAAGGGTATATGAAGAAAGAGTAACATACCTTTAGTAATGGAAAACTGGAAGATGATTTGGTTTATCCTAAAACTTTACAAATAATAAATAATGAAAGTAAGAGTATTGATTGTAGAAAGTGAGGAATATACAAAAGCAAATACAATTAAAGAAATCAAGAGGAAGAACTAGTCACAGAATGATTAGGATAAATCCAGGAATGAATCAGATTATACTTACAGCTTCAAAGCTTCAACTTTGATTCCAACAACAGAAACAGTTTTACAAGAATGAGAAAGAATGAAGAAGCAGAAAATACCTCAAAGGAACATCAAAAGCGAAACATTTTGAGTTGAATTACGAAATTTGCAAAAGATGTACTTTGTTAAGTGGAGATGTTGCAAGATGCATCTTCTCATAACTATTAGCAACATTTTGAAAATACATTTTAGTCATAATAGCCAGAATATTTTAATTTAGGAATCCTTAGACATTCTTAACACACAGTTTTATTCAATATTCCACTTCGTATCAGTACTAATTGAGCAGAGAAATAAGGATCAGGATTTTTAATACAATTTATACATTTTATATGACCGTGTAATGGCCTACATGCGCTAGTATGGCGAAAGCAAAAATCCCTAATAGGGTATTTGGTTCCACTTTATTAAATCTCCTCGTTAAAGAAGAATTAAGCCTTTAGTGGTTAAAAAGATCGACAAGCCGGATAAAAAGAGCGGAGAGTCGGTGGAGGCTTCTCTCTGGTTCGCTAGAAACCCATTCAGCTGTGAACAATAGTTGTCCTTACACATGTTTTATCAGTTGTCCGGAATCGCTCGACTGTTTTTAATACAACCCAAAAATCTGATACACCTTTCGCTTATATTTTCAGTGGCCGGAACCTGAAACGGGTCGATTTTCGCTCGAGTGTCAACAATACACAGCTATTCTTCATTTGGAAAATATTTTGTAGTTTTGCCCGGATGGAATGTTTGCATCAGCGGCTCATTTGCAATTTTTGCATCATCTTAGGGATCAGACGAATATAGTTTCAATTGGAACTGCATTACTAATATCAACACTAAACAAACGTTAGGTTCATTGCTTAGTATTGCTACCGATAATTCCAAGTAGCAATTAGGATTACAGTTGCTCATTTGAATACCATCGTCGATAATTTCAGTCGTCGAGATCAGAGTCAGATCGATGGTAAAATGGCTCGCATGTGGTGCAATAATTATCTCTGCTTGGCACCACATCCCAATTTGTCGCAAGTGAAACACTCGAAATAGCAGAAAACTCGTTACACGTATGCAGTTCATAATTTACCGTAAAGACCTTTTTCCTGTAAAAAAAGTAAGCTCATCAATCTGGGCAGTGTCCGAAGAGGGCCCCCGGAATGAAATCCCGTACAGTGACTGAATGAACGACATCTTTTTGTCTATCTTTTTAGACCCATTCGTGTAATACGGGAGAAAAATTTAGTGGCATGCGGTTCGGCTTCAGGAGCGCATCATTTTACTTTAGTTCACATCATTGGGAGATCGTGATTTAGTTTTATCATGCCTAATATATAAATCTCAAGCGAACTAATTTTATAATGGTGGAGACTTAGAAGACGTATTTGAATTAATAGTTGGAACGTATTTCGAACTCATCAGAGTGTAATTGAATAAAAAATTGCACAGGACAAGGACTTTTTATCGTTTGGCCTTCGCGTTTCCCATACCTAAAACTTCTGGATTTTTTGTTTAATATTATTTAAGATCATCCGCTTACCTTGATGCAGTGGATATAAGTCCAAGGAGAGACCAAGAATTCCCTATTGTTCCTGTTAATGAATGCATAAACGTTCATGTTGAGCCAAAATAAATTGTTTATGTCTAAAAAAGTTTTTTGCTGCTTTTTATAAAAAAGCCATTTTCCATGTAAAAGGATAAGAAGAACGAATAAAAAAATTGTACAATTTTAATTGCATAATGGAACATTTTACTCTCCTAAAAATCCGCAATTACTTGAATAAAAATAAATTATCTTTTTATGCTATAATGGCATTTCCATCTATACTTTTTTTTATTTAATAAAAAGTAACCTTAACTTTGACGAGGAAATTGAATAAAGACGAGAACTTGTACACCACTTAAACGACACAATTCCATAGATAAAACGCGAGAACAAACAACACAAATATTAGATAATTTATATATATGCATTGTAAATTAAATTAAATCTTCGTTTCTATGAAATCATCAAATGTTTTTTAGTAGTAGTAAACATCTTTATTTCTAAAAAAGGCTATCGACCTATCGGTCTTTTTGCCCTTGTTTAATACATGTAGTCTTAGTCTAAATAAAAAACAAAGATGAAAATTCTCTTATTCTAGGTTAATAATCTTATTAAATAAACTTTCCAATTCTAATGACAAGAAAAAATTATTTTATTGTCCAGTAGTCAGTTGCGTTTGTAAGTGTTCGAGTAGCGTTGATGTAGGGAAACGGAAGCGGGATTGTCTGGTTGGTCTTGTAAGACAAAGGGGATTCAGTATGGTCCAGTTGTAGGGGTTGTTTGTCCATTTTGTCTGTAGGTGTATGAGTCTTTCCGAAATCTTTGTCATGTTTGTGCGTTCGTATAGTAGTTGGGTGGAGGGGCTGTGTAGTGGGTTTTGGGAGTGTAGTGGGTCTTATTCGTGTTATTAGTCTTAGTGAAATTTGTTCTGTTGTTTGTATATAACGTTTTGTCCTTTCTGTTCCGTTGGTCATGAGTATATGTCCATAGTCTAGCAAGGGTCTACAAATAGCTTGAAATATTTTGGTGGCGGTGTTCGTGCTAATTCCTCTGTCTTTGTAGGTTAGTGATCGGAAGTGTTTTGTTCTCTTTATTGTTTCTGCCCTGATGTTTCGTATGTGTTTAGTGAATTTAAGTTTGTGGTCAATTGTGATTCCAAGGTATTTTACGTCGTTTTTTGGTTATGTCGTTTGGCCGTCTGCAGTTATTGCAGGGGAGTCAGCGTTGAGTCTGTGGTTTGTGAGCAGAAGTTGGTTTTTTGACGCGTTTGGTGTTAGTCTCCATTTATAAAACCATGTCATTGTGTTGTTTGTTAGTGTTTGGAGTCTTTGAGCTGCTCTCTCAGTAGTTTTGTCATGTACAATAAGTGCCGTGTCGTCTGCGTATTGTAATATGTATGCCGATCTGTCGATTTGATTTTTGTCTGGTAAGTTGTAATTGTATTTTTGTCATGGCTGTATATATTGTAGAGAATGTTTTTTATTATTTGTCAATTTTTAATTAATTATTTAAGTTGAACTTTTTCGCGTTATATAGAAAATAATAGGAATAAGATACCCAATTTTAATCTTTCGGGTTGCATATATATTTCAACGCATTGATTGGATGGTAACACATCATTTCTGTGTTAAACAACAACAATTGTGCTTTTCATAAATTAATCTTATAGTTTTCTATCATTTGCAGTGCAGTAAAATATGACAAAATGTGTGTTTTCTTAAGCAGCAAAATATAAATAGCAATAAAGGTTAAAGATTACTTTTCGGCATTTTCTTACAAAAGAAAACACCAAATAGAACTGCAAAATCACTAGTGGTTCATGATTTAATTTGAATTGTCGTGACTTTCAAGCCATTTTCAACATTTAGTTGAATTAACTTATTGTATTGCATTAACTCGCAGTCCGAGGCCTTAACTGTAATTTAATTCAAATTGAAGACTTAATGGAAATATTTCTAGTAGAGCCGATAATAGACTATTTTTAGATTTATTTTATTTTATTTACAGAGAGGCAATTCAATTTATTGAATTTGTCAAAGTTTTACACATTTTCAAATTCTTAGTGCACAAATAGGTGTTATAATAATGCTTGTCTTGGTCTACATCAAGAATTGACTCTTTCAACTATAACATCCGGAAATAAAAATTAACCACCCCCGATTTTGTGGCCATGCCTTGTTCTATCGTTTTATATGGAAAAATTTTATTTCGCAATCTGCATAGTACGTGTTAGTTACAACTACTGAAAACAATTATCAACGCTCCCACTTTCACACTCCCTGTTGTTTCAACAGTTAGTTCATTTCAATGCTGCTTAATAGACATACAGAATACATTTAATTCCCGATCTCTCAGACATAAATAAATCTACTAATTTAATTAACTTTTCCATACTGGGCTTTTATTTTCGGAACGCAACGACTTAATTTGCAAAAAAGACCTACTTATTTAAATTACACGTTTGTTTTCGATTTATAAAAGTTAGCAGAACAGAATAATAAATAACATTTCCCCGTTTGGTGTGAATGTATAAAATAAATTCGCTAATCAAATGACTTGATTTCGCCTTTGAACGAAAACTTGTTGTTTGCTTAGATTGTTAGGAACACCATTAAGCTTCTTTTATATCCATTAATTACACACCCGAGCAAATGCAGTAATGAGGCCGTTTAGAACCGATAACAATCCAGTAAATTCAAACCTTTTATTAAAACTTTTCTGCATGCTATCCATACAATGACCAAAACATTCCCAACAGCCTCAGAAACAACTTTGTGCTTTAGCAAACTCGCCGTTTCATAATAGCGCTAATTTCCTCACAAATGATTAATTATCAACAATTAAAAAATATCCTGTAATAATGGCATAGAGAGTATTGCATTGTCCGTACACATGAATAGATTGTGAGTACGGGCCGCGCCTTTGCCTAACGTAATTTCTAATGATTCTGCTACGTCACCTGATTTTTTCCCTGTCATATTGCAATATCTTATACCTTATGAACATGAGCAGACCTAATAGCTGAGCACTTACTCATACCGTTCGTTCCCAAGCGATGGAAATGCATAAAGCCGCCCACTCCGCCTTAAGTCTTAAGAGCAACCGTACTTATCTCTTCTGGTAATACTGCGCGATCTTCTTAAAGCTGATGCTCCATCTAGGCTTACCTGCACTTACACGAATTTAATACACTATGGGCATTTAATTTAGCTAGGTCTTGCGTAATTACGAAGCTGGACTTTGGGAGAATAGATGAGTTTACGCTTCGGCTAATAAACAAAGCTGCTTTATCATTAGCTTTTTATAGATACCAATTTCCTTACAAGCCGGGTTTCTAGTCACAATTTAGAGACAACAACACAACACACATGCAGACATTATAGACGAAGTTTTTCGCAATTTAAATGAAAATTATTAAATTATATTCCGATTCGTTGACAAAGGCTCTTTGGCCAAGTTTAAGAAATTGGGAAGGCTCAATTTTGTGTCAGAAATAGCAAAAAAACTCATAACTTTACTTATAGTCCTCAGTCCTCAGCAATGAGCAACAAACTCACAAGAAAAAGACATACAAGCTTATCCACAGAGGACTTAGTTACAGTCACTTTGTTTTCTTTCGATTTTGTTCTCTTCATTTTTCATTTAATTTTCTTTTTATTGTCTTAATCAACAAAACATCGATTTAGCAACACCGATGGACCGTTTGTCTTTTACCTCAGAATTTAAATCTATTAATTATTGATTCTTCATTTTAAGCCATAATTTTCACGCTCTATTTTATTCTATTTCTTTACTTTTAATTTCTATGGTCCTAATTGCCACATAAAAACGTCAATGATAAAATAATTGTATCGAATTTATTGTAATTCATTCGTTTGGACTTTGTATTTGAAAACATTCTCAGTCTAAAAGTCAGATCTTCGTATGACTAAAATTTTGCTGGTTCCCTGAAGACATTTTATAGAATTAGTCATCATAGTGAATCAACTTCTGTCACCGCTCTGACTGAAATTAACAAATATCGAAGATGTTTAATGATATTATCATTAATTAAGCACGTTACAAAATAATATATTTAAAGTATTCAATTAAAATCTGAGAAAACAAAAAAACTTTTTAATTGTTAACACAGAGGCTTGTGAAAATGTCCAAAGTCTGTATATGATGCACACATTAGTCATGATAGTCTAATGTTGTTTTTCAACCAAGTCACCTTGATAAATAAAATCGCAAAAGAATGTCAATGAAGTGTTTACTTACTAGAAAAAGGGAATATTAAATACGTGTAAAGCTTCTTAATTGATGTTCATCCTTTGTTAATAATGTTACTTAAGTAACGTGTCGAGAATAGCTGGAATTAAAAACAATATATGTTTTTACTTATTAAAGAGAATATTTAGAATTTTCCAAATCATACTCACTTTCGTTCATTAAGTCATCATTATAAATACTTCTCCTTTCGTCAAAAAAACCTCACTTATAAAACGTTTGAAATACGTATAAAGCAGATACTATTTTCTGCAAAACAAACGATTTCAACAAAAAATTAGCGTCATATTTTTAAATTGGAAATTCTAGAAAGATACCTATTAAAAGTAACATAATATAAAATCGAATTTACTTTAGTTCTTTAACCAATCAGACGATTTTGCTATTCCGACATTGCTCTGGCGCCATCGATATCATTTGTGCCGTCCATTTCGAATGAATTGAACTATCTCAATATAAAATCTTACACAAATTGGGTGGAAATTGATTTCTACAAAGAGTTTCCAAAGTTCAGCAAATGAATGTCAAACAAAATACGTACAAACATTTTTCAAGCTTTGTTCGTTTTTTTCAATTATTTTCTTAATAGATTTTTCGGTTGATTTGTAATATTTCGAGTTTAGGTGCGTTTAGGACATAATAATTGCAAGATATGCAAAATTACGTAATAAATAATTATAATAAAGACGATTAAAACGTGCTGTTTAAACGATTCTCAAACACAGAAACAACGATCATTTTTAAATGGACTGTTCTGTGTACGAACATAAATTTGAACCATTTTGTATCATGTACGTGAACATGATACCGGTACCGGTACTGCTCAGAACATAAAGCATTTTACAATGTACTAGAAACTAAAAGGTTCCTTTTACTTAGACACAGGAATAAAGTTCGTATACAATAAATATCAATAATCCATTCATAAATTGGGTTTTTTCTATTGTATTGTGATTGACATTATTTTTTTTAATTTTCAAAATCCTTTAAACATATTAAGTTTCATTCATTTTCCACTCACTTTGTGCAATTTTTTCGTAATGGACACAAATAATATCAATGGTGCCACAACGATGTTGTGATAAGAAATTCGTCTAATTAGACAAAAGAAATTTATTCTTAAAATGTGCAGTTTAAAAACAATTTTAGAGTGATAATTGTTTCAAGACTATTTTATGGATTAATTCATTTTAATAAAAGCGAAATTCTTTATGACAGATGCTTACTTATTTCGGTTCAAGGAAAGTGCACAATATTTTTTAAATAAATTTTTATTAAAGCATTTGGTGGGTATTTGCTTAATACCTTGATTCTGAATAAGTTACTTGAATAACTAGACGCTAACTTAACATTAATTGCAATGACGAAACCTTAATCAACCTAGAATCATTATGCGAATTTAATGATGGATTTTCTTTTGTGAACATTTCATATTGACATTCTCTTGCGATTTCAATTATCAAGCTGACTATTGAAAACGATAGCATTAGATCATCATGGCCTTATGCGTTCATCATATGTGGCATTTGCAGACCTATGGATTTTAATAAAGCTGGCTCACCTAAAATGAAAGTTAGTTTTTGCATTTGCGCTACATAGGACACAATTAACTATACGAATGAGGGCAGTGTTTTTCAAATACGGAGGAATCCATAAACGGCAAAATCGAGGGTTCAGTTCTTTTTATAATGTTTAGAAGTTGAAGGATGAAAATTGGGGCATTTCTTAAAGTAAATGGTGTTTGTTCGGTAGAATTCTGCATAAAACGTGTGTTGGCTAATCCATGTAAGTAACAACAGTTTTTATTGTCGATTACTGCTGATGCCTCTTTCGTTGTGTAGAAATAATTGCAAAATTTCAGACATGCATTCGTTAATGATCAGCTCTAAGCAAACTTCGCTCTCAAGCTCATGCTTCTGAACCCACTCAAGAAAACATGATTGCTGTTCTTCTTCTATTCACTTAGAGTCTATCCATCCATTCCACAATCTGGATCCAGAATGAGTGCTTGATAAAGAAGAGTCTTTGTTGGTTCGAGTTTCGAGCTCGAGAAAATTGTTTCAGAATTGATTTTTACCACAGTGTTAATCCGTGCTCATTTTCAAAATGTTTCACAGTACTTATGTTCATGCAACTCTTATTTGCTTGCAATTGATCACTTACAGAATTCTTCAAGTAATTGTTCCTTGGTAACTTTCAATGAACCAGCACATAGTAAGCTGGTTCAATTCTTTTTGAACTTGAACATTGTTTGTGACTTCCTGATTCTGCGAGAAGTATGCGAGTAGTAAAACGAGATGTACGGGTTCTGTCGCATATTAACATTAAATCAGTAGCTTGGATTCCGGCCACTTTAATTACATTGGAGGTGAAGTTGAGTTTCAAAGAACAGTTGTTAGGAGAATAGAATGCAGATAACCGCAACGTTCGGGCCAAACATTGGATGGTAATTGCAGCGCAAATAATTAGTTGGCTACACGAAGGCCCTCTTTAGAGGCTGATCTCGATGACCTACATTATAGCTCTACTAACTTTACGGATATAGAAAATCTGCTTCAGAAAGGTGGATTTCAATTTAGCTTCGAAATCCACGAAAAACGATTAGAGAAGTCAATATTGAATAGTCAGTCAAAATCCCATAGCTAGTGGAAAAAGTAAACTCCAAACATTACATCCAAGCAGACCTCTCGATCTACATGTTTACTGTTCAGGAAGCTGGTTAAGTTTGCAATTGTATAAAATAATCAGATAGACACAAAGAAATGAGTTGAAACTAAAGGTGATATTCATCACTTCTATTTTGATATGATAATTGCCTCAGAAGAGAATGTTTTAGATTATAGATAGGATTCCAAAGCACTGCACAGTTATAATATCGAGTTACCATGCATGTGGGTTCAACAGCTGACATTAACACGGGCAAGTTCATAATGCTTTAAAGGCCATACCAAACAGCTCTTTTTACTAGGAAAAGTTGCCTCTGTTCCAACACTAATTATTATAGAGAAGTGAACAAAATGCCAACCATATGAAAAACACGGTAATCGCGAAACAAAGCTGTAAACCAGGGCTTTCAAAATCGTGCATTCTTATCGCAACGACATGAAATATTTAAATGAAAACACCCGCCTTTTTATTCTGCCTTCGCACAATAAGGGAGTAGGTCCGTAACTTTAATAATAATGGATTTCTGCATATACTTCCTCATTATAAATTCCCGTCCGAGGTGTTAAATATTGAAATGTTATTTCTATGTTAATGAGTCTTAAGACCATTACTCACTAAGCATCGTCATTGAGTACTGCTTGGGCAATGAGTTTACAGGACTGTATTCAATCGAAAATGGAAATAAGAAATACAATTTTCTACAGTATTTTTACATTATTTTGGGCACATTTTCTGCCCTAGAAAGTGTAGCTGAATGATGAAATAAAGGTAGGAATGTGAAAACCAGTCGAAACAACCAGTATTAATTAATCAAGCTGATAGAAAATAACGAAAGAGTTGTAAATAAAAACCCGAATTGAAAGCAACGAAATTATGTGGAAAATGACAGTGACTAGATTGGAAGCTTTGCAATATTAAGGAAAGTTACAATTGCAACAAGTATTAATAATGGAGAAAAAACAGCTTGCAGAAATAATTTCCAGAACAATATGTTACGATAGCAAAATACCAGTTGCATATTACACGCGATTAAGCTTTTTTGGGTACATAACCACCCAAAGAGAAAGAGAAAAAAGATCCAGAATTTCGATTCTTTCGATTTTTGATATCCGAATTGAGGTTATTTGCTAGTAAATTTTAAGGTGTTATTTTCTAGACTAGCTCAGGACTTTCTTGGAATTCCAATAGAAAACCTCAAAACCCTCTGAATCTTGAAATTTTATCCCGAATAATGCACGAGTTCAAACAGCAGACGTTTAAAATAAACAAGCATTTGACTTCAATTTTCGCGAAGTTTCATATTGGATCTTTCGAATACATTTTATGTCTTTAATAACTTTTAAACTCCGATTTGTAATTTGAAAACTTCCTTTTCTTAAAGCAGACCCTCACATTGTTGTAAGTAAGTATTTTGAATTAAATTGTTGTAAGCACATATTTTACAAACGGAGTCAGATAGTAGAAGTGTTTGAAGTGATCTACAGACATGTAGCTAAAGCACTTTAGTCCTCAATTATTAACGTAATCTGATTGTAAACATAAAAAATTTCGTGTTATTCAGTCAACTGTATTTTTCGAAAAAAGTTCTGAAATAATCCAATTGCTGCTTTCCGCTAAACCAGCAAAAAGAACTAGTTAAGACCTTCAATAATGCCAACGATCAATCTACTTTGTTCCTCAGTGAAACATAAAATCATTCTTTATGAAAATCAAATTTTTATAGGTTTCAAAATGCCTTTTAAGCTGCAATAATTCGTCAAACTCCAACGATAAATAGGCTTTGCATCTTATGATTTAGATTTATACAGAAAAAATCACACGTACTGATGTAATACGTACAAAAAATTACATAATAAAACCGCATGCAAAATGTAATATTTTTTTTATTGCTATTCAGCTTCGGAAAGTAGGAAAGAATTATGTAATAGGGAGGTTTAGAAGGAAGCGAAAAGGGATTGTCAAATATCCCCCAGATTTTTACTCCCTAGAGTTTTTTGAATAGGAGGAACTGCGAGTTCGATTATTTAGCATCAAGCTGCAAAGGCCTTCATACATTAATATGAGCGAACATCTAACTAACATTAAAAGCAACAATTTTTACATAATTAACAGCAGCAAACCTTGTATTCACTTGAAATATACATAGAAATTTACATATTCTCAGATCCGTTCCTGATAACCAAATGATTTTTCATTGCGCCTTTCGCTTTTAGGTGCGCTCAGCATGTATTTGCAAGTAACATTACTATTTCTCTGGAAGTGTAGGATTGTCATTGTTTCGTTTATTATTAATACTTATGCGGTCATTTGTCATAGATGCCGTTACTCTAGAAAGAAATAATTCCGAAGCGAATCACCGGGATTTCTTGGATGCGATTGTCATATAATGGAGCGCAGACACGGATAATTTATCATTACTGTTTATGTTTTACCTCGACGAGTTGTAGGTGGTGAAATTGCTTTTGGGGGTGGTTACTGAGGATTGAAACGTAAAATACGACTAAATGCTTGATCAGATAATTTGCAATGGCCCGTATAATAATAATAAAACGGTACTGTTGAGTGCACTTATTGCACTGCAAATAGGCAAAGCAAAATTTGATATTTGTTTTTAAATTTTAAGCGTGGGAGAAATTGACAATTAAAGCATATTTCATCTTTTAATTCGTGTAAGTTCACACAATTCATATATCTAACTATAGTTAATAGTATAATTAAGGGTTCAATTTCTTGCTTCATAATTTTGGATTTAAATTACAGTTTGTTTCTGTAATCTGTGTTGCAACAATGAACTTTCTGGAAAAAAGTATTAACTTAACTTCATATAAAATCAGTACTGGATAATAAGCTTCTGGTAAAAAAACCAACAAAGTTTTAATTATTTTCGAAAAAAAAGAAACCCTGAAAAATGCAAATGATGCACCATTGACTTTCTAGCGTAGATATACCTCATTTATCACATCGATCATTATAAAACATTTAGTAGCATCGTCTGTTGTATATTTAACAATGCATTTTAATGCATTCTTAGACTGTTGATACAAACTTATTTAAAATTTTCACTCTTTCACCAAAACTTACATTAATATGTTTGCTACATGCATATAGTTCAGGCTTTTGGTCTTGTTCACATCGGGCACTCACCTGAAAAAAAACAAATCAGATTTAAAACAAAATCGAAAGACAAGCAGTTAAAGCAAAACAATAAAGGCAACTGTCAAATAAAAACCAAATTATTACACATTCATCATTTTGCACAGCAAGTTTTAATTTTTTTCTTAATACGTTCACTCAATAACTGTTCGTCCTTTTGTAATGAACGGGATAGGTTTCTTGCAGCCATTATGTGCTTGTAAATGAGATATTAACGGCCAGCGTCAATACAGTTTAATTATATTACGATTTAAGAAATTCCTCCGATCATCAAACGACGGTTTTGAAGTTATGTGTACCGGTTTTATGAATAAGGATTGCCATTGGTTGCGACAAAAACGATAATTTATGCTCGCATTTAGCAAATTATGGCAAAAAACGTATCTGGTATGTCAACTTTTGTACCATATCAATTACTTGTCTTGAATTTTTCCCATATTAATGGATATTGTTTCCTGTTTAGCCTCTATGAATTTGAAAAATACAAAATGATTTTTAAAGCTAATTTATAATCCAAAAATAAATAAACGACAGTCATATTATGGTATAAATACCAGTGCAGATTGTACCAATAGAAACTGTTCGTTTCTGAGCCTGTGCATGTTCAAAAGCAGAATATTTTCCAGTTTTACAAGAACAACTGATTTACATTTCTTGTCGCAGCCCAATTTATACACGAGGTGTCTGATACTCTTAAGCTTTGCCGAAGAATACCACTTAATTAAAAATTATCTTAACAGGTTTCTCAGACCTCTTACAGTGAAGGAACTGCAATTAAAATGTATATTTTTCCCGCCATTTTTATTCCCTAATGTTACAAATTTTGGACTTTCAACAAAAGTAATTAATTTAATCAAAATTATAACGCATTAATGGTTGAACAAGGAAAATAAATATTGGCCCTACAAATACAACTCAGTTATACCTGAATGCACTCCTCTGAAGTGAAATCACATTGATCGGTTATACCTTACAATTCCGGAACTATTAACTCCATTTTCCAAAATGGCCAATTCATAGACTCAGACACTCTTGTCCCACTACAAAGCATATCGAAAATACCTTTTTACCACACTCTCCAGCTAACAATACGACTTGGGTCTATATAGCCGCATAATTCTTCTGTCCCCTCGAGGGCCTTCTGAAGGGTCTTCTTTTGTATGAAATCATTCACGTATTCTTTTCCTTCATTATGCGCCAGGTGGAACCGACGATCAAGGTATTGGTATTTGTAAAATGATATTTTAAATGTTTCCGACTTGGATATGGTAGGGCTAAGTTTCTCCGATCGACAACGTTGTAGGGGAGAGTTTGAAAAGCAGCCCAATATTTACGTATTATTGTTAAAAAAAATATCAAGTTTCCTACAAATATTTCCTGAATATGATTCGATTATCAAAATATTTCGTGAGGAAATTTGTATTATATTTTCGATCCAGTTGGCCAAATTTTTCTAAGTTTTCTAGTTGATTAGATTTAATTCAATTATGCTCGAAACATGTCTTAGATTGAAGGATCTATCTAATATATCCAGGGATATCCATAAAACTAATGATGAAGAAAACAAAATATGTTTTTTATCCCCGAAACAATTAAAGCATAAAATTCTCAAAATGCAACTTACAGGGTGAATGTTCTTTATTCTAACAATAGAAAATATATGTTCGGACACAAATAAAGCCTGATATGAATAAATATATAAAATATAGTGATGAAAATACAAAGAAGTGAAAACGAAATATTTACTTAAACATTTTTTTAAGAACAATTTTTTACACTAAAGAACATTGGAACTTTCTGGCATTTTCTGCGCCGCGCCGTTAAAAGGTTCTGATGCAAGTTAGTATGGATTTCAAAATGTGCTAATCTCGGGCACCCCAGGAACAACTTCGACTCTATTAGACCCGAGGGTGCCTGAAATAATCACATTTCGAAATCTGTACCTACTTACATCAGAAAAAGGAACATCTGTTCGCTCTTCCTACCAAAAACAAACCGAACTGTTTAGGGCATTTTTCATTCAAAGACCACAAATCTTCAATTATTTCAAGTTTTTTAATGGAAGATAACAACGCTACAAATCTTTAATGGATTTTTCTAAATCATCAATCCTTTTTATTGCACAGAGTCACTGTTTCACAGTACAGAAGGTTTATGTTCACAACTTCACATATATTGTTGCATTTTCATAAAATTGTTTAAAATAAAACCATCATATTGGAAATAAATAATTATTACACTATTGTTCCCCAGATGAATAAAATTACTAGAGAAACATCATGCTGATTTCATGTCAAACATTAAACTTCTGTTTAGATGGTTTTGTTTAAAAAAAACATTCAAAGGTGCACATTCATAACATTTCTGTTTTTCCAGCTAGGCAAACATTGCACTATTTTTCACTATTCTATATCCCAATCAAAAACTCAATTGCTACTTTTAATAATGATAAAAGAAATAGAAAGTCTAGGAAAGAATTATAATTGGCAGGTCCTCTACATTTTTTCCACAAACTCTTCTGAATATCTTCCATAAGATCAATGTAACTCCATGTGATGCGAACTTCAACACCAACGATTTATTTGCTAGATATTCCAGATAAGCATTCACCTAACAAGCTCCCATGCTAAACAATTATGCAACATGTAGATATCTACAACAATATATCGTATCTAATGCAGGTTTCGTGTTAGAGAAAGTCAAGCAAAAGTTAAGCAGCATATCATCTACAGGATCTGTATTATTTGTATTATCGTATTGGTATGGTTGCGAAGTTGAAGCAAAAGCGAGATTGCCTTATCCCCAATCAGTTTTCGGTTGTTTGCATGACCAAAAATAAATATTCAAATTATTTGAAATGCAATACCGGCCGCCTGCAACGTTGTTTGCTTAAATCAAATATTGCAATATTATTTTGTTGTGCGGGAAACTGTTTGTCTGCGTATTTGGCACTTATCGCCTTTGCACCTTGACTGCACCATCTGCATATTTCAAGGATCAGTTATAATTTTATGGAATTTGCCAGTATATATTTTCAAGTGTGAACTAGGCCTAACTGACCTAAAAAAACATTACTCATAAAAAATGAGGTGACTTTTTTTAGGTGGTTTAGGTAAAATTATTCCAGTTTCGGGTCACGTAAAGCTTAGCTTTAGCTTACCGTTTAAATTTTAATGAGTTATAACTCACAATGCAGCAACAACTCAAACAACTCAAAAGCCGCAACTCAACACAGTGTTACCCATGCCTACTGTGAACTGATCTTTAAGTGGGAGTTTCAACAATAAAATGAAAATTTAATGAACATCAGATATTCGAATAAAAACTCTCTTTAATGTGCTTTCCTTTTTCACATTGAATACATTCATATACGTAATTGATAGTAAAAGCAATTGATCGATGTTTTCAATACTTTTCAACTCAAATCGTTTTCCGAATGCAAAGAATGCTGATGTTCCATAAATAATGAGTATTTATAAAACGCTCACCTAAATGACTATTGGTTTTACTACTAGTCTTTCATACATTTTCCATTTGCAATTACTAGTAATAACCAACCAATAAAATGAAAACTACTTCAAATTATTCATAAAATCCACCAAAAATTGCCGATGCCTATCAATACTCATTCTATCGATCACTACCCGAATAAATATTATGATATGACCTCAAATCGTGTATGTCAGCACTGAAATTAACCCAAATTCCCAAGTAACATTATTGGCCTTTATGATATATAGGCTTTTAACCACAAAAGTTTAAAATATGTATTGTTTCAGCTAAGTGCTTTTTTTATTGATCACTTTAGAAAGTGACTCACATTAACATTAATCTGCAGATATTGCTATTTATCAAAGTACTTCAACACGAAAGAAGAAACCATTTGAAATGTGTCTGCGAAGGAAGTTCATTATTTTTAGACACCGAGTCTGATTACCAACCGAATTATCACGCATTTCGACGTTGGTCAAACAAACTAGTCATGAATTCTTGTGGCTTGGCTCGACTGTATTGTAAATTGATTTACCATAACTTCAGAAGAAATTGAGAATACCTTAAATAGCCGAAGCAAAGTTGCGTTGATGTAGAACGATAAATATACGAAAATCATTAGATATTCTCAGCTTTGACAGTAGGAATAATAATCGTTTGACCTCAAAGTATGCATTCTATAAAATGCGACAAAATAACATTGAACTTTTGCTGTAAATTGTAACCACTTTCATAGAAGACTCGAAATTCACGCCCCCTAAGCATCGTCTTTTTTGTCAACAATCGAAGCCAAATTGTTAAAAACCGCTTCACTTTTCAACCCAATTTGGGGGCATAGATAAGGAAAAACCTTCGATGAGCTCGGTGTAGAGCAATCTGTAAAAGTACAATGTGAACGATTCGCAAGAAAACTCGTTCTCGTAGAATGTTAATCGATTGCTAAGTTACTTCCTGTGGAAATGTAATATTTTGAAAGGTAATTCTAACAATCTGAAAGTGATTTACAGTGGAAAAATGACTAGAAATAATTCAAACTGTGACTCACATGGTGCATGGGGTGATTTAGAAATTGGACACAGACAAAGAACAGATTGAGAGATATGGAATTCGCCAGTTCATGTTCTTTGTCGGGTTTGAATGGCACATCCTTGAATTTCTGACGCGATAAAAGCAAACGACTTGGCTTCATACCCTTAGGCAAATACTCAAGTTTAATCATTTCTTTCATTTTTATCTCAGCTCTTGCGCTTATTACATCAGTAAAGCGAGCAAATATGCGAGTACATGAATTCTGATAGATCACGAGTTTTAATTAATAATGAGAAATTTACTCCACAACGGTAACAATAATGCATTTAAATTAAACAATTATTAGTTTAATTGAGATTGACACATAGATAATGAACAGGGTTATAGAGGCCACTGTAGAATTCACTTCGGATAATTAAATGATTTGTTGTCTTGCATTTTCTTTTCAATTGTACCACAATTGTGTAAGAAATGCATCGAACTGCTTTTGCAAAATGTATCACTGTTGATAGTTACTTACGTCTACAAGGAAAATGATTAATTTGTTTAAAACTAGCGGATAATTGTACTTAATATAGTTAATTAATCCTATAAATCAATAAAATGACATGCATGGCCTTCATCAAATATCAGAATTGATCTGGAATCTCGACAATCTAGAATGGTTGTTATTAAAATATAGTCATAAAAATCAATTAGAACACAAAGACTCAAAATATATTAGTGTCTATGTCGATAAAAAATTACTGTCTGTAATTAACAGTTGATTAAAATGTTCAAATTTAATTAATGTTTCACTCGATAACATCAAGCTGAACTCATTTACCTCTAAAATCTGGATAAAACTTTGCCAAGCTCAGATTTTGCTAGTTCATTAAGCAATATTAACTATTAACAGGAACCTGAAGTAGGAAGAACATCGTCTTAGCATTTGCACTATATTTCCACGCGTGTTAAATTGATTTTCACTGGCATTTCATCTAAATAACATAACTATAAAATATACTTATGCAGTGCAATACACAACTGATCAATTTCGCATTTGAATACAATCGAAATATCCTGAAATGTAATTTGTATTTTAAAATGTGGTTTTGTGTAAAAAATTACATAAACTTTCAGCTGAACGCCTCAAAATGTTTTGCTTTGTGTACCTGTTCGAATAAAATCCTTGAATTTTACACCTTTAGAAACACTCTATATTTCAATGAAATGAATAAATATCTGTATACGGTTGCGTTAGTAGGATTTTTCTATATTTTTCTAATATCCCATAACCGTCCATCACAATAGTTAATTTAATATACCAATTCGATAAATCTTCCCTTAGTCTAGTCACTTAATGTCGTCTTAATTATAATATATGACAAAAATCGGCCAATTTATTTCAAACACTATTCCCTCCGACGAAGCCTTTACGGCATTTTTATTCAAATAATAATCAGGATAATAACATTCATTATATCTTCAACGTTCTCACGGATAGAAACATTGACAGTCAGTGAACAGCGTAACATATATCATAGAGAGTCATTTCAACCATTTTAGTATTAATACCAGTAGGAAGTTCGTAGGTGTATAACAAAAAGACTCCAACGTACTTAACATTAATCTAAGAACGACCATCTCGATTATTATACGAGATTGTTTGCTGAAGCTTTTAATTTTCCACTGATTCAACCGCAACAATACAATTCCGGATAATTTTATCATTGGGTTTAATTTGCTGAAAGAAATTGTTGTGTTTATATGGTATAAATTACTTTCGTCTGCTTCGCTCTAATTGGGGAAACAATTTGTCTTCTTGTGAGTACGAAGCATTCGAGGGAGTTTTCACATAAACCTCATAGAACATTACTTGATTGGGGATGGAAAATGTGTTTCAATTTGGAAACTAAACCCAAATCACAATTTGAAATTATCAAGTTTCATTTATCAAAAAATCTCGATGGAGAATACAATTCTCCTTTATCATCAAATTTTGAAACTGTAGAAAAGGAATCAGTCAGCCTCGAACGAAAGTTGCAACGAGTTTCGAATATACACTCGAATTTGTTTTGTCTTTTTGTATTTATCTATTCACGACGCTTTGAATGACGAATGGAAAAATCGCTTATCAGTTTTCACTTCATATACCTACCAGCAACATCATCATATTGCATGCAACCGCATCGCTCTGATTATTATTGAATAGATTTCTCAATGTTCGGCTTGTGCACTTGTTTTACATTTTGTCAATTTAACATTATTTATAGTTTATTTCCCAAACATTTGAGAGAATTTAAGTATTTTACTAATACCCCACAAAAATAATCAAATCGTGCGGTTAATAACCATAGCAAAAAGGTCGATTTCAAATAAATTTCATGCTTGTTATATGGACGAGTGTCTTAGATTTTGGTTCTGTATTTATTAGTGAAGCAAATATTGCCAAAGTCTTTACTAACCACTGAACCTTTAAAAAACTAAACTGGACGTAATTGACAGTTTCAGAATTTGTATAGTCTATATCTTGTTTCTTCAACTTCTGCAGTTGTTGGATGATGGGTGTTTTTGGGTAAAATATCAATTTCAATGTGCCATATGTGCGGCCATGCGGTGTTCCACTATGGGCGTAATTTGGGAAAAGTATAAATCTTTCTTTTATTCTAAAACCGACGATTTGCGAAGGTTGCTTAAGTATTGTTAATTGTATAAGCCCAATAATAACGATTTAAATATACTGATTAGCAACTATATTCTCCAAAAATGATTTCCTCGTCAAGTTGCCATTTTAATACCTTAGAATACTACACACTCAGACCGTTTCTGATAGATCTAATAGGCTCTTACAAAGTATAGTTTAGCAATCAATTTAAAAACAATTTCATGGTACCCGATAGATATTAAGCTTAATTTAATAACTGCGCTAAAAGCCTCGTTTCGTAATTACAACAATATTTCTGCACATGAACTGAAATAGCATATACTGTAAACTATAATAAATTGAAGATGTAATGATGAGAAAGACTATTTAAGAGCTTTCTTTGAATTTTAACTTGACTTTTATTGACGAATACCATTCGGTTCTTATAAATTCAATGTCAAAAATTTACAGCTTTTGAAGAATGTTTCAACTGATTGCAAACATCGGTTTAATGAAAATACGTTTTTTTTCAACGGTTCAAATTTCATTAAGCAAACGAGTTGTGCAGGGATTAGTAACGAGTAGTAGTAAACATCTTTATTTCTAAAAAAAGGCTATCGACCTATCGGTCTTTCTGCCCTTGTTTAATACATGCAGTCTCAATCTAGATAAAAAACCAATATGAAAATTCTCCCATTCTAGGTTAACAATAGTAGTAGTAAACATCTTTATTTCTAAAAAAGGCCATCGACCTATCGGTATTTCTGCCCTTGTTTAATACATGCAGTCCCAATCCAGATAAAAAGCAAATATGAAAATTCTCCCATTCTAGGTTAACAATGTTATTGAATAAATAAGATTTCAGTGGCAAGAAGAAATTATTTTATTGTCCACTAGTCCGTTGCGTTTGTAAGTGTTCGAGTAGCGTTAATGTAGGGAAACGGAAGCGGGATTGTCTGGTTGGTCTTGTAAGACAAAGGGGATTCAGTATGGTCCAGTTGTAGGGGTTGTTTGTCCATTTTGTCTGTAGATGTATGAGTCTTTCTGAAATCTTTGTCATGTTTGTGCGTTCATATAGTAGTTGGGTGGAGGGGTTGTGTAGTGGGTTTTGGGGGTGTCTTATTCGTGTTATTAGTCTTAGTGCAATTTGTTCTGTTGTTTGTATATAACGTTTTGTCCTTTCTGTTCCGTTGGTCATGAGTATATGTCCATAGTCTAGCAAGCGTCTACAAATAGCTTTATACATTTTGGTGGCGGTATTTGTGCTAATTCCTCTGTCTTTGTAGGTTGGTGATCGGAAGTGTTTTGTTCTCTTTATTGTTTCTGTCCTGATGTTTCGTATGTGTTTAGTGAATTTAAGTTTGTGGTCAATTGTGATTCCAATGTATTTTACGTCGTTTTTTGATTGTGTCGTTTTAATCGGCCTTTTTAATTAACTTGCATTCATGAAATAATTGCAAATGTTAATGCAAAAGTGATGCAAGACCCTTTTTAAATGTTGTAAGAAACAGTTGTTGACTTTATTTGATTAACTTAAAAAAATAGCATTAAGCCTATATTAGGAACAACATCTTATCAACTTACCAGCTGAATTCCTCCATGAAAACTGTTATTGTTCGCACACACAAGAAACTATCCCTATATGCACGTCGATTTCTTATTTCGAATTATGATTGGATTTTATTTTAACAGGGCCTAGCTTAGTAATAAAAATTTACGAACGTAGGAAGCGAATTAAAAATAAACCTCTATAAAGTCTAATAATAATTTTAGATAAACGTAAAAGAAGTGGAAACAAAAACCTTAGTGGGATTTAAACCGTTTTTCATATTAACTTGGTAACAACTTCCGGCTGAAGAGGACAACTAAGCTCAACGACAACATTAGATACAAAACATCTAATTAATGGGCAATTATTTAGCGTGTTAAACAAAGTCAATAATAAAGTTTTAGATAAATCTAATTTATTGCAAAATTTGATTTCCCAATAAAAGTTGGAGGACTTTGACTGTTGGCGATTCAATTACTTAACACAAAGTCAAACTCTCAGGCGAAATTTTAGTTAAACGAGAGCCCATGTGTACGGAAAATATGCATATGTCCTCAAGCGTTTGAGTTTCAGTTTCAATATTTTGAAAGAAAACAGAGCAGTGCGATTTGAGATGAGCTTGAAAGCTGCATTGGGGTATTTCGAGAACTTTTGCGTCCGTTGGATCTATAAATAAAATAATAACTTGAAGGCAACTAACTCTATACGTATGTACGAATCCTTCAAATGATTCGCCCAAGAAAGTGTGGTAATTTTGGGCAAAAGCATTCAACGATATTGCTAAAACTCTTTGTTGTCATTCAAGGCAAACCAATTTGTTTTAAAGTTGTGTTTCGGTGACTTCTCTGTGGCAGGCTTTTCTTTTAATTTTTATCGGTTTCCAAGTTGTTACCATTTTATTGTTTCTAGACATGCACCTGTTGTCAGGAAGTAATATGTCTTAATTAGCCGCCACTACATAAGGAAATGTATAATTTAGTTATTTTGATTCCCATAAAATGGTCAGGAGCTTCGAGTGAGTGTGTGCTTGGAGAATCATTATCTCAAAGCCAGCTTTTTACTGAATATTTTGTTCGTAATGAATATTATAAATTAAGTTCTTCACACAACCATTACTTGTCATATATTGCAATATAATTAGTGTCGTTTATTTCTTGTTTCGTTGGCGATTTCTTTGTCATCGCGACTGCCGGATTGAAAAGGGGGATCCGAGACGAATTGAGTATTTAAATTAGAATCTTCTCCACTCTATACTTTAGCAATTATCCAAAGAATACATTATTTTTTAACGATCAATTTTCCTTCTACTTGACGTGAAGGTAGCTAAATGTACGCAAATTATTCGGAAGAATAAGTGTACACTCAGATGTGTTACCTAGTACTACATTTTAATGAGGTTTAGTTAATATGACGCTACCTATTGAATCTTCTGTTAATGAATGTATTTGCCCGTTAAGTTCTTCCAAAGAAATATGAAATAGGTGCAAATAGCAACATTAATTATTTAAATGGCATAGCCTGTGCAGAAGAAGTATTTCTCAATTCCCTGTACAAATACCTACTAAGTTATTTGTTTTTTTTATAATTCAGATTATTTAATAGCAATCAAGTCAAGCTTCTTCGTCTACATTCCAAATATTCTGCATAATAAGAACGTCAAATTCTGCGTAAACTTACCCACATTGTTGTTTCGTTAACTATTAATAAAAGTGAATTAAATCATGACTGCCATTGTTGTTATTTGCACACTTTTTTGAAAAACTCGTCATTCTCCAAGGCTAAAGTGACAAAGGAGCTATTATGCAGCAGGTTTTGTTAAATTGGTAGCAGTAAAAATAAGATAATGCTTTATGTTAAACCGGGTCCATTCTTCACGCATAGGACAAAGCTGGATAATTTGATAACAAAATAATGAAAATTACTCTTTGACGTGAAATTTATCTAGTAGGTATTTCTATAAAACTATCAATAAAAATTAGTATTTTTGAGTAAGATACTTTCAGAAAAGCTTGGTAGTTCGTGAAAAATAACAGACAGAAAGGTGGTTATTTGATTAATAGATTTGCCATATTTCGAAGACTAATCTTTGTCTTTGACTTTGTCGCTAAAGATTAGATATTTTTTATTCCAATGTATTCTAAGTAATTATTAAAAGTACAGTCAGGAAAATATACGAAACGATATTTTTTATATTTATATTTGTTTCAAATTGATTTAACAAATGCCACATTCTCAATTAATCATTACACGAAACGAATAACGAAAATCCTATATACTATAAAAATAAATTGTTAGTCAGTCAATTGCCGAATTAAGCAGAGGCTTAAGATCAACGTAAAAAATTAAATATAGTTTAGTTTCCTTTCTACTCAAAATAAGCATGTGAACAAAAAGCAACGATTTTCGTACATGTGAGATTGGCAACTTCCGCCAGATACTTTTGATTCTACAATCCTGTAGACTTTACTAAACCAAAAATTGAAAACTTTTCCCAACTGGTTTATAGCTGAAATTGAAGCGCTAGAATCGAAAACTCGTTGAAGCAAAGAAGCGAAGAGTCAAATGAGTATCTTTAACTTGTGACTGCAACTGTGTACTGCGGCATGTACATCCAGGAAATGAGCTTTAGAGAAGCATGATAATATATGAGCCCCTGATAAAGATTTTCACGAAAGAAAGAAGGAATGAATAGCAATAACTTAAAATCAATTGATATAAGACTAAATTGCAATCAATACCATCTGCATCTTGATAGTGCACCTGAGCTGGGGAATTCACCTGAGCTTGGCAATTCCAACAAACCACTAGGTTTTTGCTATCGCTTTATCCTTAGAACTGATGAGGAAAATGCGAGAACAAGATAAATCGGCACCGGCGATTGTTGGCGAAACATCGGAATTTATTCGCCCCTTGTTGCTCGGAGTTATTATTAGTTTTGACTTTTGACTCTTTACAAATAAGATTGCGTGCGTGTAGTCCATACATGCATCGATTCCTGTTCAAGTCCCGTTAGAACTTTGCCGTGTGATTTTGTGATAGACGGACGCGTAGGCACTCCAACATACTTGCAGCTAATGCATTTTCTTTTGCTCTTTTAGGTGTTAGATTGGCAGATGCGGAAGCGATGAAGCCTCGTTCTGTTTACTGTTCTTCTAATTTGTATAATTATCGATTCGATCCTTCTATTTAATTTGATTGCATTAACTGTGGTGTCTGCACTGCACTTTGATACCACATTTGTAGCGCCAAGCATCTATCCCTCTGGGAAATCAGACAGTGTTAAGTGATCAGTGTTTTTTTTTCTTTGCATTACACTTGAAGACAGTTATTATGCAACTAATGGTTGCAGTATTCTTCGTTTGGTGGAAAAAGTATGTGGCACTTACATGGATCGAGTTGGTTTCAATGAGCACCAAACTCTCACTTATCCTAATTTGATGTTTTTTTAGAAAATTTATTAGTTGACTTATCAAAGCAGGGAGCATATTTTATAAATTTTAATTGTTTGTATTGTTTCATCTTTTTATATCAAGTCCCACTATTCGACAGCGTGGTTTATTGTAATATTATTATCGGTTAATTTCAGACCAAATCGCAACTGAAGTGTATTTTCACTTTTATTGATAGAAGGTGATTAAAAATTTTCTTAATTCCTCTGCAGGGGCAATGGATATATTTGAAAATTACGAGAAAAATCAAGAAACAATTTAAATATATTTGTCGAAGGTATTTGACGCAGAAGTTAACAGTTGAAGATTGAATCTTGGTTTTAATCATTATTATCTAAATGAGATTCAAACATTTTTCTAGACAAATTTTCGTTTTCTAAATTTTCTGATCAAACTTGTCAGGTGGAAGAATGCCTGATTTAAAATCTCTGAGCTACATTTTCTAGCTAAGTAACACCCATTGTTCAACTTTTATTCTATACAAAAATTTATAAAAATCTAGAAAATGCAGTCGTGATTGGAAAATTGGTCTAAAATCTAAACCCTCCAGTTTACTCTCATTCTCTGCAGAAAAACACTGTTTCCGATTATTTACAATGTTTGTTAGACAATGTTGCTGTTGAAGAACTTTTCGGACCAAATAAGTGAGAAAACGGCATTTTTTTCGTGACATTTTGCCACTTAGACTCAACACCATGGGCTGAAACAGGAGCATGAGCATTTTGCTAAACAATTTACAGCAAAAAACCTTTAATGGCGAAATGATTTGGGCTTAAGTCTCGTTAGATATTTGCACCTCCCTGTAAAAACCCCTTCAATTCTGGAAAATAGAGAAAACTAGGTTCACCCGATCCTGATTTGTTGTTGAATAATCAAACTGAGCAGAATGTATTGTTGCATCTAATAAAGGAGCTTTTGACAGATGAAATCGTTGGCATCTATTACATCTCGTATTTCCGAGAAGCTTTTTACGGGTTTTTTTTAATATGACACCAGACTGTGAGTGTGCAACATTTCTGTAAACCAACCAAGCTCACAAAACAGTAAATTTCGCCGTTAATGGCACGAAGTAATGAAAACTAGACATTCGGTTCGAGTGACCTAGTTCGTAACTCAATTTCCTAAAGGACTGACGACTCCGCTTTGCTTTCGAATCACTTCGGGCTCTTTTGTTATTTTTTGTTCTTTTTCTTTAATCTTTTTCGTGTGTTTAAAGGAGTGTGAGATGTTGGAATTGCCCCTTACAATGTTATGCATTTTCACCCGTTCGTTGGCCAAATGCTTACTTTTACTGCTTTGCAGAGAAGCTAACAGTCCTTGCACACAACAAACCGTAGATTAATTTTTTTAATGACCAAATAAACTTTTCTAATATAGACGAAAATAATTAACATGCATTTGCCATTAAAAAAAAACGAGAAACTGAAAGCGAACCTTTTCTTGTTTAGACATCCGAAATCACAACATTCCAGGAAAATGTGCTTTTGGTATTTTTGCAAAATTATTTCTATTCTGAAAATTCCATCGGCCGTGCTGCACCTGATAATACGTATAACATTATTGGATTATGCGCTTTCTCAGAAATCTAGTTCTACTTTTACTGCTACATTTGAATAATGAGCGTTTCTAAGAAATGTCAACTTAAGGGCCAATAAAAAGAGCGACGATATCAAGTTTCGCCATTTAATAATGGTTTTAACCTTTCCTGGAAAATCTGACGGCGTATGGCACTTATTGGATTAAAGAGCAATTTGTTGAACAAACCAGCGCCAGTAAGAAAGTGTTAAGCTTCATATTGATGTTAATGAGTTTTATCAGTCAGTTTCCTTGAAAAGTCTTATCTATATGTAATTAGAATTGTATTTCCCCTTGTTTAGTACATATTTAGGAGTGTTCTGCAATCCAAAACCATCTACGTATTTTAACATAAAACAAGCCGGCAGGTTTTCGAATGAAAATCGACAAGTTCCTGCAGCCTGAATATTAAATGTGAGTGGTTGCCCTAAAATTAAGCGCTAGAAAACGGTAATTTCAACTAGAACTTCATAAAATATGCACAAATAAATGTTCCGCTTATGGAAATGAATAAATCGCTTTTTGGATTAAAAAAAATACCTCCTAGCTGAAACGAAGCAGAGTAACAAAGTGAACAAAGTGTTCCATTATATTCCTCCTTAAATTATAAAGGAGAGTGGTGTTTCAATTATAATGCCCTAATACTTTACACACGAAAACTATGGTGTGTTGATTAAGATACAATTGAAATTTCAAAAATACATTTATGAGATTATCAAGCCTTTTGCGGTCAACGTTTTTGTCAGTTAATCTAACATCAGTCCAGTGTAAGCATTTGAAGCAAACACTCCTCTGAAGATGCTCGCGCTTAGTGCTAGCGAAACGTTAGGACCGTATTTTCATATCTTCAACCGTCAACGAACCATTAACATCAAATCCTCACATTTTTTATAGATTTTTGCCATTCTTCTAGGTCCCGATCTGTTTCTCACTAATTTACTGCTTTTATTACTGTCACTGGTATAATTCACATTTAGTCAAATCTGCCGCATGAGATAAAGTTGTTTTGAATATGTTTAGGAAATGTACTTATTCTAGTTTATGAATAAGCTCTTGTAAGCTGGCCTAACACAAATTGTATTCTGTAAAACATTCAAAGATTACGCCCCTAATATCCCCGTTAGTATTAGCATAAAGTTATGTATTATGCTGTATTATTCTGTAAATGCTTTTGCGTTTCTCGGCCTGTATGCTGTACAATAACACATATGGCATATTTGCCACCAGCCATTGGTTGTTGAAGAATTTGAATTTCGTGCTTATTAGGATTTAGACCTAAAAACATTGAGTTTCATTTTAAATGCAAACTAGACACTCTTTTAAGACTATGTGACTCTACGAGAATCAGTAGTATTTGTTATCTCTATCCGGTGCGAGTGTGTTGTTAAATGCTTAAAATACCGCATGGCGATCCTCTTCTGTCTGACACAGTCGCCTTCGTCTGTTAACAATTTTAATTTCAAAATAATATATAGCTTGAGCTTTTTAGACACGGTAAGCGCTTTGCATGCCGCACCCTGCAACAGTATGTAAAAGCTTCTCGGTCATATATTCCGATTTTTCACTGATCTGACTGGCAGATTGTAAGAAGCTGGAATGGGTTCGATATCTATACGAAGTCGATATCTAACCAAGTTTATCCTAAGGTTTTAAGCAAACATGTAATGCATAAGGCACCCAGTATTTGATTACACAGCTCGAAACATTAAGCAGATATAAAGTAATTTGAATAACTTGTTTTTCATGCAATATTCAGTTCAACTGCTAGGCTTTGTTGGTTCTTCTAAATTCAGTATTTTCAATATTCATCGACACGCCCTTTCAAAGTCTTGTGACTGTTGTTTTGCTCGAAAGTGTTACGCAATTTAGATTTTTACTAATTACTGTCTGTTTTATTTTTTATTTTGAGAAAATTTAAATACTTTTCGTAATGAATTTGAAATTAATGCTTTTTTAAGTTTATGTATTTACAAAAACTAATCTTCAGTTTGATTTTTCACAACTTAACTTTTACCTTTTTAGGGAAACAATTTCTAGAACAGAACAGCATTTTCCCATAAAGAAATGTTTTCAAAGTTCACCCAGAATTAATTTAGACAAATCCCATAGAATCAACATATTTTCGCTTTTGAAAGAGACTAATTTCGGAAAGCGTATTACCCATTGGAATCCAAGCAATTTACACATAATTCAAGAGCTACAAGTATATTTAAATTCTGAACGCAACGAGGCACTTAATTGTAGCCAAAGAAAAAGGAAATGCACGTTTCACGTTTCCTGAGACGGTATCTGGCCATTGTTGTTTATTCCTTTAGTATTTATTTTAATTTCTAAACAATATAAATCGCCAGAGGGGCGGGGCTAACTGCAATAAAACCTTTTTTCCCCAACAGTGTGTGTGCATGCCCGTTGGCCATATATTTCGATTTTTACAATGTTCAAAATTGACGGCTCGTAGGAAGTTTAAATGATATCGATAACTGGACACATCGATTCTCGTTGCTTTTCTAGTCAACTTTATGCCGTTTCTGTATTTATGTAAATGACAGGGTGGTGCAGTTGATGTATCGATTTATTTATGTCTAGACAAGAAAGTACAAGATAAGCAAAAATCTATTAACTATCAGGAATGTTAAAGTGCATGCGGACGAAATTGTAAAAATCTGAGGTAAACGTAAAGAGGAAAATCAGTCACTTCAAAGTAATGTTGGCTTGATATTGGGAAACATCCATTTGAAATGGTTGAAAATTGTGAAAACAAAATAAAAATGAGTAAAATTAGCTCCGAAACATCTACAAATGGTTTATGTTTGTGCGGAGAAACAGACGTTTTTTCTTGGAAAACACTTGCCACAAAAAGCATCTCCTGCTCTTTTGTCTCATTTTCACCAAATGTCTTTTCAGTTCTTTGTTGTAACATTTTATACTTCTTCAAAGATCATCCACCCGCTATACGCAACGCTACAGCAAGCTGGAATCATCAGTTTTGTTTCTCGTCTTCCTTCAGATTCTCTTCTCACCAGTTGTTTAGTATTTCAAAGATATGTTCCGCATTATATTTTCCTTCTTTTCGACCCACAGCCCACGTAAATGTTCTTCTTTTGCAACATTTATTGTTATAAATAGGAAATAATGTTTATTCATTGTGCTCCCAAACAAAATCCCATGTCATGCAAAAACACCAGTTAAATCCTTGAGATAAATTAATGTATAAATAAAAGTCTCTCCAAAATAACGCTGAATTCAAATTCGATGTCGATGAGTTCTTGATATATGAGTGATTTAGTATTATTTCCATTGAAAAACTTCTTTCTTCAAAAAAATTCTTCAGTCTGGAGTCTTCAGTTTTATGGTTATAGAAAAGAACAAAAATGTTCATGGGACACCTTATATATTATTGCAATGCCGTATTTGTTGAAAAAAAAAGATTTTCTTATAATAATAACAATCATAATATTAACAATAATAATAATAATAATAATACTTTAGCTTATCAACATTCTCCAAGGTTTTTTTATGCAATTAACTCACCGGCTTATACATTATAAATTATTTAAAGTGTTGAAGCATCCGCTGTCTGTTTGACTTGGTATGTTTCTTGATAATATCTTTCTGCATTTCTTCTATTGCAACCGCGCTCAATAAATATTTATAAGTATTGTAATTTGTCCTGTTTCGTATAATCGGAAAATTTTAAACACATTTGAACTACTTTGCGGAATAACATATGTAAAAATGGAGAAAATATCAGAAAATCTTGAAAAAATAAATTTAAATCATATTAATAGCATACAGAATGGTTAACTCAAATACGAAATGCTATTTCAGTTCCCGCATTAATCTGAATAGCCATTAATAATATAGAATAATTTTTAAAAAATTAAGTTTGAACATGAATAAAAACAAAAGCAATCCATTAAGTAAATTAAAATTATATTTACCAACAAGTAATTTAATCCAAAGCAATTTAAATAAAAAAATAAACTGAAATTATTTGAATCCTTTAAACGCCATCAAATACTGATGCATTTACATTAACATTCTCGAAGGTCCAGTAACTTGCATTATATGAAGAGCAAGCAATCTTTCCGATAAAGGAGACATGCATGCATTAGATATAATTAATATGCAGATAAATCAGTAATGAGGCTATAATTACCAATAACCTGTTATAATAATAAGGCTCCGTCGACTAATCGTAATTGTTGATTATTCTATATGATTATCTGAAGTGCGCATATTTCTGCAGTTGGTATGTAAAAAACAAAGCTCGCGACAATGTTGATTTTATGCCAAATTCACAATTTTAGTTTCAAATTTACACCTCAACTTTGTAACTTCTTCACACTACGTAGTTTTCAATATGTTCGGTTCCAAATTGAATTATTCTTCGCAAATAATCGGTACTCAAATGTCTTTGCAATCGTAAGAAACTGTTTCTTGTGCCACATTATCTTTTATTAATACTGGTTTGCTTTAGGTTGACTTTTGTCAATAATTTATTATTTTTTTCTTGTTATTAACGCATCTCACTTTTTCTTGCGATTTTTCTTTCGCACATGTTTCAAGTATACTGGACAACAATTTGGCATATTTTTTACCAAGTAATGATCTCTGCTAACCATCTAGGACCTTCATTGATCCTGTATCTAATGGCATTTTCCTGTCTTTATATCCTACTTATATGTAGATTATAAATATCTCATCTTTACGTTTCTATCTCTAATATATTTGTACGCATTCCTTTGTTTGAAGAGTGTATTTGCAATTACAAAATCGTTTATCAAACAGAATTATTAATATTTTTTACGTTCTCAGCATGGTTTCCAATAGATATGTTATATATATTTTGCCTTTCTCTATCAGCGTCTTTACAGATGTGCCGGTTTTAAATTATTATTATTTTTATGATTTTCAATATCAACCTACTGTTCATTCCCGAAATATTATTCAAGTTTTTTTGAGGTATGAAAATTGATCCAATCCATTGACCAAATCAATGGTTGGTGAATATTTATTGGCAAACATGAATCCTAACCACAGCATTATTTTTTGTTGTGGACGAAACATAATTTACGTATTGTGTTTTTTCACTTTTCTAATTTCCAAGGAACTGTAGAAGAAAGTCCCATTAGAACTTTTCAAACACGGCATCGTATTGAGTTAATTTGCTCGAGACAAAGAAACCTATTCGCTTGTTATGCTATATTATCACGAACGTTCAATTAATTCTGTTTAAATTATATACAAACCTACCTTTCAGCAGGCCCCAATTTAAAATGTTTTGAAATGTATTAATTTTACAAGCATTTAGTGTTGTCATCTGGAAACCTCCCACATTTCGTCTAACTTTCAATTTTTCCTACTTGACTAAACCCGTTCTCGCATGGTAACACCTGTAATGTTTGGGAGTTAATTATGAAATATCCGAAAAACGTTGTACCTTGACACATGGGATTCAAGTACCGCTAGAATTATGCTATGCCGCTAGACGACCCAAGAACAACCACACCAATCCATCTTAATTAAACTTTCATAGAATTCGGTGGGTGTTTATCTACATGTAATACGAATGTACGCCCGGCTTTCAACGTCTCAATTCCCGTCAGACCGAAGGAAACTTCTTATTTATTTTATGTTGCCATAAATCGATGTTATTACTCCGATGGAACGCTTTTATTTGTTTTAATTGCAAATTTAAAGCCTGTTAATTCTCGATTCCTGTTTTTATTGGGTGAATCTTTTTAATTTGGTAGGAAACGACCAACATTTGACGGCCGAAGCTGTGATAGGCGTGTTTCAGTTGAAACGTACGTTAAGATTATTCCATGCTATTTAACAATATTTATGTTCTACCAGGAATATGCTAATGTTCATTTAATTTATTTTAAATGTTACTTCCCAATAACTGTTTTCTGATGCGATGCAACAAGTAATCTACTTTTGAACAAAAATCGGAAAATTGCATGAAAACAATTATTCATTTGTATGTTACGGACACAGGAAGTCAATCCGCGGCGGCCCAATTGACTATTTTGACTTTTATCGTATCTTACGCAACTAAATACACAAACACAACAGAAAATTGAACAATGAAAATTTATTTTAAATCAGCATTCAATAAATAAGTAGGTATGCATAATTCTGAATAAAAGTTCCAGTTCACAGCTCCATGTAACTCATATTACTTCGACCATTTTTATTTTATTAACTTAGCCTGACGGAAGTATATTCAATAGTGTACTTTCCTATCACGTAACCTTATGGAAAACTTGTGTGGGTAGCTCGAGAATTGTTACATCACAAAAGCGAGCTGTAAGATTTATTTTTGATGTAGAATTTAATAATAATAACATTATGTTGCTCAGAAGCCAATTTGAACCATATCAAGAAAAACAAACACACACACACAACGTTGCTGGATAGAAAGGAAACTACCAGTGAAGGAAAACTGTTTTATTTAGAAAACTCTATATTTGTTAACATTTAACGAAAAATTTTCTCTAATATGCGTGGTTTATGTGATGTGGGAAAATAACACAAAACAAAATTTTAGCTTCAAAATTCACTTCAATTGCAAACAACACCATTTCCAGACACACTCAGCACATACAGTTCTGGTAATTCTTAATGTTCCTTCATTCTCTCTATGAGTTTAAGCCATCACTGTAAACAGTACTAAATAGCTTAATCTTCTTCAGTCATTGCAATGAAGCACTAAAACAATAATGACTGCACGTTTTACAACATTGACGATTGTCAACAAAACAGTGTAAACCTGCCAAGTCAATAACCGTAAAGATAGAACGAAGAAATGGCAGAGCCTGGTTGAGTTGCTTCGTTAATTAACAATTTCACAGAACCAAGTAAACTGAATAATTTACACGATTAAAAGGCATTATAGAAGAATATAAATGCCGCGGCCTTACATAGAATTGAATGAATCGCTGACATTTTACGCTGAAACAATTTGTTCAACAACGGTCTTCGGCGAATGGAAATAATGCGAAAAATTGCTCGATTATAATTCCTTTCTTTGGAACATATTATATCCCGATTCTGGGAACTAACCCAGCCTGTATTGCGGTTATTTTATAAAAATTATTTAATTTGACAAAATTGTTTGGGGTCTCAGAACCGCAGACATGAAAAATCAATCCCTAATGTGCGTTTTATCAGATGCAATTCTACGATTGAAAACATGTTCGCATTTCTAGATTATCGCAAAGCAAATGTTGGAAAGTAGAATTTAAAAAACGAAACATCGATCGTTTTGCACGTTTCTTTTGGGAAGTGCACCCGACCCTCGACGCACAGTAAACACTCTATATGTGCAATACATAATGCATACATATACACTCCATCCGAGGAAAAAAAGCTGCGTCAATGCATCGCTTGAAAAGTGTCTTTCTCGGTAAAGAAATCCCCGTTCGTCGCTACTCTCCATGGACGGCCTACTTTCCACATGAAAAGGGAAAATTTCCCTTGAATTTTTCCCGGTTTGGTTCTGATTTTCCGCCTGCGTCTGCAATCAGGACGCACTTAGGTGCACTTGCCGAGCAAACATGGCTTCGTTCTAAAGGCACAAGTAATTGATTAAAAAAAACCGGTGCGTGTATTATATAGCGCATAGGTGGAAAAGTTGTTAAAGATATAACGCGATATTGATCTAGATGGAAATGGAAAATTTCCCCGAGAACTTTCAGTAATTTAGTACGTCCTCAGCGATAATGGTTACGTTTTTCGCGTTATTCGAGCGAAATTAATACAAGGTTTTAAGTGTACATGTATTAATACGATATACAAAGTGTTCGACTCATATTCAATTGGAGAGAAGAGAAAATTTGGAAATTGTATATGGAACATACACATTTGAACGAAATGTTTACAATATTCTGGCATGTCCTGCTCCTGCTTTCTTATTTTGAGCAGCACTTCCAGTATATAAAATTAGCAGCATATTCGAATCCATTTAATTTACCCCATTTGTAAACCCCACTTTACTTGTAACTGTCCTCGTTCGTTTGCAACACACATAAAAGAGACAAATTAGGAAAAGTAATAACCCTAATGAGTCGAAAGTACTAGTGGAATACCTGCTCATTAAATAAAATGATGGCATCTTCAGAAATTAAATTGCCCAAGCCCAAATACACGTAACCCAGAATTTAGAGAATTATAGGGTATAGAAGCTACCAAAAACTACCTGTTAGAAGCCTAGAAAACGAATATAAAGGAATGGGTTTCGATGATTGTGGTTTTGTTTTTTCAAGGATTTTAAAGCGAGGAATAAAGAAAGAGGCGCCCTTTCACAATGCCTCCATTGTGAAAGTTCTCAACAATAAAGCAAATTTTATAATTTCTTATTTCTTATTCCTAAATTCCTTTTTTGTTAGAGACTTTATTGCTTTTCTCAACTGTTGTTAATAAATAGTCTCATTAACTTCAGAATCAGATTTTTTAGGTCGTTAAAGGCTAATTTCCACAAACATTTCACAACATACTATTTTATTGGGCGATATAAATCCAGATCAACTAGTTCAAGTTGAAGCATCTTTTTATAACTGTGTTTTAAATAGTTCTGGCTATCTTTCGCATAAGATTAAGTAAGCAGAAGAGCCCATCATTTTTTTCGGTTAGAAACCAAATAATTAAAATTTTACACAATAACATAATTCTTGTTATGTGTTTTCGCTTTGTATACTATCGCACAAATTGATTAATGACCTATCTGAGATAAAAGTTGAAAATAGTTACTTTTCGTACGCCAAGAGAAAGAATTATTAATGACCGTCCATGGCGCAGAAAAGATTAGTTCTCGGATTAGTTATATTGGCTACCATAGCCATGTTTTACACGATACATGAGGAAATTAGTTTCTTAATAGAATTACTTCGACTGCTGCATTTATTCGACTTTCACCACAATACTCGCAATAATAAAAAATCATTAATATAAATAAACAGCCATGTGTAATACCGCGCTCATTGAAAAGATCCATGAGAATTGCCTCGAGCCAGAAACCCACAAAGAATAAACAATCATAAAGCACAGAACCGAAATAGCCCTAGGTTTAAGACCATTTTATGATAAATACATAAACATCAATGCGGCAGATGCATTTTTCAAACATGCAGCTATATTTTCAACACATGGCAATCGTTTTTTTTTTAATTACGCCGTGTTTAAATTAGATGTCACAGGGCTAATTAAAATAGGTTTTAAAGTACACAACGTCTTATATTTTTTTAAGTTTTTATAACATTCATAATCTTTGTGGATTTGGGAACGTACAGTTAACAATTGGTTAAACACATAAACTACATCGGACAAAAACTGCTAAGCAAATCCAGACAGAAAACGCTTGTTTTAAAAGTCACACTTAAAAAAATACACTTTTTGTAAGTGATTTAACTTTCTAAAATCTGAAATGGATATCTACATAATCTTATGTGTAATATAGGTGAATTTTGCCCCATCACTTATAGACTCTTTGAAACTAAGCCATTATAAATGTTAAACTGGTTGATCAAGCAAAATACCCAAAAATACGACCCCTTTCCGTTGAAGAAAGGCATTAAAATGAAAAAAAAATGCAACAAAATACTGCCATCACGCATGGAAACAGAGCATAGTAGGAAAATAAATGCTAGGCTACATTTGGATATGGCTTAAATCGAATAATTATTGATACCATTTGACTACGAGCCAGTTAACAACAATTGCAATTGCAAATAAATAATGAACTACGCTCGGAAACTTCAGCTGAAATGGTTGTGCATAGTTCGGTTAAAAAAGTTAAGTAACACCACTGGCTTGGCAACAAAACTAAAAAATTCAACATGTACTTAGATCACGAAAAGATACCGGAACGTGTGGTACTATATTTTGCAGGAGGCAGCAGCACTAGCCGAAGGAACGACATACCAAGAAACATCGGCGGCCGAGCTACGTCTACGTATACCGTTTTAAAAAATCAGAACCATCATCTGTACCGTATAAAATATTAGAGAGTGCCTTCACGAAACTCGTTTGAAACATACCTTCAACAACAAAAGAAGAAAGAAGCCCTGAACGGGCCGGCGTTCTGCGTCTTGCTGGCCGGGGCTCTTGACCATCATTCTTTTGATTCTTTCAGCTGAAGAAGAGAACCAGGTGCAAAAGAATAATGAAACGGTCTAAATATACGTATTGTATGCATTTGATGTTGGGGTTTTTCGACGAACTAGTGGAAATTTGCTGATGTTTTCGAGCAAGTACATGGATATTTGTTTTCCACTAATACAGTATTTTCGAAACTGGCAACAATTTGAGAATGTTTCCGTTAAAATTAGCAAAAATCTTATTCATACTGACTAACAGATATTTAAATCTTTTGACAAATGGCCACAGCAAAATCCTGATGTTACCCGCATAGACCATAATTAAAGAACTACTGGTGGAAGCCGTCGAAAAAAATATTCAGATAAAACCAATGAAAATTTATTAAATACCTGATCAGACAAGTTACATTGAGTATTGTTCAATACCTTTTTTCAAAGAAAAAAATTGCTTACAACTAGACTTTCCAGTAGATTCTAGGAAGAAGAAACGAATCATAAAGTCTAAAAATATGAATGAATATGATAAATAGGGAAAAATAAAATTGAAACATTTTCCAATAGCACACGCTTGTTTATTATATGCAGGTCCCATTCCAGTTGATTAATGTAATACATTCTGAAAATGACTGCCAATTTGACATTTTCTAATCAATATCTACTTACCAATTGAAAATGGGATCAAAATATACATTTTAAATTTACTGTTACTTTCAATAATGACGATGTTTTTGTCCATATTCAACACATTAATTTCAATTCATTCCGCACAGCAATCGTAATCAAAACCAAATTAGCGTCAAAAGCCAATAGATAAAAATGTCTCTTTCCGTTAGTGCTGCAATAATGGTTCTATTCAATAGTGAATTGATTAATGAAAACATTAAACTTAAAAATAAATAAATACTAATTTCTTCATAAAACACGAGCTTTAATCAAACAGTAAATCTACTTAGCACCTGAGTTACACAGTAAAATCATTTCCGTTGTTGTGTGTCCACTTAAAACTAAATACTCACTTGAAGCAAAATAATTACAAACTTTAGAAGGAACATAACTATTGTTTGTACAAAAACTCATAGATTTAACTTAATTAAAATATTAAATAAAAAAAAATTGCAAAGCACATTAAAATTTTTTTAAAATCTGGCATGTTTTCAAATTTAAAACAGAAACTTCAACGCTGTGAAAATTAATCCAAACTGCCATTAACATTTTCCTACAAAGGGTTAGAAAATATATTAATTACCTATTACTTGACGTTGATTTGGCCCCTTATTCGTTGCAATACCGTAGCCAATGATGTGGAATCACCCTGATTAATTACTCGATCAAATAAACATTAAAAGGAAATATTGAAAATTAATCGACACTGCGCTCTACTGTCTATCGATTTATTTTAAATATCGGACTTAGGCTGAGTACTTGTGATATGCACATTAGATATAAATCAATTTTATCTGAAAACATGTTTCTGTCAAAGAAATCGATTAGAAAGGTAAAACCCCAGGGATTTCGGGTGATGGAATAACAGTTGCAAATTGCAATATCAATTTCAAATTAGTTAAAAGTGCTTTTTAATCTGTATCAAAACGAGAATTTAAAAAGTGACCGATTAGTATATCCATTTGCATGGAACGAAAACTTTCACGGCTTTGATGAACTTAAAAAAAGTTGTGGTTTGTGTATCATTGTACTAAAAATTCGAATGTCTGATTTTTGGTTTCTCCTCGAGTAAGTAAAAATTGTCGATTGGCATAACCGGAGAGCGCAATTTAATCACAAGTTTTTGCGGCAAATTTCTATTTGTAGTAATTAATACCTACCTGCCACATTTAATAAAGCAATCGAAAGTTTCTCAGCTGATTTGGATATTTTGCTTTCAATAATCCTAGTTTTTCATTATCACTGGCAAAAAGCTTAAATTAAGCCATGAAAATTAAAGATCTCGAAAAAGTCGCTTAAGCACTTTTCAATTACGAACCATTGGAAAGGCACTCACTGAAAAGGCTTCAACAAAAGTGTGACGATATTGACGGGAATTAGCAAATGCATACGCTACAACAAAAGCCCGAAATAAATGAAAAATATTACCATGTTTTGTAAGTTTTGTTTCGACAAATTTCTTTAATTTTGTCTCATCAATCTCAAAATAAAGGTTGTCCAAAAGTCCCGTTTTGGAAGTTTTAAAATAAAATGTTTTCTCATTTTTTCCTCGTAGTTCCAAAGCAATAATTCATTCATATTGAAAGATTTATAAACAATTAGAGAAAAAAAAATGTCTGGTGAAAAATACGTTTTAAATACCTACTGATTGAGGAAACAAACTTTAAGAAGGGCGAAAAACGAAGATTCTCAGCTGCTGTTTACACCTTATTGTTTTGCACACACAAATAGAACAAAAATGTTACTGCATAATTAAACTGTGGCAAAAATATCAATAGCATGATGCCAATAAACATAAAATCCATATTTGAATTGATAAGCAAGTATCGACTGAACAGTAGCTGATTGTTTGGCACATAAGTGTCATTATTGTTTCACTTTTATTACCATTTGTATGAATGACTGCACTATCTATAGTTAACTGTGAAATATTATAGCGTTGATTTATCTAAGTATAACAATAAACTATTACACAATTCAAGATTTGTTGAAGGAAAAACGAAAACAGTAACATTTTCCAGATAAAACCATCAGAAAGTAGAAACAGATGATATGTATTATGTTATTTTTACCTTACTTAGGCATATGCGAACCATGTGGAAATGGCTTATTCCAAGATGCCAACATAAACCCTCCATTCTTGGATGACAATTCAGAAACCATCGCTCACAGCCTAATAAAATCAGTCTAAGTATAGCGCCCTGTTTTCAATTTTGCCTTGTCGTAAACAAGTTTCAGTGAAAATATCAAATAAATTATATTTCAGAGCCTCACAGTGTGTTCCTGGGACGAAACACGTCGTAAAACCATAATTAAAAAAGGTCGTAGAAGTTAAAACGGAAAGGCATCAGAGTAGTTAAAAAATTAAACATGATATCAAGAAGAACTTGACGAGAAAGTTACCTGGAATTTTATTTAATAATTTACTTCCAGATTGTTGGTTGGGTAGTAAAAAAGGTATTTTGTGCTCTGATCAATTAGTTACGGCAAATAAGCAACTATGAGCCACTTAATTATTTAATGTTTCATTCATTCACCAGAACCTCGGCCTCGTGTTTAAATAGCAAACAATATTTTGAGATAGTAAAATTTATAATAACAAGCACAGAAACAACCTCGCAATCTAATAACGAAATTTACTGCAAAAAAACGCATTTTGCAAATATTGGCCGCAATGATCGTTTAATTTTAATTAATCATAGTTTAATGACTGTGTTAATAATCAATATTAGAACAGAAACTGACTTACTTATGTTTAATAATGTAAACTGTTTGTTTATTCTTGCTGATGTTATCGCGAAAGTGAATGCATGAATGCTCACGTCAATTATCTCAACACGGACTGCAAAACTGACTAATAAAGCTATACTTTTGATAATGCCCTTTTCATATCGCTTTCACGCTGAAAATCTTATTTAAACACTACAAACATAGTTTACATTTAAAGTTATGTAGGTTTTCCTCTCGAATAAAATTAATAAATTTGAGCCACCAACATATAAGGAGACTTCAGCTTTGGTGCAAGAATCCTCCAAAATACCTTCTGGAGGAAATTAAATTTTATTGCAAGTGAAAGCAGTAAGTCAAACTCGGATTTTCAGATTGGATTATAACGTTTGCAAAAAATCTTATCCAGGAGTATTAAGTATTCCTTTTCGGCAAAAGCTGAACAAAACCTACCAATAAATCGCTAGCTATTGATCTCGGGATGGACATATTTGAACAAAATGCCTTTTGAGCGAAACTACCTGAACCAACAAATGCTAAACACTTTCAATACTGGCCTAGTAGTATGCCAAGAGATAAGTGTTAAGATAGGACTTGGTCTTTGAATACTATCAGTTAAATTTCTAATTCGTTCTAGTTATTTGAAACTGGAACTTTATGAGCGATAAATTAGCTTGTATCTTGGCATCTTCAGCTCAATACTGAAGACCAAACGGAACATTGGCTCTTTGTTCAATAAGCAGAACGAATTCACTTCACCGCTTCTATATAAAGCTTTTAAGAATCCTTACATGATACTTTGAATATAAGCGATTAATTCACAAGGCAACCTTTTCGGTGACTTATGATAATGCACGGAAAATTTCTACAATCGCCATTAAAGTAATGTAAAATGACACTTTTTTCCTTTGCTTCCTTTTTTTTCCTTTGCTGATGTACTTATTAGAATGAGTAGAAGTAGTTGTTATTAAAATACAGGCAAAGTACGTTGCCTTGTAATTTTAAATCGATTAGTAGATAGCTTTGGCTGCCTCGATGTATAAAGAAAAGCGGAATTAATATATGGGAGAATTGACTAAGACAGTGTATAGAAAGCGATAAGTCAATATAAATATCTATATTTTTTTTTATCAGGTATTGCTACATACATTAACTGTTCACATCCAGAGTAAGTTCATTGAAACTTAGTTATTTCAAATTAAAACTTAAAAAAAACTCGAAGAAGTCTGAAGTTTTGTCTGAAGAATAATATAAATATATTTGCACAAAAAAATGTTATATTTTTACAGTAATCGTGACATCAATAAGGCAAATTTAATCAAATCGAGTTAAAATCTTAGATATTTTCTAAGTTCCTGTTTCGGTTACTCCCAATTATCAACAATTGAAAGACTTGGATCTGTATTAAACAGATGAATCAGTGTTGGACACCAATGTTAACATTAATACGAAGTTAACAAAAAAAATGATGTAGATTGTTATTACATAATAATAAAAAATACATTAAAACCTTCCTATAATGGGTTAGTAACATGCAAATTACATAATATTAAACATATATTATATTAAACATTTTCATTTAGTTCAATATTTACATGGAAAACCTTACACAATTAGGTGCAAATGCAAATGAAAAAGATCAACCGAGATTGTGCTCAAGAAATACTCAATCAGGCTAAATATATTCCATTGATAAAAATTCCCATAAAACTATAAAGTAGAAGCTTTAATCTCTCTGAATTCCGGAAAGATTTCGATATGACTTCGGGGATTTTCGTAAGCAATTGCATCGATTTTGGAGACGATTTCCTCAATTGCAGCGATTTCCTATTCGATTCCGCGACTACAAAAATATTTCCGACGATTTCAGATGCAGTTTTCCTCGATTTTTCCCATATTTGTGAAATGTTCTGAGAAAAACGCCATTAAACATTCCTTTACTTCTCTTAGCTGGGGCCTAATAACTAGTTTTACAAATTAGCATCTCAAAATCTGGTTAAACATCCGGTCTGGCACATGGTTAAACTCGACCAGAAAAATTTACATAATTCATAGTTGTTGCCCCAAGTTAACTGTGACCGAAAATTCTACAGTTTCATTACCTAGCTATCCTATGTGCGTCCACATTAAGCGAAACTGTGAAATATTTCTTAAGGGAGAGATTTATTCGGTATGACTACGTCAAAGTTATAACTTTAAAGTTGTTTTATTTGTTCCATGGGTTTATTTAGTGAAGTTTGAAGATGAAGTAATGTGTAGAGCAGATGTGACTTCAAGTTTAACCCATGAGAAAAAAATAAAATCAAGGATAATGTAAAGAAACTATTAAAAATAAACAAAAGATGCACCAAGAAATGTCTGCGAGAACTAATTATAGCATGCTGGTGCAATAGCTAGATCTACTGTGATAAACATAAAGAGAATTACAGTAAAGAAACTTTACACTTATAACATACACGACTAAACCTGTAAAGTATAATATGTACAAAGAAAAAGAAACATAGTGATTAGCACACTCATAAAAAAAGAATATGCAGCACTTGGAGAAGAAAAAATAGATAATTATAAGAATTATAGTAAGAAAATGTGGCAGACCATAAAGGAACTAATTAATAAGAAGAAGACAAATGATGTATCCTATACCACGCTTGAATTTAATTGCATCAATGAAAGAGCCGTAATAGGTTTTTGTCGGTCGCATCCAAGAGATAGTGTCTACAATTGAATCTCCTAGTGAAGAGTTTGAAGAACGGAAATGCACTCATTAATCAAAAATTAAAAAATTCTCAAATTTATCTCTAAATAAATTACAAGAGATCATTTAGTGTCTGAAGAATACATACCTAATCTTCAGGGAAGGAAGATAAAGACCAATTAGCTTTAAAAAATAGTTTCAAAAACAGTCGTAGTAGAAAATGATATCGTTGCTTTAAAGTTCCTGTCTCTAATCGGGTGGCATTAAAAAAAAACGTTTATTTTAGTTGGTTTAGTTTAACTCTTTCGATCTGATTATGTTTCGATGTCATGTGTTCTCCCAAAACCATTCTTGACACTTACAACAACTGATAATATCCGGCTGCTCCCAGTCAGCCCTCAAAACTTCAAAAAGTAATTGAATAAGTGAAAAAAATTAAGATATCTAAGATTTAAAAAATGAAAAGTGCAAGTCAATATATGCTAGCTAGATGCAAGAAAGAAATAATTAGTGCAATACTATTGTTGGCGTATGCATAGACCATAAGGGAGCGTTTGAAACAATAGACAGGGACAAACTAATAATCAAAAAATTGTTAGTCATATGGATGTTGAATAACAACCATTGTGCTAAAGTGACTGAAAAACCGTTTGCAGGATATTTATCGGCAAACTAAATTAGTTGGGAATCTATTTCATGAAGTTAAAGGGGTGGCAGAAGAGATTTTCTCAGGCCAATTAGTATTTATATTGTATGAGAATTTAAGGAAAAATGCCTTCATCGCTCGAATCTGCATTGTTTTATGGTGTTGAAGATTCATTTTTAAGTTTTCCAAATAATTCTTTAAACAATATCAGTTTTTGAATTAAATTTGGTAGCTGGATGTTCTTGGACATCCAAAATTCGAATTTGATGTTAGAACAGCACACATGTTCTTACATACCTGCACTGTATTTTTAAGCCGCAAAATACATGTATTGGTTTTACGAGAAATGGTAGCAAACTTAGTGAGAAGATGCTACGAGCAACCGTTGTCGAGGTATTTAGAGTTTAAGTTATCGATGCGTGTGAAAAATTATTTCAATCTTCGTACTGATCGCTCATAAGCAAGCTTCTTTACAAGCCCCCATATAGAAAATTATAGAGGCTTTAATTAGGCCACATTCTATGTCTCACTACATAGTTAATAGTTGGGGGAGATCATTTACCACACATTTTTCTGAAGACACTTTATTCAGAATATCTGTTAGAATGATTAAGCCAATAATTTAATTTGTCTTTCTTAGGCTTTCAGTAATTCTTAGGAAATCTCAAGGAATTCTCAATGAAAGCAGAGACTACTGAAACGCAATAAAGTTGAGATCTAAGAACGCAGCAACATTAAAAAAACACTTAAAAACTATATTCAAATGGAAACTTAAACCTTGCGATAAACAGAATTAGAATAGCATAAGAAATATATAACAGAAGCTTGTTTTCAGAAGGAATGGAAATAAAATTTTCCATTTTGATCCTGCATCGCCCCCAAATACTAATTTATATTTAAATAACATTATTTCACAGAAAATATAGATCATAAATAGTATTATTATACACGGTGTAATTTAAATGTAGGGAAGAAATGGAACATTGAGTTCAACAAACAAACAAACTTTTTTCCGCTCTTAAAGTATTGCTCTGCGGATTTTCCTTTCTCTCCTAAATTATGGGGTGTTAATTTAAAAAAACCATTATCATTTTAGTCTAATAACTTGTGAACGCTAAAATATAATGAAACACAATTTTAGCTGAAAAAGTGTAATATAAAATTTTAATTTCACACTCAAGAATAAGGCCTCCTCGTTCTCCCGATCTTCATTCTTCTGATTCTTATTTATGGGGACACTTAAAACAGTAGTTAATTCCAAGACCTATTCGAACGTGCAAACTTTTCGGAAAATAGTTAAAATGGGGTGTCTTCCAAGTCGGCAGATGCCTGGTATTTTTGATCGAGTACAAGAATCTATAAGGGAAAGCATTGCAAATTTTATTGAGCTTGGGGAACAACATTTTGAGCACCTTTTGCAATTCTATTTTTGTTTCTTTAATTTATTGATAAGTGAAATTCAGTAATCTATGATGTAAATTTTTAATTGCTATTTGTGCATTATCAAGTTAAGATCCGGTTCTATTCATTCTCTTCTAACGTTTGAATCGAAGTTCGAATGTATAATCTTACAAAAACCGATGTTTTTTTAAACAGCTTTAACATCCTGTACCTAACTTATAAATAAAATTAGTGCAGCAAAACTTTTAAAAATATATTGTTATTTTTTGGGAACTCACTGTTTCATTTATTTCCAATCACACCATGTATGATATACGTCACTTCTTTTTCCTTCCTTTTACTTCTACGTGAGAAATATATTCTGGAGCGATGGCCCAGGCTTTATGCAACACTCTGTATAAACGACGTGAATAATTAAACCATTGTTTCACACAACCGGCACCGAGCATGTAACAGTGAACTTTATGAAGAATGAAGCAAGAATGACTGCCATAAATTTAAAAAACTTCAGAAAGGAAGTTGACATAATGACGAACTCTATTAAGAAAATCAGCTAATCTTGCAAAAATCAAAGCTTCAACAGAATTAAGCTAGAGAACATCCCATTGCTTATTAGGGAATAACTAACTAAAAGCATGATGCATTATCAATCAATACTCAACAGCCAACAAAGCAAAGAGTAGGAACTGCTGCTTATTATCCTTAAACTAATCGAAACATTCCACGACGTTCGAAAAAAATGAAAATAATCATCGTCTGTTTACAAGAACACAAAACTTGTTTAAAACGTACCTACAAGAACACAAAAGAAGTCCGATCTTCGCCGGCCACATTCGCCTCTCTTGACCACTGAGTTCTTTTAAAACTCGCTTCAGACCGCTGCTACAGTCTTGCGTTAATATCGGGTTAGTAAATCTCTCTAAGCACTAAATTTGGTTAGAGGGTTAGTAGAATTGGGGGAGTCGGGTGCAATCTACTCAGAACTCACCCGATGAGACAAGCGTTTAAAATATCCTAAAACCATTTTGCGAATCGTTACAGTCACCCTCCACTAAATGCGAACCAAGATAATAATATCACAGAAACATCACTAATAAACATTGCACAATGAACTTCATAAGGATATCCTGTTATGCACTGGAGTTGTGTCTAGAAAAACCATTCACTCACAAACAAAAATCTATTCGTGCTTGGGTTTTTTTTTCTAATATCACAGATAGTTTGGACTGAAACTGCTAAATCGAACGCGAGTCTTCCCGATTCTCTGAACAAAATCGTGTGAAATATTCGTCTACAAGAACTAACTACATTTTGTAGAGCGTAGAGGTGCTGCGAATTGAGCGACTTCTACCCGTTCTTAGTGCACCGGTCGTAACGTGAGCAACGATTTTTTGTTCCCCGAACACTCATATTCACGGTTTCAAGTTGGGTCGCGTCTGCTACGGAAAACGTGTCTCGTCTCGTTTGCTGCACTCACTCTTCTCGCCGGTTCGAACGCGACTGACGACTTTTCAACTTTCAACGCTCGATCAGATAAATTCCCGAGCCAGGTATGGGTTTCGAACGGCTCTTGCTCTTCGCCTCTCGCTTTGCCACTTTTACATGCCTAAATAATTTGTAAACATTCGTCTCTCTAACCAGAGTGCTTTTCGACCATTTTTTTCGGTCCGTTTCCACCACTTTGACTTTCAAAAAATGGCGATTGTTCGTTTTAAAAATGTTGATAACTGGCATTTTAAGACACGTTAATTTATTCGTGTTTTCGTGAAACTGTTAAGTAGAAGCTTTTGTCACTCTCATTTAGATGCAATCAAAAGATTTGGCTGCTTCAATTTCATCAAACTATCCACGTCTAGTCTATAATCACGAATCTTTCTGGTTATATTTTGAAACAAACAGAAAAAACTGAGAATGAAACGGTTTTCAGCAAGGGTACCCATACGAGAGCCATTCAATTTATTTTCTAATAAATCAAGGAACTAAACTTTATAACAAATATTAAATAAATACTTTTAAGAATTCAACCCTTACTAACACGTCAAAATCGTAAATAAACTACACAACAAAAAAACATAATTTCCAAAACACCAATTTTATCAAATGAAAGGACTTTTTTAATTCTTTCTAAACTCGCTTATTATACAGGCTGCTTAAAAAACTTTGCTATCGCTCTCGGACAAATTATTCACGCAAAAGTAGGGCTTTTATTCATAACAACGCTGATTCTGCTTTGTATCTTAATCTACAAGGAATTAATTTATATCTTATGCGGGATGTAATGTAAAAGTTGAATAAATGAATCAGTGAGTTTCTAGCAAAAAGAACTCCACGAATTTTTCTTTCCAAACAATAGAGTGTTCATTTTCATCATTCGGAAATCATCACAATCGAAGTTTGCATTTTCAAGCTTAAAACCCCAAATACTAATTACTTTAAAAATCATTTAGAAAATAGTATCATCAGTATCCATCATTAACGCCTTGTAGCGATGAAACGAAGCAGAATCCAAATTAACTTTAACCTTAAAGGAATATCTTCACAAGTGATGGACTATGAAAGCATTTGATACATTTTCCAAATATAACAAAATTACAACTTTCTGAATAAAAATTAAAGAGTTTTGCCTAAAAAGCGTTTTTCTCTGTTTTTGGCTCCCCTTTATGGACGCCCATGACTTTAATGTAACAGCAGGTAAAACAGTCCAATAAGAATCAGACTAGTGGAAAAGTCTAAATTGCAAAACGTTCACTAAAGTAGCTTAACCCACCAGACTGTATATCATTAACATTCGATTCATTAATAATGTTGAGCAGTTAGTATTTTTTATTTGTCATCAGCTACAGGTACGGTATAATTGACCATTTGGAAACCGCATTTTACATTAGAAAATGTTTTGCTCTTGTTGCCTGTGCGGAAACAAGATCCCACTCGAAGGACCTTATGTTATAAAATGAAGTTAAGTCGTGAATATTCAGTACCGATTTTCTAAGGGTGATTCAATGAAAGAAAAACGTGTTTTATAGCTTAAAATAGCTTCCTGCTCAATGTGGGTTGGACTAATATCACATGGTGCAAGTAGCGACAAATGTACACCAAAAACCAGAAAATACCATTTTAAACGAACGTTATACATGTTTTGTTCTTGGTGCTTCAGTTGAGCATTGGTTAAATTTTAATTAATGTTTGTTCATTTGAAAAATGTTATCACAACAAAAATAAACTTGCTGTTATCGGTGGATTTTCCACGTGGTTATTGTTTTTTTGTTGTTGTAATTAAATGCATTCGGTGACTCGCCTTTTTCTCTAGATGAGTTTTGCTCAATTCACTTCTGGACAAAAATTGTGTAAAATAAAAAAAAATATCTAAAGTTAGATGATAAATATATTTTTATTTTATTCATTTTATCAAGTGATATTTCAATCACTTTATTTATTTGCTTATCTAAGTTTTGTGTTGATATTCTGCGGAAAAAAGCGCTGACTTTAGGAAGTTTAGGACAGTCTAAAAAACAGTAAACTTAAAAAAGGACTACTTGAATAATTCGCTGTTTAGAGCGGGTAATTTAAATTTATATTAATTTTCATCTTGCCAACTTTCCAGTTTTTCGTTTAACAGGTTTGTTGTCTAAAACACTATTCGGAAATAAAATCTGAAAATCGCAATTGCGAAATTAAAACTTAATGCAAATACGGGCGGGCTGTTTCTAGATAATTGCATTCAAGCTAAAATAAAATAATAAACAGAAACATCAATGAATGATCATCAAGTCAGGATAGTGATTTTAAATAGTATATACAAAAAACAACTAGTTTAAAATTTTAAGAAAACTTGCTAATTTCATGACAAATGCGTGCTTTCTCTTAATAATTAGCCGTGAAAGATTTAAATGTTACGAATTCTTAGAGAAATTAAACTAAGGAAGTACATTTTGTGGAATATTGCAATGACAATTGCGGACATAATCAAATATGTGACAACATTTAATTATCATTTTCTATTTGTGAAAAATGGATTTGCGACTTCAGTTATGTGATTCATTCCGAACCACATTAGACTTTCCAATTTACATACCATACATACCATTATATTCTAAGCGATCTAACCATTAAGGGACATATTTGTTAAGCATTAGCAAATGTGATTCGTCCGAACCACATTTAAACTTGTACTTAAAATACTATCACATAACAATGTTCATTGGACAACTTAATTAACAGTTGAACCACATATAAAAAGGACTCCTAGCAAAAGGTCCACATTCTGCTCTTATATTCGCTATAGGCAAGATCACAATAGTGTTAAGTTAACTTTAGTATTAAATGATATTTCTATTTGTAAATTAAAGTTTTTAAAAGCTATTCAAGGAATATATCATTTAATTCTTCCTAAACTTAACTGTCTTTCAACAAGTTACTTACTCCAGTATGGTTGTGCTAACATTGATCCCGTTCGAAGGACCACCTGATTTCAATTCAAATCATACAAAAGTTAAAAGATATATAATGAATTTATTGAAAAATTAAAACAAAACAATGTCTTTCAAACACCTTTTGATGCCAGATGAAATGCGACAGTGCCAATAGATTAATCAAACAACCCTATGCCTATTAAACAAACACGGCTCAAAATGAAAATGCAAATACCATCTACTTTCTTCAAAAAAGTCTGACTAAAGCGCTCTGCTTTCCATGATCTTGTGTATGAGGCAAACATTTAAAATTTATTAGACAGGTCGGACCACATAAAATGACTCCATGTAAACTCACTTTTACATGCCGAAATTGTAAACATTCTTTCAGTATAACGCAAACAGAACTTTCTCAACAACGGTCGTTAAAAAAATAAAACTATCTTTGTTGGCTTTGGGGCGTTCTTAGAACCGCGACACATTCCACTGCTGTCTTAATAGAGCCCTGTTTAATGACGGGTTTAACCACAGATCTTTTATTTGCGGTTTTTAAATAGATACCCTGTTGTTGTGGGGGACTGTTTAGTCACTTCTTGTCATCGAAGATTCATCCTGATGAAAGCTCCTCTATCGAGTCAAGTAAATTATGCAATTTTTACCTACTCTTCCAAAGTTTACATAGAAAAGTCCCTTTTTACTGAAACCGTGCCGGTCTTAGATAGATCGGTTTCCGTATAATAAATAGATATAACATGTTGATTTAGGACAGGGGCTGTTACATCGAAAAAATGCCACTAACATAAATACATCATTTGCATCTGTTAATATTGTCGTAGAAATTCCTTATTGGTGGTATTGAAAAAAGCCGGTTGAGACACCGCGATCTTTTTTACTGAGTTTTCGTCAGATTAATGGTTGTTATAAAAGTAAATGAAGACGGTATAATGACACAGTTTATGGTTTTGCAGACCAATTTAATTCGCGTGCCTGTGATTGTGTCAGCTGCAGAATTTACACCTTTATTTGCCGCTAAACGCATAATAATAAAACAAATTTACATTAGCATATTAATCGTTTTCATTAAATCAATAAGAAATCCATGTATTTATTATTTTTTCTATTTATAATATACTGCCATGACATATATAATTACAACTTACCAGACAAAAATCAAATCGACAGATCGGCATACATATAACAATACGCAGACGACACGGCACTTATTGTACATGACAAAACTACTGAGAGAGCAGCTCAAAGACTTCAAACACTAACAAACAACACAATGACATGGTTTTATAAATGGAGACTAACACCAAACCCTTCAAAAAACCAACTTCTGCTCAAAAACTACAGACTCAACGCTGACTCCCCTACAATAACTGCAGACGGCCAAACGACACAACCAAGAAACGACGTAATATACCTTGGAATCACAATTGACCACAAACTTAAATTCACTAAACACATACCAGGGCAGAAACAATAAAGACAACAAAACACTTCCGATCACTAACCTACAAAGACAGAGGAATTAGCACAAACACCGCCACCAAAATATATAAAGCTATTTGTAGACCATTGCTAGACTATGGACATATACTCATGACCAACGGAACAGAAAGGACAAAACGTTATATACAAACAACAGAACAAATTGCACTAAGACTAATAACACGAATAAGACACCCCCAAAACCCACTACACAACCCCTCCACCCAACTACTATACGAACGCACAAACATGACAAAGATTTCGGAAAGACTCATACATCTACAGACAAAATGGACAAACAACTCCTACAACTGGACCATACTGAATCCCCTTTGTCTTCCAAGACCAACCAGACAATCCCGCTTCCGTTTCCCTACATCAACGCTACTCGAACGCTTTCAATCGTAACTGACTACTGGACAATAAATCTAAGACCTCTGTTCGTCAGAATTAAAATTATTAAATTATTAACCTAGAATAAGATAATTCTTACCTTTATCTGTTTGTTTAGATTAAGACTGCATGTACTAAACAAGGGCAGAAAGACCGATAGGTCGAAAGCCTTTTTTAGAAATAAAGATGTTTACTACTACTATTATTTTTCCAATACCATAATGGGTATGAAAAATAGTGCTTTAAATTAGTAATTTTCGTCGAGCCCTAAGCCAATCAAATTGAAAAATGAAACTAATTATTGATAATCTAAATTTGCAAGAAACAAAAATTAATTTCAATTACTTAAGTGACTGGCCAAAATCGTTTCTGGGGACACCAGTTACTTTATTTTCATTACTGGTCTCTTTTACTCACGTTCGCTCAGCACCTTAACGAATTAATTTAAATTTTTAAAGCGTATTGTTTATAATTTCAATGCTAAAACGGTTTACTTTTTCTGAAGTTTCTCATTTCAGTCCAGCTATTTAGCACAATATCTTTGAATGGAACTAAATCATGTAAATAACTAATTGAACTCATTAAGCTTTCAAATGTTATCTGTGTAAAGTGAAAAAAATTGCAGGATAATTAGGTAGATGGACAGTCTACTTACGTACTCATAACTAATGTCTAGATAACCTTAGTATGCTTAAACTCTTGTAATATGTTAGCTTTAGTGGAGATAAATGCTGGGAAATTGTGCAGTTTCTGTTGAATTGTGCCGGCATTCCTCAATCGCTTAGAATGCCTTTGATATGCATGAATTTAGGCATTCACTAAGAACTCAAAACTATTAATAATTTAGGTAACAGCAAATATCTAATTTACTATGTATAATTCATTTAATCGACCAATCATAATCAGAATTTCTTACGTAAATAAGAGAACTTTGAATATTATGTGCTCCCTAGTACAACAATTGTCACTCAGCTTTTGAATGTGTTTTATATAATTTGTTTGCGTTTTTTATATTTTTGATGTCTATTAGATAGTTTAGTTTGAAATAATATCATACAGGAATAATGGAGAAAATATCAACTTCGAAGTACACACGATATTTTCAAAATTTAATAATCTTCGTGAAAAGTGTAAAAATAAAGTGACAATAATAATGTTTTTGCAGCATAGAAATAATTAGTTTTCTTTTCTGTATCATTATAATTACTTACATCCACATATTATTGCATAATATATATCAAGCTAGATAGTCTAATCAATTTGATATCAATTTGGTTTTAATAATTTGAAACGAATTGACTAATAATAATTTTAGTTTCGCAAATCTATGCCTAATGGTTTATTTATCATAATCTAAAAAGTCGAAATGCCCAATAAAGCAATAAAATACCCCTGAGAGTGCAAATTTTGGATAGTATATTGAACTCAAAATCACAATATTCGTCAGCACTCCAATCATAATATTATTTATACCCCATGCTCAATTAAAATATTCTAATTTATAAGCGAAACAGCCACCAGATTGAACTTACACAAACTTCAATTTCAAGCCAATTTGAATGAAATAATAGGAAAATGTTTTATAGCGATTTTATTAAGCATTCATCATCGTGCAATGGTTGCGCGTTCTAATTACGAATTATTAATTAAGCAGAACGAAGAAATGAGAATGGAACCTAAATCGAAACCGATACTTGGCGGCGTCTAGCTCAAATAAGATGTAGTTTGTAACACATAAAAATTTAACCGCCCACGTAGTGTAATAAGTAAATTACGACTCACGCAATTAGTCTAGAAAATCGCGATGCGAACCTTTCAAACATATATCTCATAATACTTTTACTTCTTTAATAGATATTCGCATTTTCATTACATTATCAAATTATTTGCACACGATTCGATTTGAAATCATACTCTCACGCAATAGCCGGCACTTAGCACTATTATAGGTTTCTTTTGATTGAAACTAAATTAAGAGAAAACACATTGTTCACAATCACTATTGACTGGGTTTCTCACGAAATCATTGATCTCGAGATTATCAATGGCAAAATTTAATTATTTATACCAATATTTTATAGCTAGTTGCTATGCTAATTTATGGAATGCGTTAAGACGGAAAATAGCATTAGCGAAAAATGCACTGGGAATTGCTATTCAAACAGCCAACTAGAGAAATGAATATGCATTTTACGACGTTGATTCCATATAAGAAAGAATCTGAATGAACCGAATCTCTCGGCTTTTTATAAAAAGTGATGAGCCGCTTAGCTTAGGCAAACATACAGATATACTGGAATAACAAATATATCGGAAAATTGGGTTAATGATAATAGTTGACGAGGTGTGATCTTCACAAATCCACATTGATTCCAATTAATGGAACAATAGCTTTGAGAAGTTTAAAATTGCAAACAGATTCGATCCAGATTGATCCAACAGGAAGTAAAATACTCATTTGATATTAATTCATTCCAATATATTCCTGGGTTTCAGTCAATTTTACTGTTTATTATTTAAAATGTTACAAAAACGTTTCGGTGTCTTTCTCCACCATCATCAGTTTGTCTAAAATATACATTTACAATCATCATCAATTAAATAAAAAACTCTAACAAATTTCACACATTAAAATACAATTACATACATATTAAAAAGTATATTAAGAACATTGGCTTTCAGGTGATGAGTCAGGACAAACATATCCGGGAAAAGACTAGAATCTATTGTCTAGAGATTCAAACCTCAACCTCAACTTACGTGTATAGTTCCCAACATGGCAAACACTCAACTGGTTACTGAATTTTCCATATTTTATTCGATATCAGGCGAGCGAAACAAAAAAAACCGTTTATATTACGGTTTTTTCTTTTTTTTTTGGTTTTCAGGAATGCTTGGCAATTCTTCAATATCAGATGTTTATATTTCATTTACCTGGTCCAATCAGTTCATTTATGCGATCATCTAATTAGTGTATGGTATACATAGCTCAGATTGTCTGTATCTGATCTGAAATTTATTGCATTTTGATGTTTCTTAATTTGTATCATTTCATGGATTCTTCTCTTATTATAGTTGTCTTCATTGACCAATATTTGCGTGTTATCGAAATCAAAATCATGCAACTTTTGTTTTGCATGTTGTGCTAATGCTGTTGCATTCTCGTTAACCTTTCTTAAGCTGTACTTATGTTCGTATACTCTTTTCTTTAAATATTGCCCTGTTTGTCCTAAGTATGTGCTGTCACAGTTCAAATAGTCAATCTTGTATATTACGTTTGGTGTGTCCAATTTATCGCTTTTAGGCTTAAATTTTGTAAAACATTCTTTTGCCAAGTTGTTTTTAGTTTTCTCTGCTACAGCAATATTATGTGGTTTTAAAACATTTTTTATTTTTGTGTTGATTTCTGGCATGTGCGGTAATGATATATACCTGATTTCACCTTCTTTTTTCTTTTTTATATTATTTATGTTGTTCCATTTATTTGCATTGTATATTTTATTAATTCTCTGTTTCATAATTGGCTCGAAGAATTCTTTGGGATAGTTGTTCCTATCCTGTTGTTTTGATATTAATACATTTTGTCAAAATTCAATTGTATATTCATTTCATGTTAAGGTTTGCCACATAAATATCAAAAATGTTAACCTGTAAAAGCAAAAACACTTCTGTAAACGAAAGCAAATGGTCGATTCCCAAATTCGACTTATTGATTGCGAAATTACAATCGAAATTTCAATTCATAAAATACGATCAGAATGTGGGCCACCTTTATAAGATCTTGCATAGAGATTGGCGATCAGGTCGGCGCAGGTAAAAATTTTAAATATAGTTGGTCATACATATTGATTCCATTGTGTAAAAGGTAATTTGACTTTGGCTGCATACTTTATAGTCTTGATGGAATGATAAAAGAACACCCTGCTTTCCCTTGACCCATTTGTCCCGAACATATTGTCGCATAAAGTGACTAATAAGTTGTAATGAATAACGCGACAAATCAAATTAATCGAAATGAAATAGTCCGTAAATAATTTGCACAAAATGTTTCAAAAGTATTTGTCGTAGGAGGGAAATGCAATTAAATTTCCGAGAAAGCGATAAAAGTATTTCCCTCTTTACAAAGTAAGAAATCTGCCATAATGTGCAAAAGCATGAAAAATGGTCCACATATAGAGAAATATAAAAATTTAATAACTGCAATATAACACATTTTAGTGGCTGTACGAATTTTGCTGAGACAAGTTTACAAAGGAAGCCGTTAACAAAGGAAAAATAAATGCTTTTATACTTTTTTATTGTGTGTCAACGGGGGCCGTATTAGCGGAAAATTCCGATAAGAAGTCTGATTTTTCAATGCTGAAATATGTTCCAGAAAATTATACTAATTTTGGTTTATTTGGCATACATTAATTATAATTGATAACTTCGCAACAAACAAAATTCGACTTAACGCGATTTTTTTGAAAATTAGCCATCGATCAAGATATATTCGAATATTCGCAGAATGTATTTATATACATACGTGATGTGTTACATGATACGATTTATACTTAACGTAACAAACGAGTCCTTGGTAACAAATTTTAGTGGGAAAAGTATCCAATTTCACAAGTTAGAACCCATATACGTGACCTGTTAATATGGTGTCGCTTAAATACACTGACTGATCTGCATTCGTTACATTTAAAAGTAACAAATTGTATTATTGACTTGTTATTCTAAAAAATCAAAGATCTTTTAATCCGATTATAACTGAAACATTACAATGTTGCACGAAAATATTTACAATTTTTCCAATCCGATTAATCACGTAAAAGCTCATTGGTCAATGGCGGGGCCAGATATTGAATTTTTCCTAAATCCAACTTCAATTTAGGATTATTGGTAGTTTTCTCATAAAAACCCAAAGAGCCAACAATTGGCGAATTTGAGCGGTGAATAATTAAATAAAATTAATAAGACTTACAATTCTCAATTATTTTGCTCCATGCTGAACAGCCGGTGTTGAATTCGGATATTTTGAGCAATTTATTACTTTTGAAACGTCAAGAAACATTTCATTATCGTCGGATAGTACAGAAGAGAGAAAAAGTTCCCAATGTTTCCAAACTTGTTATTTTTGAGCTCAATAATTTTGCTTCAATTTAACGAGCCCTCTAATATGTATGAGAGCAGTTTTTAGAATAAGATGTTTACTACTACTACTGTTTTTAATTCAAAAATATAATCGAGCCGCATTAGGACATCAGAAGTTTATTTTAAAAAATTATTTTAAGACAATTTTCTCAATTCCAACAAACATATTTATTTAAAACAGTTAAGCTTTCGAGGCCATTGCTTGAAATCAGTGAGTTTTTCGGGGCTTTTGTGTCGTGCCGGAAAAGAATTTCTTGCTGAGGTTTTGCAAGCACGAGTGGCTTGCATCCTAAGAGGTGTTTCGTTTGAGAACATAACAAAATCCCTACATTCTAAGGGATATTTTTTCACAAATTCTAAAAGGGATATATTTCAATTTATCATTCATACCATATTTTGAACAAATCAACTTTGTCTAATGTCTGATAGCAGAGAATGTTTAATGCAATTGATCGAAATTAACTCCATTTGACTGACAAATAATTATGCGATAATCCAATGGTCAATCTAACGGTCAAATCCAATGGTTTTGACAATAGATAGTAAAAATGTTAAATTGAAGTCCAAAGAGTTCATAAAAAAGTTATACTTTTGCGACCATTGGATGAAACTGGATGCCTGTTCACTGTAAGCTTTCTAGTGAAACACATCTGAAGGTGTGAGCCACTCGTGCTTACGAAACGTTAAGAATAAATTATATTCCTCGACAGTTGCAAAAAAAACTGACCAGTTTCAAACAACACTATATTCCTTATTTTTTATTATCTAGCAAATCCCACGTGTCCACATTTCACTTAAGAAACAATGGGAAAACTACTCAAAACTTTAATATTTAAGATAGTCAACATATTACAATTTCCTGATACTTACATCTTTATGTTTTGCCTGAGAAACGAAGTTTTAATGATTTTTGGTCACAACACATTAAATTCTTCCATCAACTATTTCAAAAAGTTATAGGATTTCAAACAGTTTTCTTAAAATTCATGCCAAGCTCTTTTTGGCCGTCAGGTAAACCGATTTTTTTGGATGAAAATAATAAAATCTGAAGCAGAAAACTGTTATTATTTGACCAAACAATATTCAGTCTGACGCCAAAAACGCGAATTTGATTTTTCCGATTCGTTGATCGCGCTAATCAATTATCTCGGACCGAAATTCGATGTTTTAAAAGCATTTTACTGTCCGCGTTGATGTTGATTATTTTCATACAAGTCCAATTTGCGTTGTTGAGGCTAATTTTTTACACGATACGAGGACTATGCATTTGCTCTCTGTGTATAATGTGTGACATACTGGAATATATGTTGATAGATAATTCACATTATCACATCCCAGTAAAACCAAGCCAAACACATTGAACTGCATTTATATCAAAATAGGATATGTATTTATCAATTAAATGCATAAAATTGCAATGCGAAATTCCACGCTTTATTATAGAAATCGGTCTGTGTGATACAAATAAATCAAATCGCAATTTAATGTCGGTAACACGGTGAAAAACTCTTTGAAAATCTGTTTGTTCATAATGACACACCGCAAAAAAAATCAAATTTCTTCACAACGTATTGAAGTAGGTATTTGTTTCAAAAGCGACATTGTTTCTATTCTAATTTCTATTAAAGGCAGTGTCAAATTACACTAAACTGTTGTTACATAACGCAACAAAAAGTTAATATTCAATTTATCGATGGTGTAACGCTGATAGCAAAGCGAGAAGTTTCAAAGCTGTTGTGTGAACTTTTTAGATAGACAACCGAGATTTTTGCGAAATTCAAGAGTTAAAACTTTCTTTAACATGATCTAAATAACCAAAGATTAATTTTATCGGCAAGTAGAAAACGGTTTTTCCCTCATACTCATACGGAAGATCGCAAAAAACCAGTTCAAAATCTACTCCCAACATAATACCAGAATAGTCCAGCTAATTTGAAACAATAATAGAAACGGAAAAAATGACTAGAAACAAACTGAAGTTAATGACATTAATGTCAATATTTCAATTCTGTTGAAAATCAATTATCTCTCAAGAAACTCAAATTAAGCATCGATCAATTGTACCATTCTTACATCAGCCGCTATTTAGCACCTTCAATATCCTATCCTATCAACTTCTTTACACATTATATATTAAGGACAACAAATTGTTTAATTAAACTTTGGATGTTGCATCACACATGTCTGGCCTGGCACAATAACTCGTTATAGAACCGATAAGTTATTGTTTAAAATTGATTCAAAATTCCTTGAGATAGTGTGTGAGAAGGAGTGGGTTTTAAAAGCTCTCTGAATTTTGCTGTTTTTATTTGATGGACTTAATTTTAACAAATAGGAGCAGACTTTTAAAAAGTACTGGGGAATTTAGTTGGTGCATACGTGGCTCGGAATATTTCGCTATTCCACAGCATGAAATTCCAGATAATTCAGCAGGGAGAAACGAAATTGATGAAATTATTTTGCCACTGAACATATTACACGGTTATCGCGAATACCGAGTAAACATATTGGCACAACTTTCTAGGAATGAAATAGAATGATATTGCATTACACGGACTAACTATTAGACGTAATCATGTTAAACACACCATTCCACACGTTTATTATCTACCTATATCCAATTTCATTTTATACGCATAACTGGCAATTTAATTTTATTAATACAGATATAAAAACGCCCAGCAAATTTGATTTACACAACGTCGGATTGATTCAAGGTGTTGTGTGTCGAAATTAGCTGTTCTCACCTGAATTAGACGAGAATTTGATCAGAGATTGTTCTACATTTACTAAAAAAAGGACCATGATTGCCATTGACTATTATTAACACACAGTGAGAACCATTCTTATGGAAGAGATTTTAATTAATTCTTCAAAAGATGTTTTTTTTTGTATTGTCATTGTATTTTTGTTGACTTTATTCATTTGAATATTATACCATATAATTAGATGTTCACCTTAGACTGTAATTGTTTTGGATTTTCATTAATGGGAAAACTACCGTATTTTTCCAAAATTCCGTCATTATTACTTTGCTAAACTTGCACACAAATAATTCTACATTTTCGGGCTGCATCAAGTTGAGGTGAAAGATGGATGGTGTTAAATAATTTGTTTGCAACTGAAAGGCCCTGATTGGGTCGATTCAAATCCACTTCGTCATAATTGCCTAACTTCCAAGAAAGGAATAAGAAAATGTTGAAAATGTTCACGCTGTGTCGACAAGAATTGCATGATGCCTCACATGAAGCAAATAATACTACAGACTCTGTTCGGAATGATTTGTCGCACTATAGTATAATTTAGACGTCTTTGATTCAACCTTTTCACATTAGATATAAATTATATATAATTTATTTCTTATTGTCCTAATGGTTAATTAGCTACTACTTGAAAATTGTTGCTACTATTGACCATCAGCAAACCTCGATGTTTACTCAAATGCTTAAATCCTTACAGCACATTTGAAGTAAATCGAGAAAGTGGTTGTCATTTAGCAATTAGTTACCCGGGCATTTTATTGCAAAACCGACACACATTTCACGCGTGTTTAAACAAATTAATATCGAAATACCTTAAGTGGAATTGTTATTAGCGTGCAACAGTACCAGCTGGAAAATAGTATATTAAGTGTTTTGCTAAACCCACATAGTTCGAATGATAAAAATCGAGTTTTTCTTGAGCGAAAAGAACAAGTTTGGCTTTACCAATCCATCGAGTACAGGCTGAAAACGTTCAATCATCGGGCTGTGTGGATTAAAATCGAAAAATTTGGCATAGAATAATTGTTTTCCGGATGCGAATTTCATCTAGTCCAGTTTGTCATAACTATCTATTTTATTAATCCGGTTTACACATTTTATTTAAATCGTTAAAAGTTTTGTTAACTTTTAAAGCACAGACAAGGTTTAGTAGCCTCTTTTTATCAAAAAATTATCTGAGTCGTCAGCAGCGTATAATTGCTCAGTTTCAAGTTAAAAAATAGATGCACATTAAAAATCACAAATAAAGGCAGTAGAACGAGACGAGGACAACTAAAAATTCAAGGAGACACAATGTAAGGTGTGTTTATGAAGAAACTTCATGTCATGTACTTAATTGAACAGTGAATATGTCCATTTTTGCAATTACAGTTTTGCCAATTTTCCTAATACAAATTCTTCAGCTCTACATTAAAAAGTTGGCTTGCTGCATAACAACAATATTTATTTGAAAAAATCTGAGGAACAGTCAATTGACTGAAAGCATATCCATTAGATACGTAGAGCTAGGAAAAAGTACCATATTTGAAATTCTTCCCCTAAAAATAAAAGTTTATAAAATATAATAAAATGTTATAATTTTTGTTTTGGAATTTGGGCCTTCAAACACAAGAAACAGTCAGAAAATGAAAGTATTTCAAGTACTTAACAGAGACCACAAAATCACACTTTTCTGTACCCTACGAGCCGATAAACCTCTTAAATAATAAAATTTAAATAATAGTCCAAAACATTTTTGAGCTTCAATAATCACATGTTGTATGTAATACTGCCGTAATGAAACAGATAATGAGAGTAATGAATTGTAAAAATAGCTATTCTTTAAAGACACTCTAGGACCGATACTTACACACGGTAATCATGTAGTAAATAGCATAAATGGTAGCCGCGAATATAATTTATTTCTGCTAGATATTACATTACTGCATGTTAGCTGTAGTGTATGTACTTATCAATAAAACCAATTAATCTGGCATTTCCTTAAATGAACGTCGATACTTATCGTCAGTTTTACGGCTCCTACTTCACACCTTCCTAACAGTAAAATCGCTGCTTTAAAAGTCCGAAACCGAAAAATCATAATACGCTATTTAACGCAGTCGCTTTCAATCAAAAACCCTATTAAGCTCTTCAAACACATCGTCAAACTATTCCAACAATAATTACGCGGTACCAAAAACATTGGAACGAAACGATCAGAGAATTAAGAGCGATGGAATTCATTAATCAGTTTTTGTATGGAAAATGTACCATCCAGATTTCTGGCCAGATGGCCAACCAAATATCTAACAGAGAAATAGATATGTATCTCAAATATGACAATGGGATTCACATAATTTTTTTCGGATTGTCCATTTACATCAGCTCGTTGACATTGATAAATATCTTTTGAGTCATCGCCGGGACTGGTGTGACCCGAAACCTTTTGGTTCTTAAATTAATAGTTTCAGTTTCTTTTTAGTGCCGTCAGGTACAGGTAAGAATGCTGTGGATCACGTGGATATTTCGTTTTTAAATATGCCCGGTTATAAGAATAGGATTTTTACGTATCATTTGCAACCGCCCACATACGAACTAATTGGCGGAATGTTACACGCAAAAGGATATCTGTGTTGGCTTATTGATGATGGGTGTCGACTTCTTTTCGAGAAACCATTATCAAGACAACTAATTTTCGATTTATGTATATTTGTAAAGGCACCAGATGAAAGATTTGAATGCATTCCATCAACATCGGTTGGCAATTTTTCTTTATGAATTGTCCCAAGTGGAGAATTTTAACTTCCCAAGCTTGACTAAGTGAATTTGCAACTGGATGTTGAAGCATTGAAGAGACGGTAATCACATCGTCTAACAAGTATCCAAAAGGGCATAAAATTTTAATTAAAAAAGATCGGTCTTTAATTCAGTAAAGGAAATACACATTCCACCATCTGGGAGGATATAAAGATGTTATTTCTGCTATTACCAATTATATCCAAGACGAAGACTTTAATTAGAAAAAAATTATGCCCATGATCACAAATCATGCATTAAATTGTTTGCACCGTTGATGTCACCATGAATTCTCATTTAATATTATAATTGGCTTACTACACAATGCAAAAATCAAAAGTCGGCATGGCAGGCGATCTTCTAAATCATCTTGTGTGTCCTTCCAATAAACCTCCGTCAATTCGACGACAAGCTTAAATCTTAAAAGAAAAGACAATATTCGGAAGCAAAGTACGTCCCACGGCCACTTCATTAAATTTGCGGATTTATAGAATCCGAAAAAGTATAATACAGTTATAATAAACCGATTGAATGACGTCTATTGTGCTGCCGCTCTCAAAAACCCCCATAATAATAATGGAAGGATACACCCGAAAATTTGAATTTCAATAAAAAAGTTACCAGATGTCACGTCATTATTATAAAGGATGGGGCCCCTCGGGCTCTCGTTTTTTTTCTGTTAAGAGGCACAATCGTTTTTTCGAGAGCCTCTTCAATTTTTTTCGACTTAAGTTGCGCTCCAATTAGTTCTAAAATCAATGTTATACAGGGTGAAACTCGGGTTTGGTGCTACGCGAAGAAGACATCAAGAAAATAATTTGTTTATTGTTTATATGCACATATAAACAATCTTTCAATTATAAGTAATCGACGTTCCAATGAGAGTACTGTAATAATTTAAACATCATTTATCTGCGTCTGTCTTAGATAGGAGATTCTAATAACTTACTTCGAAATCTAGTAACAATATGCCGTTATTGTGTGTTACTTAACCTTCATGTTCTATATCAAAAAAAGAATAGTAACGGTATAAGATATTAGCAAAACTTGGTGCAAATTTCAATTATGTTCAATTTTTTATTATTTCTTATATTGAAAAATTCCCGGAAAACACTCATTTGTTTGTTGCAAGAAATGCTTCTGCCTGACACAATAACACATGAAAAAACTTCAGTATTAATTAGTGTTAATAAGTTCATTATAAACATTGTTTCCAGGACAACTTCTTGTGCAAAACCATGCTTATGTGACTTGCGGATTGATTTTTGATTGGTTTATTAGTAATTAGTAAAAGCTTTTGTTCTCTAAGTAGTTTACTTAACTACAAGTTAATTATGAGTCTACCTAATTTCAACGTAACATAATTATTATTGGGTATTAATAAAGCAAACGTGTATAAACCCATAACATCAAAAGCCCACTCGTCTGGCAAAACTTATGAAATAATTCCATTATAATGCATATTTCCTCTTCAGAAGTTAGCTTTTTATGTGAACACAGTGTCGGATTGAGTTTTGCGAAACTTCATTAGAAACTGTAACGTAATAGGGCAGGTTGCTCTATTTAAATATGATAGGAATTACAATTTGTAAATACTGACGAATCAAATATTGCGACTATTTACTTTTGCTGAAGTTTTAATTGGCAAACTTGAAATTTTAGATTTTTCCTTTCGTTCTCACGCGCAAATTTTTCTCTGAACCAAAGCCTAAAACTGCCAGTAATCACTGCGAAATGCTTATTATTTATTTTCCATTTTTAAGCCTTTTCCTGCAATTTACCAATCTTAATATGCAGTATTAAGTATCATTAACGAAAATATATCATTATTTTCACACCGCAGATAAAACATAGCCAAATAAACTAAGGACTTCTGTGCTTCGGATAAAAAGTCATGGCAAATGCAGATATTAGCGGTTTGACTTCCCAAAAATGTAATGTATTTGGAAATTTGAGCAAAAAAACGAAAGTCTGAATCACTATCTTTCTAAATAGTACAAGAGTTTAACTTAACTTAATGCACAATTTAAATGTTGCAACACAAATTCACTTCCAATGTTTTTTACGCTTTCCATCCATAAAAAAAATGTTGAAAATTTACAAAATTAAAACAGTTATAGTGCTGCTTGTAAGTATTATACGATATACATATTGAGCAAAGCGATGAGACTCTAAAAGTTTATAAAAAACGTATATTTGATTAGGATTTCTACGTTTGTAACATGTCTGAAACATGTTTATTGAATACCTACTTAGTATTATCTGTTTTATGGGTCTGCATTGAAAGCGTATAAGGATGAAATCCCTTTCCGTATCCGATACATCTACTGCAACGAAGTCTCGGGTCACCAAGAAAGTCTCTCCTTTCCGGGAAGATGAATTAATAAGATCTGATTATATCGGAGGTAGTAAAAAACGCCACGAAGAAAGTATGTCCCCCATACGTCCCACAAGTGTGACCAACACGATATCGAACAAAAAGCTCTGTTAAAACCTGATGATTTATAAACGAATATACAGTTTTCTCCATTCACAAATTACGAACTGGGTTTAAAAATTGATGAATAGTCAGAGTGAACAGTTATGACCACGTTCGTTAGGACCAGTTTCATAATTATTATAGAGGCGCGATGTTTAGAGTTGCAACGATGAACTTCAACTGATGTGTGTATCATTTATAATGGCATTTTTCAAACCACACTACAATTAAAACTACAATTAAAAATACTAAATAATAAGCATCTCGAAACACCCACTTCTGCCACAAAAATGCATTAAGTGTAGTACTTTTCTAATTAAAAGTTAGTTAAACCTTTTCATCCTCTCTCAATGCCTAGATTTTTAAATTTTCAAAGGAAAATACAAGGAAATTAAGAAGCCAAGGTAAGAACGATTAGGAAAAACGTAACCTTTTCAAAACCAGCAAAACGAGAAAACGAAAAATAACACTGATATCGCCAAGCCTGTAAAATTGGATTCAAGTAATTAATAATAGGACAGATGAAGACATTAATCCAAAGAAAAAGGTTTGCCATCAACTAGTCAATACTCCAAAACACAGACTTTTTATGTTAAAAATTAGGAACTATTTTGTTCTAAATACTTTAAATGTATCGTGGAGTGAAACAAACGAAAGAAAACAAGTGGAAATTAGAACAATTTGGTACCATTCGAATAACTGGATCATGTAGGAAACGTAAAACAACATCAAAGCATATTTGACGACAAATATTTCAGCCATTAATTTGCGAATGTTACATTTCTGATACTTGAGTTTGACGTTTATTTACATGTCGCAAAAAAGTTTGGAATAACGGAAATATTCGGCTTTTGGACAAGTGCGCTTGGACAGAGTTGGCAAATGAGTGGCTCGAGTAATTAAGACAAAATTGAATCAAGCATACGAAAGAGGTTAAACAAATTTAAAAAAAGACATCAGCGAAGCACAAGCATAGGTACCTACTAGAAACAGAATATTATTTAAAACATTTTTATTTCAATCAGAATTCCAAATTATCTTAAAACTGTTACTTATTTACTTATTTTTTTGAATGAAAACAGAGGAAATGTAAGATACAGGTACCAATCATGTTAATTTACAGCGCTAGAACACTGAACTACATAGAAATTCGAAGCTATTTAGTGCTCTTTCAGACGACCTGGAAATCAAGGAATTTTCGAACTATTTAGAGCCTGATATGTTAATTAGATCGATCAATTGCGTTCCGTTACATGTCATTCATTCCAAGTATTTCCAGTAACAAATTAAATAGAATCATTGCAAGTGTTTTCAACATGAGTAGTCAATATGCAGCCTCTCATAGTTTTGAAATAAGGATTTTTTTACCTTTTTTTATGAAGTTGGTAGGTAATAACTAGAAAAATTAAGAAAATTAAAAAAATGAGCATTGTAAGGAAAAAGCCATTATGATAATAGAAATATTTAGGTTCGAACTAGCAATAAATAAAAAATAATTATGTATACAGGGTGCCCGTAATATGTGGACATGCTCTCGGATTTGTACAGGGGGCGTTAAAAAAAACATAACAAGTTTCTATACAACTTTTTTCCAGGGGCCCCCCTACGGAGATACAGGCCACTAAAGGAGCCACCTGAGAATCGATTTTTTTAAATAACTTTCAGAATACTTCGTGCAATTTAATTATTTTGTCATACAATGTACAGTATGTCATTGCTATTAAAAAGGACCCATGAACACAATTTTAGCATTTCGGTTTGTGTATTTTTTTTAGTTTAAGGTTAAAGCTACTTAAATACATTATTTTCAGATCTTCATTGTAAAGGGAAAAAAATTAACCATGTTTGTGCTCCACCTAGTCCATCCCTGACAAACCCAATTGCTAAAAATGTTTTCATGGGCCCGTTTTTAAGAGCAATGATGTACTGTACATTGTATGAAAAAATAATTAAATTGCATGAAGTATTCTAAAAGTTATTAAAAAAAACGATTCTCAGGTGGCTCCTTTCTCTAGAGGCCTGTATCTCCGTAGGGGAGCCTCTGAAATTTTTATTTATGGAAACTTGTTATGATTTTTTAACGTCCCCTGTAAAAATCCGATAGCTTGCCGGATATTCCGGGACACCCTGTATATAAAACAGAAAGTCAAACGAACGAAATCTAGCCATTTCAACAAGATGGATGAATTTTAGTCACTCTGATTATAAAATCAGGAAATAGTACATACAAAACAATGTTCATTTTGTTTAGGGATTTTATAATTCGCAAAATAATTTAAGCACTTCAAGAGCGGTACTATCAAGATTGTGCGAGGGCAGAATGAGGAAAAGAGAATGAGCAATATCTTGTAATAATGATAAGAGCGTAGCTTATTAATTCATCATCATTTCACGATAAACCTAGCCGCATGATTTTCTCTCTATATGTATATTATGCAAATACCAATGTTTATTCCGGCATAATCCTAGAAATGTTAGCAATTCTCTAATGGCAATGCCATTATTTGTCTTGTTATCAGACAATGTTTGATTGTGCCCTCTACAATTATGATTTCGATATGCCTAAATCGTACTCTCTCTTGAATCTCTTTTAATGGAAGAGATAGGCAATAAAATAAACAATGGAGGTGTGCTATCCGGCAAGTATGCGCATTAGTGCGCAGCAAAAATGCTGAAAAGAAAGAATTCAGCGAGCATGGCATGGCTAGAACTTACTGATTAAATTGAGATACGCACTATAATGGCCTAAAGGCCATAACAACCGTTTACTTGGAATTTAAACGTTTCGATTCGTAAAATAATGGCCAATATGATTATTCAGTGCGCGTCGTTTTAAAACATTTTCTCTTGGACATAGTAATCCGGGTTTGATGCACAGATATTTACGATACAGGAAGTCCACCATAAATATTACCCAGTAAAAATAATAGTTAACGTAATGGGAAACGCCATCAGGAGCTGATTGTCTGACGTAAATATTACACATGTAGAATATCCTTTTCCTACACTATAAATATGATTCTATCTAGTAAAGCCATCGCCTAATTGTTACAATGTCTTTCTTGCTTGAACTACTTTCTTCAAACTGCTTTGGTTCTTGAATTATGTTATGAGCATTTTGATCCACTTTCACCTAGCTATTAAATTTCATGTGTAATATGGTTTCAACAGAGAATCGTCTCTTACATACAATTTAACAATCACGAATCACACAGTCCCTATCAGACTTTTAAGAGCTTCCAAACTCGCGCCAAATGAAATAATATAATACACTTGCGTGCATAGAAATCGGCCCACTGGAAACTTTTGACTTTAACTATTTTTTTAAAACTATTCATCAGATCAAAAAAAGAAATATGCTGTTTGAAAGACAATATAATATGCTTTAATGTGAGTATAAATTATTGTGAGTATCCTATGTTTAACATAGTGAAATTAATGCATTAAGCAAATTAAGATTTTTATTATTAACATTAATAGGGTTATTGACAATTTAAAACTTAACACTTAATTTTTTAATAATTATTGGTATGCCCTCCTCTTTCCCTAATAACTTCTCTCATAGGATTAGGCATCGATCTAATCAAATTTGCTATTGTTTCTTGAGGGATGTTAAAACCACTGTTCTTCAACTGCAACAATAAGCTCTGGGATCGAGTTTGGGGGTATGAAGTCTATATTCCCATAAGTGTTCGATCACATTTAGGTCAGGACTTGTATGCTGGCCACTCCATAACCCGAAAACCGACTTCTGCAATGTAATCTTGCACGATTCTGCGGTGTGCGGCCTGGGCATTGTCATGCATAAAGGGAGAATATTCGTCTAAAATGAAGTCGACGTAAGGTACCACCATAAATGATAAAATCTCCTCGATATATCTAAACAGCCGTTTAAACTCTCTCCCGTGAACACGGCGCCGATCGTATACTTTCGTGGCTCCTATAGAAATTGCACCCCTGATCATACAGGAACCACCTCCATAAGCACTCCGCTCGTCAAAGCAGCAATCTGCAATTCGCTCTCTTGGTCTTCGGTACACTTTCCTTCTTCGGTCGCTACCATGGAGGCATATTCTGGTCTCATCTGAGAACAGAACAGATCCCATTGTTCCAACGTCCAATTCAGATGATCTCGTGCAAAACGCAGGCGTGCTTTGCCGATGAGCTGGAGTAAGTTTTGGACCAATCGCAGGTGTTTTAGGGGTCAGGTTATTTCCTGCAAGTCTTCGTCTTACTGTCCATTGACTAATAGCCACTCCTCGCACTTCACGGAGCTGTCGTTACACTTGAACGGCATTAAGGTTGCGATTTCTTAATGTTGTTGACTCAATAAAGCGGTCATCACGAGCAGTTGTAAATCGCCTTCTGTCTGTTCCAGGTCGCCTATGAAAGGATCCAGTCTCCTTATAAAGTTTGCACACTCTTCGAACCGCTACGCGTGTCATATCCAACTGTCTAGCAACAGCTCGCTGACTAAGTCCATTTTCGATTAAAGCAATAACTTGGCCGGCTTTTTGTGGTGTAGTATGCACTAATCTAACACACTGAAACACTATTGAGATTATGAAAAACGAATTAATATGCAAATTTCAGTTGCAAACGCAATAATTTTAATATTTGACAATTTTTTTATTTTTGTTACAATCACCACATAAACACGTTTAATTTGGTTTACCGTTTCGCTACGCATATAAACGACAAGCCTTCTTGATAAATTTATACTCACATTAAAGCATATTAAATTGTCTTTCAAACAGCATAATTCTTTTTTGATCTGATGAATAGTTTTTAAAAAAATATATAGTTAAAGTCAAAGTTTACAGTGGGCCGATTTCTATGCACGCAAGTTTAGATACGTTTTGGAATGTTTCTCCATATGCTTATGGCTATCAAAATGTATAAAAATAATTAAAAATATTCTAGTTAGGCTGAAAACTGGACACTTTTTTGTCACTAAATATCACCAATATTCAAAATCGAGAGACATCTCATCAGAAAACCGGGATTTCAAATGAAATTGTACATGTTTTCTTGACATTTTCGGTTGGTTTTTGACTTCGGCTTGAATCAAGCTATTTCTAATTACTTTCCGAATTTAAAATAGAATTTTAATAATTCTTCAACACAAAGCGCAGATAGAGGAAACAAGAATTCGTCAAAAATTATGGGCAACCAAACATGCAGCCATTGTATAATGTTAACAGAATCACATTTTCTATTTAATAATTAATATCGACAGCGAAAGGTCTGTAGTAGACTTTTTCCATCGCTTTTAAAAAACTTGTTACAGATTCTTTTTTTACATTTACATACTCACCACATTTTTATACATTTAATTTGAACTCGCTGCAATTGCAAAACTACCGACTGTAGATTTACGTCTACATACACCTTGTGTATTAGGTTCGAAACAATCATCTGCAATAAAAATCGGAAATACCCGTACATGTAAAAGTGCTATCAAAAATCCCTAAAATAACAGATACCCCTAATATAAGGAAAATCAGCTAAATAATAGTTTACATTTTCCTTTAACGATTTTGAAGAAATAAGTAGAGAAACTGACAAGCCAATATACATAAGTGCGTCAACTATTGTAGGGCTTTTTCATGAAACATATTACAAACTGCTGAATTTTCATAATAATTTAAAAAATATAATGTCACCAGTGAATTAGCAAATAGGTCTGTTAACTTTCCAGCATAATTATACCGTTCTAGGATCATGAACAAAACAAACTCACCTTTCCAAGCCTGCCAAATTACCAGATTTAGCTTTCATGGATTTTTCCTATATGAAGCGATAACATAAATTGGGAGTTTGAATATTCAGATTTAGATACTTGAAAAACGCGTGTTATTTAATCTTGTTAAGGCGACTCTGACTGTTATCTTCTAAACACAATTATTATATGCAATTGAGCAGATCTACTTACTTCGTGAACATAGAGCGGAAATGCGGTTGTGGCTTACCTGAAATAAAATATATTAATTAATATTTTATCATTACTTACTATTGTCCAAACTTAGTCATAAATTCCGAAAATTGATCACTTCGTCCTCAAATGCTCATAACTTATTTCTTAATAATCTAATTGATAATTGATGTAATTAACTCGTGATCCATTTCTGATTAATTATTGAAAACCTCGATGTGGGTTGTCACGAGGCGAGGGATAAGTTCTAATGCTTCCAATCCATGTATGCAATGGCTCGAATAACTTTAATCCAGTGGCAAATTATAATGCGGATTTTGATCCACAGGAATATTATAGTGCAGAATTTGCGAGATATGTGCGTTTTTATAAAGAATGTATTAGATTAAATGGATTGCAATCCTGAAAAAAAGAATTTGGAATGCAATATTTGAAAACCAAACATGAAAAGTAAGTAGGATAATTGGCAGTTAAAACTATTTAGTTGATAAAGTTTTATATTAAACCTGGTCGTTCGATTAAGTTAGATGTCCTACGACCAAAACATTACATTAATTCCTACCTCAATTGCATTTCGAATAAGAACCAAGTAGACTTTTATTCTCATTTCCTCATAAAGAATTTCAGGATACTTTTAGCAAAATATACTTCTAAAGTTCATCAAACTATCCCAAGGAGCGTATAACATGGGACGTGCCAAGATCGATAGATATCGGCAAACTTGCCCTGTTTGCTATGCTAATTTCGCGTTCTGATCCGACACAATTTGAAAACCGTCCTGCTAAATGGATCACGTTCTGCCTCCCATGGTTTTTAATTGAATTGATGTAAATATCGGAAGGAAACGTGACACCTGATTGTAAATATCTATTACAAAGCTGCCTTTTTTTTAGGCGTGTATCTGTCCACGTCATGTATTTGTTCCACGTTGGGGAATCGGGAAAAAAATATATATACAATGGACGCTTTTTTTCGATGCGGCTTCCCTACCAAATTATCAATCAGCAGCGAATAGAAACAAATCAAATATTGACTTGTCACAGGTTTGACAGTGAGTCAACAGAGGTGCCGACCGAGTGGTGGTAAATGGAAAGTCATTGTGGAAGTAGCACGTTTTTTTTTTTCAATAAATCACAACCTGGCGCAAAAAAGCTTTGTTTTCAAGGCAATCGGATCCTATCTAAAGCTCGGAAACGCTTTGGAATAACATTGGGAATAACATTGGGTTAATATATAATCGCCCCTTGCGTAACATGTACTGTGTCATCTGCAAATGCATGTACTTTATACCCTTTAATTACACCAACAACAAAATGCATCCAAGTGTTCCCTGCCATATTTCTGACAAGTAACACTACTTTTAAATGCATGCTTTGAAGCTTCCTGTTTAGTAAATGCTTTTCGCTTGTTTTACAGCTAAATAGAAGTAGAAAAAACACTCCCACTAAGTTTTTGATGTCCAGTGAGCACTCCTTGATGGAAAACCACCTTCCTCGGAATCTCACATGGAAGTATGCAGCAAGTCCGTATCTCACTCATACTTATGAACAGGACCGTTAACGATAGTTTTCAACACATCTTGTTGCAATTCATATTAATGCTCAGTATTCTTCTCATTTATTTATGTCATTTAGTTTACTTTTGGATTAATGATCTGTTAGACAGCCAGCTTTCAGCAATGTCGTGGTTATTCAATGGGGATTAGTAATAAACAATTGTGTTTTCTACTATTTTTTACTTATTTTTTACTCTAGTTCTGACATTTTTACAACACATCATTTGGTCCAGATATGACTTATAGACTGTTCATAGAATCCGAATAGAAAAAGAACCAACAATTAAAATTCTTAACAGAGCAACAATAAATTGCCAAATCTTTGAGATATTCAAAAGATTCTAATTAAAACGAGGACACTAAATCTGAAACACTGGTTTTTAGAAAACCACAACATACAAATCGCTGTTTAAAGTTGAAATGAAATCAACCATAATCATCAAAAATAAGTTTTACTAAATCTAATTGATGGAGCTAAAATTTCTAACTGAAGAAACTATGTTCTAAGTTTTAGATAAATGTATGTGTAAATCCTAAGTACAGTTACATAAACAAACCCTTTAATAAATTAACTGAACAAAAAAGCTCGGTCCTGTTGATTTTCATTTGTAATTGCAATATTATTTAGACCAAATTTATTTATACAGAGTGGTTCAAAAATTTGTTACAACCATTAACTTCATTTTTCAAATAGAAGGATCCATGTTTAATTAAAATTAACTAACTCACCTAAACTCAACAGGACTCGTGAAATTTGCGAGGTAAAAAAATATTTACCAAAATAACAAGATGCAAGAAAAGTTTATTGATCGCTTCTTGGATATTGTCAAGCCGTAAATGGCACACGTTTGAACGTTTAATTCGATTGTTGTTCTGTTTCTTGAAATAAATCGGTTCTTTTCAGGACTAGATGAATTTGAAAGTATACCAACTTGTTACCTGGAGTATCGTAATTGTTTTGACAACTCTGTAGAAATAAATTTGGTATAAAAAAATTGCATTTACAATTAAAAATTGATGGGTTCGAGCTTTTTCCAAACAACAGTCAGCTGGAATTTAAATGTTTTAGACATTACTTACCCCTTCTGGAACTCACATAAATATCCTAGCATTCATTTAATAATTGTCACACGACTCTATAAAATTGTTGAACGAGTTAAGAAACCTCTAGTCGCGAATAGAAAAAAAGTTATTTTAAAAAGTAGTTTAAATTTGTTGAGTAAACATAACTGTGCAGTAAATAAAGTGCTCGTGGTTAGGTATGCTGGAATCTGAAGTAAATCAAAGGAAAAAAGGCCTAAAGTAAACTAAAGTTAAAACTTATAATTTGTTAATCTTCGTTTTAAATACCAAGTTTTCAGCAATGAGATTTGAGACAAAGTTCCAGATTTGGACTATTGTTTGCAAAAAATTCAAGAATTCTTTTTACCTGTACTTGTCCGCAAATAAGATCGCAATAGATTTTGGGAGGTGATCTTAGAGATTAAAATTAAAATAGGAAAAGAAAGAGCAAATAGTATTAAGTATAAAACTCTTAAGTTAATGCGCTATTCAAATAAACAAGCTTTTATATACCAATGCACGATTGCAAAGCCATCAAAATGCCCTTTTACACGCGGTGTTTTACTCCTGAAGGTTTTAGCCAAAATTTCATCAAAATATTAGGAATATTTAAAAAATATAAGAATATTTAGAAAAAAATTTCTATTATTCTTTGGAACCTGGCCTTTTAATTTTCATGTAATCGTGCATTGCTTTAGAAAAGCTAATTGCTCTGGAAAACGGACAATCCTAGCAAGGTGGCACAGGAGAACCTTTTTAACTGAAAAATATTTGGGCATCCGAAATTGGAGTTTTAAAATTTAAAAAATCAAAAGCTGAAATTTTGGGGCAATATTTACTTGACTAAATTTTGCAATTACTCACGCAAACAAGTTTCTGCTTCTGACAATCGTAAATTTGGAAGCAAAATTCCACAAAAAAAAGTTCTGGTATATTTTTCGTTTCCTTCACTTTTCGCCATCGTCCAATTCAGTTTGCCCATACTACAATGGCGCATAGCTGACATGTTTCGGTTCATTAAAATTTTTTAGCACCCCTCCTGCAGTGCTGCCAGTATTAAATTCCGAGAATTCCACTATTAATCTGTGCATTCGCCGCGCGCTAAATACCATATTTCCCGGGAACGGGCGAATAAAGTAAGATTTAGCGAAAATCGATGTTGGGAGGGCATCAGGCCAACATAATTACCAGAGGAAGGTAGTAAAATCAATCTAAACCGCGTTTTTTGCCATATCTGTGACCGGACTTACTTTTCCATGAACATATCTTCCTTCGGACAGATAAGGGATAGATAGCAATGCTAGCAGTTTTTGCCCTCCTAGTGAACTAACGCCAGCCGAAACATTCGGGAATATATTCAAAGTAGAGCTGACTGAATTGTGAAAATTGCTGAAGTGCATTTTGGAGAAATGAATTTGATTTAAGTGACTTTTAATAGGAAATTCGCCCATCACATGTGACGGTTAAGGGCGCACTTGGACAAATTTGGAATATCACATTTATCGCTTGCTTTGCTTCTGCCCACTGCTCTTTTACACTGTAAGCAGTTGCAAGCTCTTTCCCTAATAAAGTAAACAAAACTCCTAATTGCCCACTATTCAAGCCAGGAAACTTATTTCATAAAACTTCCAGGAAAGTTATTAAAAAAAAAACCGGCATCCAACCCGTACGGTCTGCCAAGTCGTGTATGTCTAAACACTTATTTTGTATGGTTCAACGGTCATTAGAATTCATACATACTTATGCAAGGAAACCGCAAATTGGAAAATAACAGTCAACCGACTTGTAATGGGCTATCGTATGGGATATAAGTGGCCCTGAAGAGCGTGAGACTTACTTCTGTGAATAAGTTGCATTCGAACAAATCAACTCCAAAATTAGAGACGTCGAAGTATAATAGCAATATAAATAATATAATAACCGAGAAATTACTTTGCCTAAAGACGTTCTTCTTTGCATGTCCGGTGCTGCTTTTTCTTTACCCTCAACTTATTTCTAGCGGTAGCCAAATTGTATGATGTGAATAAGTTTGGAGTATCGAAAAAGAGAATTAAGTTCTGGTTAATTGACGGACGCTAATACCAAGAGATTATTTCTGAGGCAAATGTAAAAAACCTGAATGATTCAAAAAATTTGCTCTGATAAAGATTTGAATAAAGGGTCAAAACGTCGGCCATGTTTACACAGTAAAATTATTTTTAATCGAGTCTCAAACCGATGTCACAACAGTCAATATTGAAATGGAATGTTATTCTTATGTTCCGCAATGCAAATTAAAACATCTTTCCAGAACTCAGACGTTGCAAGGGTCCCCTGAAAGAAATTAAACTAAGAGAAGATTGCTGAACCTAAAATCGACATGTCCGCTTTTTAAAAAAATCTCGTTTTCACTGTGATCACTCCATACTGTAGGTATGTTTCTATTTAACGAAAACCAAATCAAATAAACCATTCATTACAAAATGGGTATTGTAAGTGCTTAGTTCTGACTCCAAAAAAAAAGTTTCTCCCAAGTGTATGCACGTGAGTTGGTTGAATATCTAGAACTCCAATACTAATTTATGGAGTTGTTTTCTCAGTCACCTTGTGCAGCTCTGGATTAATTATATCCGAAATCGACTTACTTGATCTGAATGTTCCGCCTCCGGGAAAACCAGCATCCCGTAGCTGAATTACGAGCAAAAACAGCCCCTCTAATCGCTGGATGGTAGGAGTAGTTCGATTTCCGCGGCAAGGAGCCACTTTGGATGCAGAACGGATTTCAATTTGATACTCCGTGGGCGGGAGGTCCGAGAATTTCTCCAAATTAATTAGAGGATCTTTATCAGTTAATGAAGTTTTCTTCGAGAAATTCGGGATTAGCCGTAGGGGATTTGGCACGATAAATATCGTTTTTCTCGTTCAGCCGACTAAGCAGTTTTAAAGTATGCGAACTGAGAAAGCACAATCAAGAATATTATCTCTGCTTTAACGTTGCGATTAAAAGTTGGTGAACTTAATGAGCCTAATGCATACACGACTACACATCTTTATCGCATATTTAGTAAATAGTGAAAAAGTTCTGCAGCGAACACAGTCAAAAATAGTTTGAAGACATCTTATGACCAACATGGATGTAGAAATTCGGCGAGACGTAAAGTGTTTGCAATTGTTTCGCATATAAATAACCAACTCAATACAGCATCGAAAATAAACCTTGCATTACAAAAAGGTCTCCAAATGTTTTTCATTAACTGGAAATATATTTTTTATTTCCAAAAAAAATTAAACGAGCATTTATAAACTGGATTTGCATTTTAAAAATCATTAGGCATCACTTTGGAATTATTGGCCGTTTTCGTAGAAAAAACGAAATTTCAACAAACAATTAATTTGTTATTGAATTGCAATATTGTTATTGTTTACCCTTTACGGGGTTTTTGCAAATTCGATCCCGCCTGTATAGTCATCTCCAGAACCAGTTAAGCTACAGCGCTCGTTTTCCAACCATTCAATAGAGGATTAAATCACTTTTGCAACGTGAAACATCAGTGAGAAAATATTGCCAATTTTCACATCAGAAGCTAGATTTGAAAATGTTCACATTCAGGTACAAGATAAAGTCATCGTTTCAAACATGACGGCACTTTTTTATTGGTAGTTTTCATGTAGAATTCATTCTGTATTGTGAAATAAAAGCTCTCTTTCTCAATCTGTAATAGGGGACATGAGGAAATTCCGTCTGTTTAAACGACAAAAATTTAGAGGCAACATTCCCAAGAAAAAACGTTTGAAATCAACTTTGGTTTTACGCGGTTTTGATAAAATTGAGCTATCTGGAAAACAGGGCGCCGCCTTTCTGCTTATATCTCAACAACCGTTTGAGCTGCAGCGCTCTTTTCCCGATCACTGGATAGATGATTAAAAACCCCGTTTAAAGCTCAATTTGAGTGCGAAATTTAGGCAGTTTTTCACACAAAAGACGTAAGTTGAATTTTACAAATTCACGTACAAGATAAAGTCATCCTTTCAAACATGACGCCTTTCTACCTCAGGAAACAAATTAAGCTAGTATGTTCATTTCTGCACTAGTACCAGTAGATAGAGAATTAAACATCGATTGGACAATATGGGCGGTTTTCAAATGAAAGCAGAGTTTCAACATAATTCTTAGTTTGCACGTTATTTTCAAAGTTTTCTTGTAGAAGATTAATGGCAGTATGTCGGCTCAAATACTCAGAACATACAATTGACCCGAAAAATTTTTTCAAATTTCATCTTGAACTGATTTCTCAAAAATCGTTAAGCCACGTTCTTTGGTTACTCAAGACTTAAAATAAAACATTTTGTGTATTTCCTTGGTATAACATTAAAATCGCATATTCAGATTTACGACTTTCAACAAAACGATTCTTTGGTTTTGCAACTGAAAGTAAAAATTCCCGAAAAATTGACTCATTTCCATTACGCAAACTTTGAGACAATACCGGGCTTTGTTGATCCGACCGAAATGAACAACTTAATAAACCGCGCTTTAAGTTATTTAGCGCCTTGAAGCGGCAAACTTTTACTCTTTTAATGGAAATGTTACTATTACAAGTGTTATTTCTTTTAGCAAGCAATTTAACCAATTGACACGTTTTTTTCTGGCCTGACGTGGGCTGCTGCTGAGGGATTGTGCGTTTCGCCATAATCTCAGACATAAATTATACGAGCTTTGTAAGCGAAGAGTATCATTAAGTGTATATTTAATTGCTTGGTTTCGTCGACCAAATTTAACGAATTAACTAAGCACTTTTCGTAATTGGTGTGTGTTTATAGTAATGGAAAATAATTAGCACATACTATATTACGTGAATATGCAGGAGATCCTAGAAATATTAGAATGTAAATCTCATGGACATAATCAGATTTTCATTTAAAAGCTGAACTAGAATTTTTGCTGATTGGCAAGTAATGAAAACATAGATTTCATTCTCAGTCACTCATCCACAAAAGCTGAAACTTACGTCTTTTAATTAGTCCGTCAGACATCTTGAAACGCGAATGTAAAACCGTTCTCGAAAACTTTAGAAAGTTTCACGGGAAATTCCACGGTGAAGGCAACGTTAATAATTCAGAAGGTAGAGGCTAAGCAAAGTGTCTGTTTTTTTAAGGACATTGTCTGCATGAGCATGAGTTGTTTTTTGATTATCTATTATCAACTAAGAGCCAAGTCTTTTCCAAGAACAACCACTACTACCGAACCTTCACCAACATTATTGACTTTTCAAATTAAACGGGTTGCGGGTGGTTGACAAGTTAAAAGCATGGTATTAAAATGAACTCCTTGAAAACTATTTATTAATCGGAGGAATAACTAACTTTGAAAGAAATATATTCCTGTGTTGCGTTTTTATCCGTTCTCACAATGTGATGGTTCAATATGCTCGCGCCCGCCTCTGTTTCTACCTGAAATAGCACAGAATTATCAAAAGAATTAACGCTACCCTAATATAATCAGAAAAGTTCCCCTTAAAACTAGGGCAGACTAGAAGCGATGGCGTGCTAACGACGAGAGACGTTGGGTCTAATGAAAACTAATTACCAACTGTATATTTTATCCATTTTAGTTGTGGGCTTGGTTATGTTGATAATTCCGTACTACCCTTATGGTTAGCTTTATTTTCTTATAAAGAAACTCAATTTTTAATGGTAATTTACCTGGGTGTTAGTCGCAGGCCATCTATCTTCGCTAAGAAAGGACTAATTGCCTCCAACATTAGCTAGAAGGCATTATTCTTGGTGCTATCGATCCCAGAATGAGTTGCATATTATAATCAAGATATGTGTCCACGGAATTACTTCTAATCTCAATCTCTAATGTAAATGCTTGCCAAAAATCCAGTCACACCTTTACGCTGCTCGATAAAGACCTTTTCATAATAATATGTTCACGGCAACATAACATTCAGCTTCGTAACTTTTGCTAAATACTTGAAACAGTTCAGCATTTATTTGAGCTTTTAGCACTAACTCTAAAATTGCATTTAGCTGATAACTTTTATTCGCGATAACACGCGAATATATTGGAGATATAAACCTAAAAAGTGCACAGCCTTTAAGCAACATTGGTGTTAAAATATGCCAGGTATTATAGTTATTTAAACGCACACTTTCGTGAAGTGGGAACATAATACAAATTGCAAACGTTAGTTTTGCAAATACGAGTAATATTTAGAGCACTCTAGAGGAAAGCTGGTAGCGTGTTAAGTAGTTGTGCTTTTCACATAAAGATAGCGCATTATCTGGCATTAAAATAAAGCTAGCTCTGGAATGAGAATGCATTGGAGAAATGCTCAAAAGTTAGCTTTGATAATTGCATGATAACCGTGCAGAACTGATTAAAATTTATCTAAATCGTATCGAAGGTGGCTAGCGAACTGATTATAAAAAAACGGATATTTTACAATTGCAAACGGATTCAATTCTTTAGCATTAAGTTGAGTGTAGATTTCCTCTACGTTGATGTCACTCACGTGCCTAAAGAAGAGCGATTTTACACGTTTACCTTGACTCTAAATGTAACATAAATCTGCTAGTTGAGGCATTAACAAAATTAAATTTCAAAAACTTCAAGTGAACCTTCTGACAAAACATTGTGAGAGTTTCCTCGAGTTGTAACTGCCTGCCTGATTTGCAAAATTTTTGGTGAATGCAATACAAAAAATGGTGAACATTTTGCAGTCACACGATCGCAAACTAAAGCACTTTTTGGTCGTCGTGAAGCACCTGTTCGCCCGGCAGTAGTGAAACTGGTGGAAAAAATGTGGAGTTGTTGGGACAAGTTAGTGATGTGAAGAATCGAAACCGTGTGCATCGCTCAAGAACAACTGATAACATTGTTATTGTAGCCCGTAGTGTTGAAGGACAACCAGGTTTGTCGATTCCTCGTCAATCTTTGGAATTAGACATTCCACAAACGACATTACACCGTATTTTGCATAAAGACTTAAGTCTTAAGGCTTTTGAAGTTCAGTTAACACAAGAACTCAGGCCGGTTGATCACCATAAAAGTCGTATCTTCGCTGATTGGGTGTTTCAAATGCATCAAAGATGATCCGCATTTTCATCCGGAAAATCATTTTCAGTGAAGAGGCCCATTTCTCACCTCGGAGGCTACCTTATAAGCAGAATTGTCGCATTTAGGGCTCAGAAAATCCAAGAATGATTGTTCAAAAGCCCCTTCATCCTCAACGTGTCACTGTTTGGTGCAGTTTCTGGGCTGGCGGTGTGATTGGACCTTAGTTTTTCGAAAGTGAGGCTGGTGCAACTGTTACGCTGAATGGATTGCGCTACCGAGCTATGATTAATGATTTTTCATGGCCGAAATCGGAATATATTGATGTGGACGACGTTTATTTTGAGCAAGACGGCACACAAGCAACGAAACAATCGCAATCTTGCAAGAAAAGTTTGCGGACCGTCGATTCAAGACCTTAAAGATGGAATACAGCCGAAAATGTGTGAAATTGCATGAAAAGGATGTGGTGTTGCAAGCGTAGCCATGGCGGCCATTTAGCTGATATTTCAAATGTTAATGGCATAACTTCCTCTTTACAATGAAATAAACATTCATTGATATAATCGCAAAAAATGCTCGTTTTTTGATATCAAAATGAAAGCTCTTATTGGAAAACCCTTTACAATGGGGAAGTTTTGCTAAGTTGCAGCTAACCACTGAGCTTGTAGAATTTTCAAAAACTCACTGCAGATTTAAAGAACACATGTTTCACCCGTCTTGATACTCAATTTAGCATTACTTTGCTAAGAGGAGACCATAAGAGAATGATAGGTTCAAACCGATCAAGTTATTTTTAAAACGCAAAATTATCGTTACTTTGCCTGACTGAAACTTCTCACAAAACACTGCAGAAGTTCGGTTAAGTTAGAACGGCCTGCTGAGTTTGTAGAATTTTTGAAAATTCGCTACGTTTACCTCAATATTCAATGCAGCATAACTTTTACTACTTAAAACCATAAGAAGGTGACCGTTTCTGAAATGTCATGCAAAGGAGCCTTGGAGTTGTATCAAAATGTCGATACCTGCTGAGTTTGTAAAGTTTTTCAAGATTGACTCTGCAGATTCAAAGAAGAGCAATGTATCGTATACCTTGATACTCAATCTACCATAACTTTGCTCCATGAGTCATTAAAAAGATGATATTTTCAAAGACGTTGAATGAACTTTCATACAAAAAAGTGTCAATTTATTGCAGAAACCAGGTGAGTTTGTTGAATTGTACAAAATTAACACTACAAATTGAAAGAAGGCCAGTTGAATTGTTCACCTTAATACTCAATTTAGTAAAACTTTTCCAGATGAGACAATAAAATGATAAAATTATGATTGTCTTCGATTCCAACTCCGTAGTTCAACGTCTACAATCCGACAGCTTCAAAAATAGTAATAAAAAATGTATTTTAAAAGCTTCAAAAGGACATTAAAATAATGATACTTTCAATATGTAACCCTGAAGGCATCTGGTCAACATTTTGAAAACATTATTTCTTTTTTTCTGAATAAATGTGAAGGATCTAAATAAAAGTTGCCCTTTTCGGAAACGTACTGCAAATTTTAAATGTTGAATATCTGGATTGAAACCACTTTCTATACATACTACCGACTCGTAAAACTATACACTTTGAACTAAAGTATCTGCAAGTTTTTTTAGCTAAGATGGGCCAATAACCATGAATGAACCTCCATCAAAAATTACTCGATGAGCTGTGCGGCATCCGAATAAGAAAAGGCAAAAGAAGGGAAAAATATATGGCCTAATGAATAAGAAATCGAGCTATATAAAAGAGATCCCCAGGAATCGTTAACTAACTACGGCGTAGGGAGGGATTATTTCGGGAACATGTTTGGGATCAAGGGACGCAGAAATATGGAGAAGACGTTTTTCCTTCAAGCTTGACGATCGATTTGACAATGTTTAAAAACCTTGCATTAAATATTTTCTTTAGAAGATGATTTCCGATAATAAAGCCATGAGGGTAAGTATTTGTTTTTGTCTGCGATTCACCTTTATTGGCTGGGCGACATTTCAAACAAATTTTTTTCAAACAAAACAGTTTTTTTGCTTAAATGCAATTGATTTCCGGTGAATGAAATTCAACGATTCAGGCTTTCGGGATACAAATATTTTTTAGTACGGGAATTTGGATGATTTCCGATTTAAATTACGCCAGTTGTTAAATAATTGAGTGTTCAAGTTAAGTTTCAAAAAGTTTGATGCTTATATTCAGTGTCATTTTTACAAACTCGGCCGGTACTTAATTACGACCGCAGGATGATAAAACAAAACCGATTCAAATTCAATTAAAACAGGATTACAGGATATTTGGCGAAATAATCCTCCAGAATTGCTATTTTACTTAAATACTTGTTGATGCCCAACTTTAGATTGTTTTGTGGAACTTTGTTTTGATGTTTCTTGAAAAATAATTTAAACTTCCTAGGTAAGTTCTGGGAAAAATAATGCCTTGAGACTAAACACAATCAACTTAAAGTTAGATAACTTCAAATAATTAAGTATTCACTATATTTTCGCTTTCACCATTGAAGACAATTAGCACTTAAGAAGCATCCAATTTCTGCATGTAACTACTATGGCAATGACTCAATTCTACTGCTAGAAACCATTGACATTAATCTGTTCGGACATACCAGTAATAACCATATAATATCGGTCAAACAAAAACCGGAAATTCTTACTTTGACGGGAAAACCCAGCAATAATTCATCTTAAGATTTATTTATCGCCTCCTAAACATCAGAACCCTTAATTGGCAATTGTATTCGGCCAGTCATCACCAGAATTGGAAAATCGCGACAAATAGATAAACCGCATTTATTATTAACACGCTAACTGGACGGATTCGTAAATAATTTTATGTAAAGCCAATAATTCCCTTAGTAGCTGTAATAAAACTTTCCATATTAGTCCAGTTATGCCCTTAAATTCTATAGAACCTATTTGAACGATAACTTCTACTTTCCAGGTCAATATAATCAGCATTTTATTCATCTCTCGACCATTCCGGTATCCTCAAATTCTGTAAAATGGCTCGTTCTATGAATCGTAAATGCATGCTCTGTGCTGTAAACTTAGAAAAATAAACATTAAAAATTACACCCATCATCTAACGTTAACCGTTAACTGGCGTCGTTAATGCAAACTATAACGACTTTTTCAGAGTAATCGTGCAACTGCAACTGCAATAGGGAGTTTGGGTACTTACAGCATTTGTAGAGCGGTTATCATGGATTGGAATTTTACTTTTGTTCGTTTGTGCAACATTTCAAACTGTCCATTTATATAATCTGGTCGTAGTCAGTCCAACAACGTGTAGGGTATACTTTGTTGAATAAAAATAAATATCGTTAATCGATAACACATTTATTCAATTCTAATTAACTTTGCATCACTACTTAAAATGTTTCAAGGCATGACCGCCATATTTTTTTATAAATATTTGGATGGAAAATATTGGCGTTTTCAAACAAAATCGACGATTCCAGCATAATTTTTAGTTAAACGCGGTTTTGCAAAATTCAGGCCTCCGGCACAAACTGACGACAGATTTTGGTTATATTTTAAAGAACCATTTAGTTATAAGGCTCGTTTTTCACCCCTGTGTAGAAAGTTAAAAAGGTGCATTTCCCAGTGCAGCTAAGAATTTTTTGCAGCTATGACACAACAAGCGAAATTTGATTGTTACACATTTAGGTAAAAAGGAAAACATTTCATTTTTAAATCACTTTGTATCTACAGAGTGATTCAAAGTGGCGTTATTCCTTTTAAGGTGTTATAGGGGCTCACTTGGAGAGTACCAGAAAAATATTGGAAAATTTTTTTCGAAAATTTCTAGAAGATATTAACAGTTGAAAATCCAATTTCAACTTTGTTATTAAGTATTATTTTGAAAATAGTCTCATGTTTGCTTGGTAGCCTTTTGGAATACTTAACCATTCGAAAAGAAAAATTACGATCTTTGCTTCAAATTAAGAAAAATTTTGAGATTAAAAAAGACCCCTTCTACAGTTTTTTGATGAAAAGTCAAGGCGGCAATGATGTTTTTTGTCATTAACAGACAGTTACAGGTAGAGAGCCTATGTCAATAATAACAAGCATTTGTCAATCTGTGACTTACTTTGAACCTCCTTTCACAAAATGTACACCAACATCGAATTTGCGGATATGTGATTAGTTATGGAAAATGCCACACTAACATAGCAGAAGGTGTAAGACCTTACACCAGCAAAGGGCTAGAGACACTGGACGATTGGCTCCAGGAATTGACGCAGATTGTGGACGATCTAGAGGTGCTCGGGTTTCCAGACACAGAGGCACAAGTATTGGAGATAATTGCAGCAGAGCCTTCCAGGAGTGCTCGGAGCATTGCACAACCAATGACACTTTCCCAGGCCTGGATAATTGTCCCTATAACTCCCCAGAGGAAGGGTCACATTCCTACCATGTATGTAAGATACACAGGACACAAGGACACATTAACTCTCTGATCTTCCGAACACCGGTACAAATTGAGCAGGAGTTTTTTAACCGAATACGAGAAGCTGATCAAAAGGTGATCCCAGACTGCGGCGAAGAATGTACAATAAAATTATTGGGGAACAAACATGTCTGGAGTTAAACGGGCAGAACTTCGTCAACCTCTTGTGATTCGACAACTTAATTGTATTTTATTTGATTAATATTAATAATTGATACATAACCTTACACAGGAGATGTTTGTTTGCATGTGAGGCGAGTTTAGGTATATCACTCATCTGCTCCAAAAAGGATGGCAGCACTGACGGCAAATTGACAGAGTTATCCTAACCTCAAAATATTTCTAGTAGTAGTAAACATCTTTATTTCTAAAAAAGGCTATCGACCTATCAGTCTTTCTGCCCTTGTTTAATACATGCAGTCTTAATCTAAATAAAAAACAAATATGAAAATTCTCTTATTCTAGGTTAACGATATTATTAAATAAATAAAATTTCAGTGGCAAGAAGAAATTATTTTATTGTCCACTAGTCCGTTGCGTTTGTAAGTGTTCGAGTAGCGTTAATGTAGGGAAACGGAAGCGGGATTGTCTGGTTGGTCTTGTAAGACAAAGGGGATTCAGTATGGTCCAGTTGTAGGGGTTGTTTGTCCATTTTGTCTGTAGCTGTATGAGTCTTTCCGAGATCTTTGTCATGTTTGTGCGTTCGTATAGTAGTTGGGTGGGGGGTTGTGTAGTGGGTTTTGGGAGTGTCTTATTCGTGTTATTAGTCTTAGTGCAATTTGTTCTGTTGTTTGTGTATAACGTTTTGTCCTTTATTTCTATTACTTTCTCTTTCTTTGTTTTGTGTTCATCCATGGTTACTACAATTTTCAATAATTAAAAAGTAACAGGTATTTACGTAATTTTAATTAGGCAGATTACCTTGAAAAGCATCGTTGCCGTAATTCTGATCTAGTTTTTGGCAAATATCTCAGTTTTTGATAAGAATTAATTTTTTTTACTATTTTTCCTGTACTCCCAAAACACCTCCAGACAACCCCAAACACCCCCAGAGGAATGACGCCACTTTTGAATCACCCTGTATAATTAATGAATCAACATGAGGAACTACCGCCGTAAACTTCCAATGTTTCAAATATTACGATGTAAAATATATTGACAAATAAAAAACCGATAACATCCGAACCTTTTTCTTATGGTCCATTAACTTAACACATTTTGGAAAAAAATTAAAAATAAAAGTCAGTCAACCATTAGTGTTGGAAAGTAATGAGAAACAATGCATGTTAAAAAGGCGTCGTTTGTCATTTTTTAATATCACTTTATGAACATTGTCAAGTTCAATTTATATTTCGTGACGGGGTTAAAATGTTTTCTTTTTGTTGAAGATCAACCTTTCCATTATCAAGCTAACTCCAATAAGGTTAGTGTGTGCATATTAATCCATTCGGGCGATTCATTGTCGTGTATAGTACAATAGTTGAAGCTGTAGTTCTTAAAGAAAAAAAAAACGTTTGTAACAAACGAGCATTATCTGCAAGTAAATAGCAATATGTCTCTGTAAAGCAGATTCAAAAATTTCCATTACCAATAGTACTGCATGGTATTGTTTATTTCTTTCGATACCAGCAGTAACTATATGGCTCTAAGCGATCTGGTTCGAAGTAAACTGGTAATAGACAATAAATCAGTTGCAGAATTAGCCAACAAATTTGTTCATGAACGTCGAAAATAATGATGTCGATAGAGTTACGGATGTGGCGACGTTCTTAAAACCTTGGGCTATCTATTAATCATGGCTTGTTTGCTATACCGGTAGTTTTTCAATATGAAAGCGAATTTTAATTGGAATTCATTTTTAGCAAAACGTATCGTATGGATTACTAAAAAATAACAAACATGTCGCATGAATGTGTCCTAAAAAATTATGAACAGTGGTTTCGTTCTTTTTACGGGTTTACTGAAGAAAAATCTGGATAATATGGAAAATATTTTTTGGGTTTATTTCCCCAATATTTTAACTCATGAAGATGCAATTTTAACTGTGCTGTTATGTGTTTCTGATTGCTGAATTCTGATTGCTGAAAGCGATTGATTATATGATGGTGATTTCTGTTTGCGAATCTGAAGCGTTATTTAGTGCAATTCTTGTTCGGTTAATGCTTGTTTTCGCCAAAAAATTGTGCTTGGGATAAAGTTTCTACAGGGTGGCAAATGAAACATTGCAAATTAGTGAAAGCTCCACATGCTCTGAGCAGGACGAAAAAACGTTTTTTTTTATTTCGACTCCTCAGGCATTAAGATGGACTCTATATCTCGAAAAGGTTTTTGCATTTTTCGACCATCTCGTTTATTCACAGCGTGGTCTCAAAAAATCAACGTTTTGGCCTTGAAGTGATAAATGTTTTTCTCATGAATCGATTTTCAAAATTTAGGACTCATGTTGAAGCTAAAACTTCACAGACGATTTAAGAAAAAATTCAATATACCAGGTTGCATAAATGAACGAAATATTCGAAAGTAAACTTCACTTTAGTTAAACATCTGCCAAAGTCACAGATTTCGGGAGCAATTCTGCTATGCTATATTGAATTTTTGTCTTAAAAGGTCTATGAAGTTTTAGCGTCAACATGAGCTTTAGATCGTTAAAATCTGACCAAGAGCAGAATAGTAATCGCTGCAAGACCAAAAATTTGATTTTTTGAGACCACCCTGTAAATAGAACAGATGGGCGGAAAATTGAAAAACAGTGTCGAGCCATTTGATTTATCTTTAAACTTTTGTTGTTAAGATCCAAAAAAACCTTTTTCTTGTCCAACTAGGAGCCATGCCGACCTTTGCAAAATTTTGCATTTTTTCCGACCTGTAGAAAATGTACCTTAGGTGCTTAATTTTTACCAAAACATTGACTAAGAAACAGCAATGGGACATTAATAACGCTTCAATCAGAAACCATATCGCTGATCAGAATTGATCCAGTTCAAAAGTTCGGGCAAATTTGGCTGTGTAACGTTCATTTTGTTGAGCAGTTTAGTTCATTTGTCGATTTAAAAAATGATAATTGATTTTTTGTCTATTGCAAGTAAATTACCTATTTCATCTATTTAAGAACTTTATATCACATTTTCGGTCACTTTACGTTGACGGCGATTCAATAGCTAATCTTGGTTTCTCTTACGCTTCATTTGGAGCAGCTTAACACAGTTTTCACCTGGATTTAAAATTTGTATAATTAAACTAAGCTAAAAATCTAGTGAGAGTGAGAAGGTCAATTTTCCAAGCTGTATCACAAAATATTGTTTTTTTTTTCAAGTTCTGCTTGAATTTACATCTTTCCTTTGTCAATTTTATAGAAAAAACAGATTCTTATAAACTAATAATAAGAATGTTGACTGTGTGACTCAATTAGTATAATTGAACTCATTATGGATTACCAACTGACTTCTGATCCGCAGAAAATCATTTTGCAAATTTTTGTAAACTCTCTAGAGCAGCGGTTCTCAAACTGTTTTGATGACGGAACCCTTTTAAAAAACAAAATTTTTAACGGAGCCCTAAACCCTAACTAAACTAAAAGCACAACGAGTTAGATGTGTATTGTTTATTAATACCTTGTTTTATGCAAAAAATGGCATGGATCAAAAACTGTGACAGATAAGTGTTGACAAATGAACATTCTGATCTCACAATTTAAAGCTGAATCCAAATATGAAATAAAAATGGGAACTTTCCATTTAAAAAACCCAAGATGGCGTCGATTTCCGGTAATTCCGGAAGTGTCGTCATTTTGGAAATACTATATTTAGACTTGCAGGAGCCGATTATGGTTGCCTACCAAATTTCATATTAAAAAGATTTCGGGAAATAAAAATTTTTCTGTCAAACGGGCTACGTGAATCACCCTGTATTATTATGTACCCGTAAAATCTATAAGTAGGCGTTTTTTTCTGTAGTTTATTTTAATTTTAGGTAACTATTCTTACAGACTCCTCTTTAATGTATGTATTAATTTGATTGTCGGCGGAGCCCTACCGTAGGCTTTGCGGAGCACCGTAGCTCCGCGGAGCCCACTTTGAGTAACGCTGCTCTAGAGGAAAGACTACAATTGTGGATCACCCTGATATTTATAATTCTTGGGACATTAAGTTGAGCGTGATCATCATAGTGACATCATAGTCTGTTACTCATGGGAAAATATTCAGGTTACAAAATAAAACTACTTGCATATACGTACACAACATAGTTAAAATTGAGGAGAAAACCGTTTTAATAAGTTGTTTCTGTTGCGCTTTGTTTAATAAGCTATTAAATTTCAAGTGTTTCTTTTAGGAGGCAACATTTAAATATTTGGTTATACATATCTAAACTATCAAACAGGCAAAACGTTACTCTTTGTCGGCGATTCGCCTTATTTACAAAACGAGCCCGTTAGGTAGATTAAATCGCCATCTCCAGTGGAATTCGTTTTACGGTGTGAAATAGCCATTTATGCGCGAAACCTGACAAATATTAATATAGTGTGTTCTACAAATTCCACGATGTGTGCAAAGACGTGCGCCGAAGAATTTTAACAAGAGCAATCGCTTCATGAAGCGATTATTCTTCCTTGTACAATTATTTTGAACCCGACTAGCTAATGGTCGAAAAAAAAACATCTGAAAAATCGTATAATTTTCCCGCTCTGTGGGTAAAAAAAACGGCTGGAGTGTTAAAATATAATTAACCGTGTAATATAAATTAAGAGTAATGTTGAATACCTGTCAAAATAATTATGCCGGCGATATTTTATAGTTCCATGTGTGTGATCGTCTCCGCTCGTATTGTGTATGCAAGAAGAAGCCTGCACTGGAATATTTAATAAGATAGAACTCATTTTTAATTCCTATCGGATACATATAGTTACTACCACCAGCAAACGCGATTATTAACAACTAGGTAGCAATAATTTGCAAACAAGCATGGACTGAATGCCTGTACTGCTCGCTTCCATATTTTAATATGCCCATCAATAGAATACAGAACAATTTCTCGGCAATTTTGAGTTTTTCTTTAAGTGCTCGATTTTAAAATCTGCATTTTTAATCTTCGCTTAATTGGTTATAAAATTTTATTTGCTTGATCCAGTTCATATGTTAGGATAGTCCGTGTAGATGTCCATCTATCCAATTCTTTACACCTGACCTTTGTTTCCATCGATCTTTTCTGTTAGCACGAGTTTAAGTGTTGAGTACGCCAATCCTCCCAGAATGTGCTCCAGATAAGTTGTTTTTTGTGATTTAATTCTCTTTCACCCGCCTCAGTACTTCTTCATTTGTTACATGATCGATATAAGATTCGCAGGAGCCTATGCAACAGCTATATTTCAATTGCTTCTTCTTCAATTTTAGTATCCTCAATCGGAGGCATTAGGGAACTTGAGGACAAATTAATATTTATGGAATTTTGCACCATAATTTTTCATTTAATGTTACTGACTCGAAGTAATAGCGCTTCTATAAGCAGTTCCCACTTTATTGATAAAATTGATCCTTCTAGGTCTTCTACGTTATCGACTAAGAATAAAGTATCATCTGATATTATTGCTGCTAGTTACACTTACTTTGATAAATTTTAACATTTAATGCCAGCTGTAAAACACTGAAAACTATATGAAAGAAAGTGAGCCTCTAAAAATTTTTCTCCTAAGACCGTTCGGCTGTTTGATCTGAATACAACTTTCGAATGATCCTAAGTACGTTGCTGTCGATATCGATCAAATTGTCAAACAGACCTTTGCTGAACAGCATGAAAAGTCTATTGCTAGCCTATAGAACATATGGAAACTTTTCTCGTCCATAACATAACATTTCTAGATCAGTCTCTTCATTGGTGACTCGCATTTTTTAAATATTCTGCTGCGTATAATTTTCAAGAACACCTGAAGTTAGTTCAGAAGAATAAGAAAGTCTTTCTTCTGGACAGCTAAAAAATGCATTTTTTATTACTTTCAAATTATATTACTTTCAAAAGTTTACACAGACGTTTGGTGTCTATTAATTTTGCTATTCCTAAGTAGACGTTGTCCAGTAACTCTTCCATTCTTTAGGCTTACTTTTCTGTGAAAATTGGCAGCCAAAAATCCACTTTTGCCATTTGTGAGCTTTTTCGGCTACTTTATTTTGCAGCGTTTTGTCCAATGTATATTTGATTTCCAACTGCCAACTACCTAGCCAGAAAGTGATTTAAAATTAACATCCTGGGAACATTGCAGATGATTCTGCTAGAAATATTTTTAAAAATCTCACGGTCAAATCTGAACAGTTGGATAAAAGGTCAACATTTTAAATTTTGCAACGTGTTAATATTTTAGAGGCTTTAAAATATTTATTAGAGTCACTCCAATAAGTTTCGTTTTATATTTTATATCAAAAGGGTAAAAAAATTGAGTTTTTGAGCTTTATTTTATGGTTCTTTTCTTCTATCCAGTCCATATTATCTCACATTGAAGGCCAGAGAGGCTTTTGTAATAAAACATTTTGTTTAGAATTTATGTAACTCGCCTCATTTGTTTTGTATAATTACTAGTTAAACACGATATACAATTTATTTTACTTCGAATAAGATGCTTATTAAAAAAAACTTAAAACTGCTTGTTTTTTTCAAATATTTGCTCTCTACATTATGTATATTATTATAGTTTTTATGTGAAGTCCCCGCCATCACTTTTTTTGAGAATTTTAAACTTCATTTATCGTTGAGCTGAACTATCGAAGCATACGCAAATGTTTTATAATACTTTGTATTTGTAAGAAGGACGTTCTTCAGAAACAGAAGTGTTGGTGAACATAAAGCGCTTTAATTGGCTCTGATCCATCAACATTGAAAACCAATTACACCAATGATGCTCCAGTTTACGACCGATTTTCCAATGAAAATCTTTGTCCAAACTCATATTCCATAAAGTATGCCATCGGCTCCTCATTTAATTCTCTTAGAACAATATTTGCACGCAGCTCACATAATACCGGGACGCACAGAGCACATAATATACCTGCAAGCGTCTGTATACTTTCTATTATTCCCTGAACAAAGGGTTGAGCTGCAGCGTTTAAATCGGAATGAAACCCAATTTGTAGATCCCTACGCAGTAATTACAACACCGTACCAGCTGAACAATGAAAACATGCACCCGCATGTTGCACAGTCGGGAGGAAAATTAAAAAATACGCACTTTTCTCCTCCTGTCCCAATGTCGATTGCCTTTCGGTGCCTTCACTTCGACAATGCGATTTTATTTCAATTGACTTGTGTTTCCGTTTCCATTTCCTTTCCTGTTTCGATATTTCAATACAGTAATAATTTGATCAAAATCACTTAAAAGAAAACAGAGCACAAGCAGTTTCCCTGTTCATCGAGGAACAGAAGATTTTAAAGTAACTCATTTTTTGTTTGTTCAACTGCTGAATTATTTACACTTATCAATGCATAAATGCAAAGATATTAATTTTTATTTCTCGTTGTTTTTCTCTGAACAACATTAAAGCATTCCCTGAACTTAATTGGTCTGCAACAGAAATCTTGCGATTCTTCACTTGCACTTGGTTTTTGTCACTGCCTCCATTCCATCCTGATTTGTTCAAACTGTTGGATCCGGCTTTGATGCTTTCCATCATCTGTTCCATTATTTCTTTGTTGGTATTTTGGCCGCATTATTATTTTTTAATCTCATTATTGAAAGCAAGATCAAGATTTCTTAAAACCTACTCAAGAACTGCATGCCAGCAGCTCTAACTTTCAAGCTTTCGTACGAATCCAGTGTCAATAAATGCACTGTTACGAACCGACTCGAGCGAATGTTGCTTGAATCAAAACATCCTCCGCATGGTATTGGCGAAAACAGCAACTCAAGACACAAATTGGAACACTTTACCGGCTTACAAGTTATTGATAATCTGATATGTTGTCGATTCCGTATCACGATGTATATTAAATTAGAATTTCAATCAAAGGCAAACAGTGCCCGCTCGATGGTAATTAAAATTAAACAAATAAAACCCAGTCACATTCGTTTCAACTAAATCTAATTCATGTAACGGCAATCAATTCTGAACATTAAAAAAGCTGTCAGGCCTTTAATGAAGAAAACCTTTTGCGATTTGCATAACATGGCCGGCATGGGGCATGTAGTCGTATTATGTAATGAAATATGTGTTTTGGCAAGTTTCAGCTCTATTAATCCCTAGATAAATTCGAATCTTGGCATCAGAGGTCGCGATAACAATTACTCTGGCTTAGTTAAAATCGATTCTAGATAATTCTTGAATTTTACAATTGAATTTTGCAAATTAAACTCACATTATTTCCAATTGTAAATGATATAATGTATATCGAGGCAATATAATCCTTTTGCATATTGTTTCCCACTTTTTTAGTCATTTTCCGCTTTTAGCTTCTAAATAAACGTCTTTTCAAACCTGTTTAATGTTGGTTTAAAATTTAGAGTTGCTAGCGAAAAGATAATGTTTTCATCTTCTTTTTCATGAGTTTTAGAGATTTAACGATTAAAAGTTTTTCTAAGCAATTGTTTTCAATCAAATACTTTGTACTCCTCAATCATTTAATTCATATTACGTTCATCATTAGCAGTAGCGAGACAAAATATGGGGAAGTGGTCATAAAGGGTAACATTTTGGAGACCTCCAGAAGCGAAAAGAAGTATAGGAAGACCTTGGAAGAGATGGAAAGGTGACATAGTTACTGTAGCTGGAAGAAAGTGGATGAGAACAGTGAACGAAAGAGAATCATGGTAAAGACTGGAAGAGGCCTATATTCATCACTGGATGAACAAAGGCTGAAGAAGAAGAAGAAACTGAAAAATCTGATTTTTTATTAAACTACCTTAAGAATATGCAGGTTGATTTCCTCAAATTTTGGACAACCAGGAATGAGAATCATGATAAAAATCAGCCTTTATATAGCTTCGATCGAGACCAGGAGATCAGTTTGGTAGATTCTCCGCATAACCAGCGGATATGCGGCCCCCTGGTCCCCCTAAAGCCCTATTCACACATATGAGGGCATTGAATGTATTGCGTTCGCACGAAGTAATATAATGCGTAGTATGTGTAAGTGCATGCCTCCTTGTTAACACCTTGTAAAAGGGTTTTTTTTTATTCAGAAGCCGACAATGATGGGGGATGTTTTAATTACTTGATAGGTCTCAGACTGTGCGCTGAAGCGAGGGTGGGTGTCGGTGCGTAGTTAAATTGAAAAGCCATCTCACACTTTTGACGTTTCGGCTGATGAAGTTCGAGTTTGTCTTGCGATGGGCTCGGATAATGGGATCGAGTAATGACACTCTAATTTACTTGCACATCCTGCCACCCTATCATAACTCTGCCTCTAGTTGCTAGCAATGAAGTTTTGATCGAATTAAATTGCCTCTATTTAGCAACTTTATCGACCGATTAGAGCAAGTAGAGTCTCTTTGCTTCATAAATCATTTATTAACCACATAAGCTGAACATATAAGTATCCATTGAAAGTGAAATGTAAATGCAATTTTTTAGCCAATTTGACTATAAATTAATGGTTAAAAAGATTAAATCCAACCTTAATCCTTAAAAGACTGCATTTTCTTAGTTATAATTTAGCAAATAAATATTGAATATTTATAATAAAAAGCAGATATAAAACACATTGATTTTGATTAGCTTTTGCCCTCTGAAACCAGTTATTGAATCGAACATTGGTTAAATCATTTTCGGACTCAATTTTCGAAAACGTCGAAAAAAACATATTCTGAAAAGTTACAAAATATTTGCCTACAGCTTTTAACAAATGTAAAAAGCACCTGAGAAAACGAAATGGTCATACTGTAGTTCCTCCAATGGAGAAACTGTTGGCCAAAACCTGAGACGTTCTGATTAATTAAAGGTCACAATTTTTTATTCAAAAACCATAGCATAATTTAACGTGAAAATCAGTCTCGTTTCTTATAATCATAATGAAATTATAGTGACTACTACGAACTAAAAACAGTTTGCGTACTTACTATTTGGTCTATTCTCGACAAGCAATTACCTGATCCACGAGAATAGAGAATTAGTAAAGAAAAAATACAGAGAGTTCATTAAAAAAACAGTACGACACCTCCAAGCGGAAAAATCCAGCTCCTAGAGTGCATAGACAATTTGAAAAAAAAACAATTAAATCGAATAACCGGTTGGACCCTCCGCAAGCAAACTTGCCGATTGATTTACTATTAACAAATATTATTGCTCAATAATTGTTATAACAGAAGAAACAATTACACAACAGGAAGTAACACATTGTAAGTAAACAAAGAAGCAGTTGATGTTACGGTTAGCACATGTTGCATTAAAATAAGCATGCACTAAAACCACGTTCCTACTGAAAACTACCACTTTACAGGCAATAAGGTAATTGTGGTTTTATAACTTCTCAATCCATATTATTGCAAAAGAGTACAAATTCCCTAAAAGACTGCTTTTATGGATGGCATCAACTGAACATAAGGCATCAAAAAGTTTGGAAACATGCACTTTTTTACTCAGGTGCATGAAGTAGATTATGTGTAAAACAACCTGGCCGGGACTATGTGGTGAAAAAATAACAATTTCCTTAGCTTGCAAGTATACGATGTATGTATTTATAAACAGCATATAGTTTTTTACCTTGCCAAGTAATGATCATAGTCGAATTCTGTAAAGACTTATTATATTGGTAGACAAATTAAAGTGGAATAAGATGCAGCTGGACGGCTCTTGCCATCCAGTACGATCTCATACAGTATGTTGCTTAGTTTGAAAAAATTGAGGGATAAACTGCGAATAATCCATAGGGTGGTCTTTATGTTTCCTTAGATTCTTGTCCTTCAGATTTTTCAAGACATTTCGTTTTTTTCCCATTATTTGTCGTTGAAAGCCATATTTTACACAAACATTAGGTTTCCACTCTTGACGTTGCTCTTAAATATCGACTTGATCATTTTTATAGTTGACTATTTCGTTGTTTTCCTCTCTTAGATCAGTTTTACAAACACGCGTAATATACTGCCCTAATTTTTTATCGAAAAATATACATTTGACAATCAAATTGGCTTATTAGAGATTAGCCCAGTGACCAACATGGCTATTTATTGGTTTCGACATTTTAACACACTCATGGGAGAAATCGCACAAAAAATTTTATACACGATAAAACTCACTTTTTATTCGAACAAAAAATTACAAGAGGATGAGAAAATCGAGGTACCAACTGTAATCCTGCTATTACTAATATTTTTATATCGTTTATATAACTGGCTCTTATGTAGTAAAGGAAATATTTCAAGTTATTTATTTCCGAAAAATCAACTTAAATGACTTCTAGTAGCTTATACAAGAGGATGTCTGATGTCAGACAATGTTTAGCGCAATTGCTCGAAATATACTCCATTTGAATGACAAATAATGGCTTGATGTGTCCTTAAAATAGGCGATAATCCATAATAGATAGTAAAAATGTAAAATCGAATTCCAATGAGTTCCACAAAAAATTGGCTTTTGGAACCATCGCTTGAAACAGGCGAGTTTTCGGTTGAAACCTGTCCACTATAAGCTTTCAAGCGAAGCACTTCTGAAAATGCAGGCCACTCGTGCATGTGAAACGTTACGGTATGTAAAAAAAATTATCCCTGAAAGCGAAATCACCATCTTTAAACTCAAACAGTAATTGCAGTTATCAACGATACAATTTTAGGAGTTTGCCTAAAGGATTAGTGGTCCTTGCAATATCGCGATGACACGACTGATTGCAAAATATGTTCCTTACTTTATAGTAATCCCATACATTTATATCAGACTATTGACATATTGCTACCAGATATTTTCTCAAGTGTGTTCCATTTAACCAGTAGCCTCAGCATGGTCAAGAGGATGGTTGTGCCCCACATAGCTCATTTCCTGTTACGGTCACTAACCTTAGCCTTCTCCCCTTATGAAAAAGTGGCATTTTTCGATCTACGACACTGGATTACACCACCGCAAACCCGGATAATTGTCGTACACGTTAGATACTCGAAATCACATCCTTGGCTGCGCCAGGGCTGCGTTGTCAAAGGGTTTCCACGTACCCCCGTTTCCACCCCCTCGGTTATCCTTTATGACACCTCTTAACTTACTTTTTACACCCTACGTCTCGTTAAAAAACGAGATTTTAATGCACCGCCTTGCTCGCAGTTGTTTGTATCTCTACCCCCTCATATGTACCTAGTGCGTATGGAATGGTGGTCCTTATGTACGTTTACATAATGGCGTAGTAATGATGGGTGCCCTTATCATATGTGTAAACCATTGGTACCACAAAGGAAATTATTTAAATTCAGTAGTAGTAAACATATTTATTTCTAAAAAAGGCTATCGACCTATCGGTCTTTCTTATTTAAATTCATTTTTATAAAAGTTCTATTGAGTTTTCATTTGCCCTAAATGATTCAATTCCAGATATAATATGAGACTAGTTCAGAGTGATGATGGTTTCTAGCAAATTTAGCTAGCAAAATTGTTAATTTTTGAATACATGAAAATCGCGTTAAATGTCTCAGAATAATAATCAGACTGATTTATATGGTAGAAAACTTATCTTGTAAAACTCGTCATTTTCAATGTTGTCAATATTTTTATCAGAATCTTAATAGATGATGTCGACTTCTAAGAAGCTGATACAAATTACGCCAAACGACTGGAATAGATTATATTACAAATTACACAGGTTTCAAAAGTATCTTTTGGTTGAAAATTGGATTTTTATAAAATATATCCTATTTGCTAAATTCATATTTCATTCATCATGTTCATATTTCTTGCCAATTATTTTGAACCCAAATATAGTTTGTGAAGGTACTGAGGGTGGCTGTTTTCTATTGAAAAATCTCCTATATAACATGTGAGGGTTACAGCAAGTTTGTGGTTGGTTTTGATATTTTTCTCTTCAAAACTTAAAATGCATAAAATTTACTTCGCTTGAAAAGACACTGTTTAGGCCAAATCTGGTACCGAAGAGACGCGCGCAGAACCAGTGTGCTGTTTACTATGAGCAAAATGATTCTGCTGAAAAAGTCTGAAATTATGCCTGAAGTCGTGCCACGTATCGTAATAGTACATGTGTACATATATGTAGTCGGTCCCAAGCTTTTTGGCCTCATTTTTTCTTCTAATTTCCTTCATAAAATGACTGCAAGTTTCCCACCAATAAAAAAATAACAGACTAACGCTCATAGCTAACGTCAATTTAGCACATTTTTGTTCGAAACCTTTTCATTCATTCATCTACTTTCGTTCAACACAAAACTGCTATCAGATGCGAACATTTAAACAGAAATGGGAGTTATAAGAGAAGACGTTTGCTGGGAAGTGACATGTTATGTGATAAATTATGGATATACAACTCATGTAATGAGTGTACGCATTCATTTTTTTGGGAGTTGAACTGAAAAAAGTAATGTTTCAAACATTGGATTCTTCGCAACTGATTGGAGCTTAAAATTCAGTTGAAAGAACGTGTCTGGGCATCTCAATCTTTTTTGTACACAAGGTGATTCATTCAGAATGGGAAATCCGGAAACTGGAGAAGTAGTGTCTCGTGTATGAGCGTTGTTGCTTGGCCACCTAACAGTCTGAACTTCAATCCTTTGTATTTTTCAATTTGGTCTCAAGTGAAAGATAGAGTTTACAAAGATTCTCTTGATTCGCGTGAAGAATTGTGGCAAATAATACAAGTCGCTTTCGCAACCTCGCACCAATGGTCACCATTTGACGTGTAGTATTTCCAGTTTCCCAATTTCCCATTCTTAATGAATCACCCTGTATAAATACTCTTAACATAAGTAGAACTGTTTATACCCAAGAATGTAATTCATGCGTTTATTTATAACTTTCCATAACTTTGAAGGATATACGCATGTAACGCACTAAACTTAATAAACCTCAATTTTTAACAAGAATATATTACGCATAACAGGCAAGATCAAGACCTACGAAGTCACCCAAAGGTGTTTGACATGTGTCGTCGACACTTGACACCGCAACCGTATTAAATAACGTCGGAGGTTGCCACCCTACATCCTGGCCACAATACACCATGCTCCACCCCTCGATCATGGTGGACTTGCACAATAAAAAAACTCCTTTATGGGTGTAAAAAGTGCGTACGAAACGTGTTTCACGAAATTGATTTTGCGGGGTTTCCTTCTGAACTAAATTAGTGGGGTTTATGCGTGTCCCAATATGGCTGCACTATGGGAATATTGTTAAGACACAAGAGCGATTGGGTTTCGCCATGCCTTCAATGGCTTTTCATTTCAGGACTTCAATAAATCGAAGGAAAACACTACTGTTAATGTAGGAAAACCACATCCGATTAATAGTTCACACATCTGCTACATTATATGACAATAATCTCGTCGATATCTGCTGAAATTCAAATAAAACCAAACAATATTGACAACATGATACTCATCTGCGTCCTCCTGTGAAGAGTAAAAACCCCACAACAATAGTCTCAATGAATTTTTAAATCGCTCAGCTTCTATAAGTTCCCTAACTTCTTAAACGATCTTGTACACCCGCCTTCCGCTCTAAAACATTTGACTTTTAAATCCAACCGCACTTTCTCACCTTAAAGCTATATTTTCGACAGTGATTTAATTCGAACTTAAATCTGCGCAAGAATCACTTAAGAGCTTTAGCCTTAACAGGCACTTACTTAGAAGCCTGGTTGCAGGTATATTTCAATGCGCTGTACGCGGTGGTATATTAGACATTTATAGGTGCTCATAGTCTGAATTTTAACAGTACATTTTTCCGTTTTGTGTATAGCCGCACACTACTTTAAAGAACTTGTATAGCAAATGGTGGCTTTCTGTATGCAATGATTTCATTTGTAGTTGTAGGATTAGTTTTAATTTAGCATAATTAGGAAATAGATGTAACGATGTCCTTTTACGTGGTTGATTACAGCGAAATATACTGTATATAACAGAATATAAAAATGATTCTGGAAAATCTGGATAAACAGTAAAACAATCTAAACCCCAACCAAAAAAAGAAAACTTTATAAAATTCCCTACTAATTTTTAAAAGAATCAGATGCTAAACGTGGATAAAGAGCGGATCAGCAAGAAAGAAAATATCAATTCTGATCAAGTCGCAAAATAACTAAGATCCAACCGTCCACCCAAACGGTCCCTCATAAGGACAAAGAGCCTGGTGAAAACTTGATATAATAGCCGTTGAAGATTACAGAACGAACAAATCAGAGTAACTGATATAAATAATACGCTGTAGTGAAACAAGCGAGTAGAAAACTCTCAATGGATGCAGAGAAGACCGTAAAAAGGATAATCTAGCTGTAGCACTAAAGCTGCACTGAATTTTTGGATCTGAACCGTGAAAAAAAATACTGAGCCTGCACAAATCCTACACTTGTTAGCTTCTAACAGGTTCAACAGCGATAATTATTTATATCGGCGGATTAACACAGAATACGAAGATGTAAACTCTTTTACACATCATAAACCCAAATCTTTGACTGGAAGAAGTAAAAAATTTACAATTTTCTTAATCTACAACTTATGTAAAGTAACTTATGTAAACTAACTTATGTAAACCAAATGTAAAGGTAGAAACATCTAGACATGTAAGTCAAATTTAGATCTCTAAACAATAGATTCTAGTCTTTTCCCGAACATGTTTATCCCGACTCATCACCTGAGAACCAAGGTCCCAAATTGTACTTTTTAATATGGGTGTGATTTGAATTTTAATATGTTAATTTTGTGAAAGTTTTTTTTTTAATTAAATTGATAATAAATGTAAAATGTATATTTTAGACAAACTGATGATGGTGGAGAAAGACACCGAAACGTATTTGTAACATTTTAAATAATAAACAATAAAATTGACTGAAACCCAGGAAATTTTGAAATTAATCTACAACGCCCTCAAGTCATTGAGTTTGAATGTGGTATTCTGTGTGATTGACTAAGGACGAATTCGAGGTGTTAAGGTGTTAAATGTCGAGACATGGAGGATCGGAAACTACTTTGGTCGAAAGTTCCGTCGAGGAGGAGGCTTAGAAGCATTGCATAGGAAGGTTTAATTGTCCTACGTCTGGAGCGCATTTAAAGAAATTATTGAGCTAAGTTTCTTAATTAATGCCAGACAAAAATTATATCGAAGCAACAATACGGTTCACGTCCCGTAAAACATAGACCTGAATAATAATATTTGAAAATGAAACTGCTTTTAGAGCTCTAGGTAGTAAAAAAAGTGAACACATCAGCATGATAGACACTAACTAAAGGAGTGGTAAGTAAAAACTTAATATCCACATATAAAAGAATCCAAGAAAAACACAAATATCGGGTATATGTAGTAAATACGCTGTGTGAAATAAATGAGCATCTTTTCTTGCCTTTCGATAACATGATTAAAAATACTGAATTGGAAATCTAATGAACTCACGCTGGATTAAATTAAATAAATGACAAAGTATATGCGTTTCATATAGAATTGAATTGAAGGTTTTGCAAATTAGCATTGTTCTATAGAAAATAATACAAATGCTGAGAACTAATAAAAAGAAGAAATTGTTCAAATCCTGATCATGATTCCGTGTTTTTTTTACATTAAAATCCTCTAAATTGCATTTGATATACATTTTAAATCAAACAGAAAACACCTTGTTCCAGCTAAAATTATTAGACAGAGCTATAGTTTTGTTAACGAATCACATCTGCTTCCTGTAATTTAATTCTTATGTAAAGCGAGAGAATATTTTAATCCTGACTTTTTCCTTCGGCTTAAGACAATTAGCCAACTTGGAAATTTCATATTTGAACAGTTTTCACATGATGAAGCGTACTTCAACGTGTAGCTTGTTAAGTTCAATGTTTTGTAGCACTGAGTTTCACTTTTTTAAATATTATCATAGTCTGCCAGCCACAAATAATGATAAATTATTTTGCAATATTCTCTTGATCTCTTGCCCAAAATCTGGACGGCAATTGTTGGCCTCAAATTATTATTGTCAAGTCATATCCAGCTATAGTAATTTTATTATAGCAATCGCGGCCCACGTAATAAAACTTCGAAGCGTCTTGTTTGAGCCGGTTACTTTGTATGTATTATTAAAAACTCATTTTTCCATTACACCGTACACGTTAAAATATCGTTCAAACTTTTATTGATTCATTTTTAATACATAATACATTATATCCCCTTCAGATGAGATAATGGAAACGCTTAATTCCAGATCCTATTTCGGTTTCAAATCAAAGCCGAAAACAATACGTTTACCGTCCGTTACGTTGTAAGTATATATTACATTGGCAGAGATGGGAGATACAAGGCATCTCTAAAAAGTAAACTAATTAAAACACAATTGATTTGATTGCTTTAGAGGCCGCAGCCGCAGGCGCCATATTTCTAAACCTGGCATAAAGAGATAATCTGCATTTGTATGTAACAAACATACACGTAGAAGTCCTATAGCAAATGAAAATGTGTTCATTCTACAGTCTAGAGGAGAAAATGCAATTTTGGTATTAAATAAACGTTTCTCAAATAGTTATACTTTCAAATAAGTTAAGTTGAATCTTTCCGAAACCCCTCGTAAGCACTTATGATGTATAATAATAATAACACTTTCGTCCGGTTTTAATTAATTTTTTTGGGTTGAATTCCTTTCAGATTTTGGCCGCTTTCTAAAACGTCGACGTTTAATATTATCAATTAGCCCGATCAAATGAAACAACGTAACACGCCGACCGATGAAAGTTTACACTTTTTCCACGATACATATTTTGCGATTACTCGAGTCATTATAAAGTTTTTCGCCTCGGTTGGCTATTAGTTCTTTATTGATTTACTAATGCCGATTTTTAATGCAGCTTTGGCGAATCAATTTTTTGAACTTGTCTCGACAATAAGATGCAATTTGTTGGTTTATAAAGTAGATGGAACTAATGTAATGGGATATTTCAATTTAATCCAACCGTGATATTGGCTTAAATGTCTAATATTACGTTTTGGGACTTTCTTTTTCCAAATTTCAGTAAAATTAGTGAAAATTATAAACAACCGACATTTTAGGATTATAAAGAACTTCCTCGGGGTGAGCAGGACTTCAGGTAAAACTGAATATTTTCAAAACTGCCCATAATTTAGCAACATGAATATTTTACGCGTTCATAAAGGCAATGAACTTACCTCCCACCTGAAACTTTCAAATCTGACGTGAATTAAGCCCGGGAATGTTCGAATCTTAAATGCTCAGTTATTAATTAATATTCGCTAAAGAAAATAGATAAAACCTCGAGGCGTCGATAACATGGTCATAAAAGATAACTGCATATACGGTGCAAAATCTATTGTTTCCTGACTCATTTTGCGATATATAGACGGTCGTAGAACGGCAATAAAACTGATTATCACTTATCGCACATTTTTTAAACCTTACTACCACATCACATTTAACAAGGAAAATATATAAGCAAGCAGATTTAATTAAATTTCCTAACTGTACTTACGGATGAGATTCAATACACACTAAATTTAGAGACAATATTTGAGTAAAATTACCAACGCTTTATCGGCAAACGCTGGTTGAATTGAAGCAATATGTGCAGATTTTTAAAATTTTGTATTGTAAACGTTTTGTAAATGATTGGAATTTAAATAAAACACTGTTTATTCTAAGACACTCTCTTTGTTGGTTCATTGCTACTTTCCAAAAAAACCCTAAACATGCTTGAAAAAAAGCTGCCTCAAATACAATTGACCTTTCCTTCTCCTTAGGACTAGTTTAATTAAACATTTTAATCGATTTCCCAAACAGTCCGGCGTTTTACCAATTCTGAGCAAATACCGACAAAAACATCAAACTTATTTAGTTACTTCATTTCGATTGTGCAATTCGTCGTAATGCCATCGAATTCTATTTACCAAGGTTTTTCCGCATCGCCATTTGAGATACGGCAAACTTCATTAAAACTGGCCTTTAAACATGGACAGGGTAAAAATGGGACAATCTAAAAGGAAATTCAAGTTAAAAGTTCCATTTAAAAGCGAAAATTGTCGCGCAATAGGACTTCAATTTTTATGCTCGAACATAGACAAGTTGAAAAGAAAAATTGTTTACATTGTAAATGTTTCGATGGATGCTTACGAATGTCGCCTTTGATTCGTTGATGCGAAGATATCAGACACGATTAATTTCTGATTAATATCTTGTAATTTAATTGTAGCATTGTTTAATAGGAGTCTCTTTGAAACAATATAGTTGGTGGAATTAATTGTAAATATGATATTTTAGTAATTATTTGGGTTCTGAAATCTTTTCGGAATTGGTTGGAGATGTTTTATCTGTTAGACTATATAAATACAGCGATAAATGTGAAAATGATGATGCTTTTAAAGCCGTCCTTTTGCTTAAATCGTATGCAAAACTGCTTAAAAAGCGTATTTCGCTAACATGTCATGTATGTTGTTTCTAAGGTGCTACTTGTAATAAAACATATATGCTTTCTAAAATAAGAAAGTAAAATCAGCCGAAAATAGCATTTGGAAAACTCTCATGATTATGGGACTAAAGCCCAATAAAAAAGTTAATAAAAATGATTAATTGTTTAATTACATCCGAAGAAAGACAGTTATATAAATCACTTACCAGAGAACCAGAGTAAACTGAATTAATGTTGACAATTCAAACAAATGGGGATTTTCCTTGTAAACCTATTCTCATGGACTTTTTTGGAAAGTAATGGAAAATAGCTGATGTTAATTGAAAAACTAAATCTTCAAGAAATTCAAATAAAAATGCATTTTGCAACGAATTATATCATATTAAAGAACTTGAGTATGACTATGAACTATGACTGTAGTCAATTCAATCAATTAATCAAGTTAATCTCCTGTAAACTTTTGAAAAAGTTTATTTTGTCTTTACATAGTTAACTAAAAAATGCCAATTGGTGGCAAAAAAAAATTCTTGTAAATTAAAGAAAATATAGCATGATAAGTCGAAAAAAAATACAAATTTTCCTTTTTCTACTGGATTCAATTTATTGCAAAAATGAACGCTTTAGGGATAAGATCGACTCCCGCCGGCACTGTCCACATATGCGTGCATACGCAGGGTTTAGAAGCCTCATAAGGCGTATGAAGGGCCTGGTGACACGGAGAAAACGGCGCAGAAGGGCCCTTTACCAGTCGACGACAACAGCGACATACCAAAAGATCGATACGACTTTATTTTCCGGTCTAAACGATAAAAACTCAACTCTGCATGAGTTGCAGGATTATTAATTTGTCCTTTAATTGAAACTTGTTCATTTGGCAAGTTAATGAATATTGGAAATGTTCACGGTTAATCTGAATATATGCAAGCATTAACTCGAGACATTCAACATGCTTTGGTTCAGTTGGGTTTCTTGAATTCGCCTCTTTGGCGTCCATTACAAAAATTAATAAAAACATTTTATGTTTGAATTACTTACTACACATTGAATTAATCCTGAAACATTCGGAAAATGATCGCTGAAGTTTGACCATCCCTATTACTTTATCTCGGCTAGCCCTCAACGGGCCTCCTAAGTACTTTCAAATTATTAGGAATTATTTCATGTTTCGTCACTTGAGGGTATAAAATTAACTAAAAATACTCCGTACCTTTTATGTATATGAAATATATTTTTTTATTGAAGTAGATTTACAAGTAATATTACTATAGGATTGGGGTGCTTGGATTTTTAATTTTTTAAAAAATTCTTCTTGATTTATGTACAAAATGGTTCGCCGAAAAAAAAAACGTTCGAACACCTATTGCTAGACATGCGTCTCGATTTTTTCAACGCTGTAAGTTATAAGTGATGTCATACATCTTTCGAAAAGGCAGTAAATTCTCCGTATAACCGAGTTTTTTCGATTTAACAAATGTTTTTGTTGATACTACTAAAATTCTACTAACGAATTAAATTGCGAATAATGTTTGGAGTAATTTGTTGGTATATACTTTTTTGTTTTAAAATGTTTTTCCAAAAAAGAAATCAAAAGGAGGTAAATCCGACGACATTGCAGGCCATTAGATAGTAACTCGCTTTCCTTTCCACCTATAAGGAATTACTAAAAGAAATTAGTCAAAAATACGATTTACTGAATGATATCCTTAATGAATGAGAACAAATAACACGCACACATAATCTTCGCAACAATCCAGAACATTTTGAACTACCGCCGTATCATCATTCGACGGTAAAAGCAGAACACTTCCAACATCGAATTCAATCCATATTCAAAATATAGTGCTTCAAATCTCAGCAACACTCAAATGTGTGAAGAAAAAGCGTATAATTCAACACATGTGAAGAAAGTAGGGAATTTGGGCACGGTTTCCTGTTTTATTCTAGATATATTCTATTTAAATATTTGCTGTCTTATAAATGGATAAATTTTGTTGCTTTCTGGTTTTTTCCTGCAAACCTAAAATTAATATTTTAACTCTCAAGGGCTCGCAAGTAATTATTTACTGTCGAAAAACAAGTTAATTGAATACAGTTTATGAAAGTATGCACCTGACTGACGTAGAAAGCAAAAGAAAAAACTACTGGTCAATTTAACACAAAGCAAAATACGATGAAATGGCAGAAATTCAATTATATTTCTCAAATAAGTAAGCAGAAATAAACAACAAATTTTTCAAACATGCGTTTTTATCATACAATTTCTATGGCGGTGTATGTTACCAAAACAATAAAACTTATTGCTTTACTATTGTGCAAATTTCAGGGCGTTCATCCCATAGAATATTAGAGTTCAACGTGTTTTTACTAAAGTGTCTTAATTTTTATTCCATTTTCCGGAAAAGCCAGATTTTCATCAAGTTAATCTGCGTTTACCTGCAGCCTCATCTTACTTCCATCTACTATCAATATTAAATCCTGAAGTTTGAAAGTAGGATAAAAATAACCCAATATCCTTCATATTTTCTGTTGGGCATTTCCACCAATTTATGATGTAGCAATTCCGATTCCCAACAGGCTCATTTTTCCACCGATATGTAAGGAGAGTGTTTTAAAAATGATTTATTTATGTTGAAATGATGATAGTGGCTCCTTGAAGATACCCATATGATGTCCATTAATTACTAAAAATTGGGAAGTTTGAGTCAATATATCCATTACCATTAAGGCCCTTGTTGCTAAAATTGACATCAAAGTGCAAATAATCCAGCAGATACAAATATAAGATCAAGTTTTGTTGTGTAGTATATTATTATGCAAAGCTGGCTGTTGGCTCATGACCTAACATGTCAGCTTTAGATAACGTATATCATCTTTTAAACAATTCGTCCCGGTATTATGTTATCACGGCCTCATAACCAGATGCATATTTCATAGATTTTATAGCAAAAATGAAAATTCCGTTCCGAGCATAAAGTGTAAACGCTTCATATATCTAATTTGGCAATAAAAATACAGCGACGTTATGAACGGCGTTTTAAAATTTAAAATATCTCTCAAACTGAGCGTGAAACTCCGGATATGAAGAGATCTGAGAAGAACTGCAATAAATCCCCAACTTTATGATACAAACGATGAAGCGCCGCGGCGGCATCTCCCCATTTTAAAAACTTCTCATTTCTTTTTTGTGATCCACTTTTTCTGCAACTTTTCTTTCGGCGAATATGTTTGAAACTTTTGATCCCCGTTAGCATGTATTGGCGTAGCGGAACAGAGTATATAAAAGTTTAAACAAAAAAATATCGATTTCTTTAGTTCAAAAGTGATACTACAGCTCGCTTCAACTTACAGCAATATAGAGCGAAAATAGTTTGTCAAATTGTCAAATTTGATTTTTTTCAATCTAAAAAGTGCATTGCATGCTTTATGCAGTCTTTATTATGTTTACTATTTTACGTACACAAATCACCATACAACTGAAATTTATTTAATTCAAATCATACATCTTTGGGCTTTTGATTTCCTTCTGTTAGGATTCAAGCGCTGCTTTATTCGATACTCTCTTGGATGTTTAGTGGATAGTTAATTCAGCGAAAAAAGAAAATTTGAAAAATTAGTTTATGTTATTATCTGTATAGTAAACACTATTTAAATAGCTGCAAATTAAAACAAATCTGAAACGATCGTCTAGATGTTTCTACTGACCACCTAAATTTTTGATGCAAATTAATCCAGAAGAGCAAAAGCAACCGAGCTGTCTGCTATGTTCCTGCATAATAAAATCAAATTGTTTATCTACTCAACAGGCAGATTGCTTATTTAAGTGTTATTTCAGAGATAAATTAACGGAAGACTCCCAATTCTATTACAAATTTATTGCTTACTAATGTTTGCCCATCCACACCTTTGGCCCCATGTGGCACACTAGTGTTCCCACGGATAAACAAGCAAATGTGTGTTTTGGTAGTCGGATGTTCAACCGATACTTAGTCGATTTTATATAGGTCACCAACCAGTATTGTTTGGACACAGTGTGAGTTTTGACGTGATGATACTGTGTAAGTATGTACAGTGTATAAGTTGTCTTCGATAATGTCTTTTATCGTTATTGACATTTATATTAATATTATATAGGGAGACCCAAAATTGGCTTCGTTGCACTGGAGAAATTGTAGATGGGGCTTTCCGGAAGATGCTAAGAAATTCAAAAATTGTCTTCCACAAAATCGAAATGTTTGACCAACACTCAATTTTTACTTAGACAACTCCGTGATTTTTGTACTCGGATGACACATTTTGAATATAATGAATTAAACAAAAATAGAGGCGGGTTGTAAAAAAATGATAAATTTTCATCTCACACGTTTTTCTGCAAGAACCCTCTTTAATATCGCTCATTCTTTTGCTAGCCAATTTTAAAATCCTAATTAAGTCTGAATTTAAGGCGCATATATTCAAATTAAGGATAAATCACTCCCTCAATTTTTCAGACACGGTCCTAAGCTATGTTTTCAATGCTTACACTTTCCTGATTTAGTAGCAAACATTTAAAATCAATTGAAAAAATTACCATTCAGTCCATCGAAAAACGAGGCAAAAAAGACAATTGAAATAAGACATTCAAATAAAATAAATTCACACACCAACATATCTACTACACACCATAAAGAACTTACTAGAAAACAGACAACTACAAGTACGAATTGACAAAACACTGTCATTTTCTTTTTCCCCTGAACAAGGGCTCCCTCAAGGATCCCCGCTCTCACCGTTTCTCTACAATATATACTGCCATGACATATACAATTACAACTTACCAGACAAAAATCAAATCGACAGATCGGCATACATATTACAATACGCAGACGACACGGCACTTATTGTACATGACAAAACTACTGAGAGAGCAGCTCAAAGACTCCAAACACTAACAAACAACACAATGTCATGGTTTTATAAATCGAGACTAACACCAAATGCGTAAAAAAACCAACTTCTGCTCACAAACCACAGACTCAAAGCTGACTCCCCTACAATAACTGCAGACGGCCAAACGACACAACCAAAAAACGACGTAAAATACCTTGGAATCACAATTGACCGCAAACTTAAATTTACTAAACACATACGAAACATCAGGACAGAAACAATAAAGAACAAAACACTTCCGATCATTAACCTACAAAGACAGAGGAATTATCACAAACACCGCCACCAAAATGTATAAAGCTATTTGTAGACCCTTGCTAGACTATGGACATATACTCATGACCAATGGAACAGAAAGGACAAACGTTATATACAAACAACAGAACAAATTGCACTAAGACTAATAACACGAATAAGACACCCCCAAAACCCACTACACAACCCCTCCACCCCACTACTATACGAACGCACAAACATGACAAAGATTTCGGAAAGACTTATACATCTACAGACAAAATGGACAAACAACTCCTACAACTGGACCATACTGAATCCCCTTTGTCTTACAAGACCAACCAGACAATCCCGCTTCCGTTCCCCTACATCAACGCTACTCGAACACTTACAAACGCAACTGACTACTGGACAATAAAACAATTTTCTCTTGTCATTAGAATTGGAAAGTTTATTTAATAAGATTATTAACCTAAATTTGTGGTGTTCCAAAAAGTTGACATAATTTTTATAACTTAACTCGTAAAGAAAATCAGCATTCAGAGCTTACCTTTTGTTGGAAAAGCTCTAATAAAAGATGTAATGTTCTACAAATATAGGGATAGTGCCTGTTAGGATGTTTCGAACTATACACTTACATTTTTTGGTAAATTTTCGGTTCACTCTGACTGGCAAAAAATGAGTACAATAGCAGTTATTTGGCAGAAATTCATTTCAATAAAGGTATACGAAACCGGAATAATTCAAAGCAATAAGATAAAACCACTAAAAACAAAACGGTCAGTTTAACAATATTGGTAGTATATCCACGCAAAAATTAAGTAAATAATTTTTGTAACTTAAATTTTCCCATATCCTGTCTTGTTATTTCGGAACATTTACTGCAAATTCATTCATAATTTCTCGGCATAATTCTGTGAGCATTTAACATAAGACTCGTTAGTTAGATAACCGTAACAGAAACACGTAGTGTTCTAAAAAAATGGCATTTTCTACCATATTTTTAGAGAGTGTCGAATGAATTAACCTTTTGCTCTAATGGAAAAAGTGAAACAGCCAATGAAGCAATCACTGATAATGGAGCTAACAACAATATAATTCTGAAAGCAATTGAAAGATTGGTGCCTAATGATATTAATGATTACAATACAATGACAGGCGAACAATACGGCTCCTATTATTGATTGGGAATTGGCCAACGAATTCTTAATATAATCGGGCCATTTTATGTAAATTCTAATGTTTATGGTTCCATATTAATTAATTTACGTTGGGCAGCACTAATTACTACAACCTATTTTGCATATTTTAAAAACCTGCTTGCTTGAGTCGATTTTATAGAAGGTAGAAAATGTCTCAATTTTAAAGTCGTTTTATTATAACAGAATGAACAAATATTGATAAACGCTGTCCAGAATTGGACTCATTTGGATTTAGACAGATCACCTCCGGGCAGTTGATACAATTGTAATATATTCAAATTCTTTGATTGTTAATATCACGAATTTATCTATAGGCTGTGACCGTGGTACCCGAGCAGTTATATAAAAGATGACTTCTGCTCTTGCCATCAATTTTTCATGGATGTTCTCCACAAATATCCTACCATTGTTAACAGAGGATATCGCAGCCGAAATCAAAAAATAAATAGCCGGAACATGTATTCGGGCAGACCACTAAAAGTGGTTCTATTTTTAAAAGTAACTGTATTGCTTGACTGGCGTTTTTAACCAACTACTATAAGACCTATTAAGGATTCACCATTGCTTTGGTGCCTAGGTTAGAGAGCTTGCGCCACTTATTCCATCGGTATCAATACTTTTAGTTTTGATCTCAAAACCGCATTCCTATAAATTCAAACCCTGGCACTTTGACTCAAGATGACTTCTTGCACAAATCGCTAACAACAATAGCAGGTTTTGCAGTGGAAAAATAGTTTTTGAAAGCAATATAATTCCAATTTATGAACAGCAATCTAGAGAATATTTGTTCAATTTAATTTTATGCTCCTTCGTGAATACAAAAAAGCTGATTGAAATTGAAATGAAAATCTTTGAATCTAAGCAAAATTTCCAAACACCATTAGAAAAAAGATGAATAACACACATACATGTAACTGCATGCTCTTTCTAAGGACAAAATCTATCAAAGAAACTTCATTCGAAAAAACATTGATTTTCAAAAATGTTCAGTTGAAATGAGGAACAAGCCACTACTTCCAACCAACATCAAAATATTTGGCGTCCTTCTTTATTAGTTCGGTCTTCTAATACAACTATTATTTCCGATAGCTATCTGCTCTTGCATACAAAAACACAAGAACCTCATATTACTAAATGGGACTAAATACTAGAACGCTAGATCTTCTATCTTCATCAATCAACTGTTCAGATTGCCAAATCTCTATTTGGACAAATGTTTGTCGTCTGTTGCACGGCATTATAAAGCGAAACCTCTCTCTATATCGAGGAACAATAATGTCTTAATTTGAATAAAGCTAGTTACTTAATGGACAAAACCAGTATGTTGTAACCGTATCAATAGTAAAATCAGAATATTTCGGTAAAATTAATTATCATTATTAATTTGGTCCTTCATAGTTAAATTATGTTAATCGATTGTCAACTCGATTGGAGTATGCCAAGAATTGGTGAAAAATTGTCGCCGGCAGTCAATGAATGAACAGAAAAATTAATTGTAAGAGGCTTTAATTGGAGTTTTGAAATGCCTGGTTGTGAAACTGAAATTATCCGTTCTTAAAGATTCAACTCTTTAGAATTTCTCTATATCAACGTTTTTACAATTAGAAGTGCTTGTATGTCGCGTTGTCTTCATTAGTTTGAATATCTTTCAAGTGCTAGACAAAATGCGTCTTCATTAAGTTTAATGAAACATTAAACAGCAAACTTTCTCTTATTGCCAAGTCCAAATTGGTTTGGCAGTGGGAAACTGATTGAATAGACAAAAATTATCTAATATGGGCGTCGATATTCGTTGAATTTCATTAGAGGATACGCTCTGATTCATTATAGAGGCTAAATGATGTGGAAAGCTTTATTTGACTACATTGGAAACATTTGCCCAATGCAACAAAGTTAAGCTTAACAGCGTAAAACAATCGTTGCTTTATCTTTAAAGTTCCTATTGGAATAGCGACGGCAAAAACTCGAAAACATCATAATTAGCTATGGAGCCGGCATGTTTCATTGTTAGCCGAATACACATCAAATACAAACAAATCAGGTATAGATATGCACTGTAATAATTATAAAACAAACCGTGTAATATGTGTTTAGCAGGCACAATTTTAACTAGGTTCTGCTAATAATTTCCAATTTTAAATATTTGGACAACAAATGACTTTTGTTAGCTTTTAGAGAGTTATACAGATATACCCCATTATTGTTTCAAATTTAATAATTAGTACCGAGTTCAGCGGGACTAATTTTATATTGAAACCAGTTAAGTGAAAATAATTGCCAATATAAACGATAAATATAGAATTAATTAGTGGACAATTTAATATGTTGAAATTCAAATATAAAGGTTGCCAGCCTATGTGATTATACATATATGCCGTTTAGAGATTTTCAATAAACGGTGGAAAATTTTATTAAATTTTATTTAGCAAATTGATGCCAATCCTTGCTACATTCCTATCCCGAATGAATTTTCATCCCAGCTTTAAATTATAAAAATATGTAAAATTTTTGAATTCTTTAACTAGTACTACAAAATTCCAACATTTTTACTAGATAAATAGCAATGAACCTAAGAAAATATTTATCCATTGCTTTATCCGTTCAGTTGACTTTTGGAGCGTGAAAAACAAGACAAATTTGCCGGGAAACAATCAATATTTACTGCTCTTTGTCAGTTCTTCAGTTTCTCAGATCTATCACCTTCTTAATTAGAAATCTTATACGCGGTCGGTAATAATCTGTCGACAAAAGCGCCACAAAAGAAATGTTCCAGTCATCCTATAACATATTATGTTTTGGACGATATGTCCGATCGCTTACAGATAAAAATACTAATTTGTACTTATCTTGTTCGATTTTAATTACTTTTTTATGATGCATTGATCTCTGCACAGATCTAGATCTGAAGCCTCCTTAATTAGCTTCCATTTTCTCTTTCGAAATGCTTTTCAAAGTCGGATCAACATCAATCGGATTTGATGAATTTGACAAAACAAGAACCGATTCGCAGACTCAAACTAAAAAACTATTTATACTTTTTTTGCAAAGAACTCAATTCAAACAGTACAAGACCAAATTTTTTTTTCTTTACTTGTTATAATATATGAATTTAATTATGAAAAAACTAGACAAATAACGTTATCAATTTTTAACAAATCAAGCATAACTGCAGAGTTTGTTTTCTTAATTTATGCTTTTTTATTACAATGTGTAATGATGTACACACAGTCTTGCTCTTAAATAAACCATATGAAAATAAATTATAAACTAAATTATTAATTAGCCTTAACATAAAACAAGTATTAAAGCAGAAACGAGTAACTTGTATGTATATTGCTAATATAATTCCATTGATTATTGGGTTTCTAATAGGGCTCATTTAAATGTAAAATGCAACTAATAAGGAGTTTAAAATACCGGTTTTATTATCGACGTCTTCACCTCAGCAAATCTGCATGTTCTTGTGGCATGTATTGACTTTGAAAATATGTGGAATGGCATAAAACCTTACCCAAACCCAGTGTTTTGCCTCTCTATTACCGTTACCAATAAATTTGCTAATTTAACGCCCGACACAGAGAATAGAGATATTCTAAGCGGGTATCCTGTGGTGATGAAGGTGATGCAACGACAGTTGTTGGCAACACGCATTTTCCAGTGTCGGAGGAAATATTCTTCGATGATTTGCATTTAAACATACGACTTTTATCCAAAGAGTTATTTTTCCGCGGTTATTGTGTGAAACTGGTAAATTTTTTGAGCTCTAAAGCCGTCGTGGACAATAATTTCTTCCTGACGTTTTCCAAACACGAACTGCTTGCATCTTCAAAAGTTTTCAGTCCAGCGTAAATAATATGTGTTTCTAATCGCTTAAGCTCATATGAATTTCGCTTCTTCTTCATATCATCAAACAAACATCATCAAGAAGAAGTGAAATTCATATGAGGTAAAACGATAAGAAATATATTTGTAACGCCAGATCAATTTGGAAAATAATGTCTAGGTTTACAGCACAGCTGTTTTGGGATTAAAAACTATTAAAGTTCATAGCAGGTACTTGATTCTTTTCTAGACTAATTGCTTGAATGAAGGACAAGAGAACAGGAAAAACCCAATTCGGATAGCAGGAAGTATTAAAGCTACAAAGTGTTTTAACATCACAAAATGTAATGTGATTCTACTCAATTGTCTACGTTCACTTACCTTTGGGGAAGTTATTTTTGGAAATCGTCCAAATTTTAAAAATACATTGATTAAACGCTCTCGAAAAAATATTCACTGTGTGAAATTAGTCGAAACAATGTGTGACAAAAGACGTTTTGTTGATTTTTGGTACACTATTGAAAGCTGCATGTTGATTCTGTGTTTTAAAGAATATTTCTAAAACTCAGAAATCCCTTCTTCATTTCACTAGCCTCATGGAAGTTAAAATATAATAAAATTTAAATGAATATCACCGTAAAGATTTTCCGAAAGTTATTTTCTCATTTCCCATTACATATTAAGTCCTGTATTAAAACAATGTACGAGAGATCCAGTTTTTATGCTTTTCAAAATGTCTTCATTATTGCTAAAGATCACACCAAATGATATTATTATAAAAATTGCTTTTGTTTCCAGTGTAAGCGAAAATGAACAATGTTCTGAATCTGTAAATTTTTGCGTTAAAACTCGATTCGGTATATTGCATTGTTCAACAATTTAGTAACATTTCTCATACCTTTATTTAATATTATAACCATTTATTTAAATTAATTTACGTTATGTATGTACGCTATGTTTCTAATTCGTTACATGTATATACTTTTTTCCTGCAACAGTCCCAGACCTATTCGAAATGGTAAATGGCAATAAGTTTAACATTTCAATAAAATACCGTTTTCTATTTAATTCTCTAATTACCGATATGGCTGTTTAATTACTTCACAACATTATTATGAACGGTCGCACATCCAGTTGCGTTTTCAAAAATAAACCCGACGTTATTGACACTGAACATGCGAATTCATTAAATAGTTGTTATTGAGTGCTACATTAATATAATTACATTAGCACAGTTAACAGGAAGGATCACCAAGTCAAATCAAATAAATGTTTAATGATACTCGGATTAATCTTGAACTGAATCTAGTAGTGGATAATCCTGTCTAATCGGACTTTATTAATAATCGATGAAATGCTCGTAAGACTTCCGATGGTGACAATGATGAATTGACTAGTAATCAGTAGGGTAACAATGTTAAGGGTTTTCTTGAAAATTACGTTGATATTCGGGAAACATATCCAAACACCTGATCGATGGTTTGAATAGCCAATGGAGCATCCAAAGAATGTACCAGAAATTTTTTAGAAACAAAACTGTAGAGAAACATGGAGATAGAAAAAAAGTTAAAATGTGCCGCATATCAACTGAACAGTAAGACGAAATTCTCTTTTTCCGAATAGTATACTTTCATGCAAAAGCAGAGATATTCAACTAAACTACCCACCTAACTGACAGAAAGACAGCTTGCCTGTTTATGGACATTAACAAGGCTTTTGATAGTGTCTGGCATAGAGGCTTACTATACAAACTATACAAACTACACACACCAACATATCTACTACACACCATAAAGAACTTACTAGAAAACAGACAACTACAAATACGAATTGACAAAACACTGTCATTTTCTTTTTCTCCCTGAACAAGGGCTCCCTCAAGGATCCCCGCTCTCACCGTTTCTCTACAATATATACTGCCATGACATATACAATTACAACTTACCAGACAAAAATCAAATCGACAGATCGGCATACATATTACAATACGCAGACGACACGGCACTTATTGTACATGACAAAACTACTGAGAGAGCAGCTCAAAGACTCCAAACACTAACAAACAACACAATGACATGGTTTTATAAATGGAGACTAACACCAAACGCGTCAAAAAACCTGAACCAGAACCAATTTCTGCTCACAAACCACAGACTCAACGCTGACTCCCCTACAATAACTGCAGACGGCCAAACGACACAACCAAAAAACGACGTAAAATACCTTGGAATCACAATTGACCACAAACTTAAATTCACTAAACACATACGAAACATCAGGGCAGAAACAATAAAGAGAACAAAACACTTCCGATCACTAACCTACAAAGACAGAGGAATTAGCACAAACACCGCCACCAAAATATATAAAGCTATTTGTAGACCCTTGCTAGACTATGGACATATACTCATGACCAACGGAACAGAAAGGACAAAACGTTATATACAAACAACAGAACAAATTGCACTAAGACTAATAACACGAATAAGACACCTCCAAAACCCACTACACAACCCCCCCACCCAACTACTATACGAACGCACAAACATGACAAAGATTTCGGAAAGACTCATACATCTACAGACAAAATGGACAAACAACCCCTACAACTGGACCATACTGAATCCCCTTTGTCTCACAAGACCAACCAGACAATCCCGCTTCCGTTTCCCTACATCAACGCTACTCGAACACTTACAAACGCAACTGACTACTGGACAATAAAATAATTTTTTCTTGTTATTACAATTGGAAAGTTTATTTAATAACATTGTTAACCTAGAATAAGAGAATTTTCATATTTGTTTTTTATTTAGATTAAGACTACATGTATTAAACAAGGGCAGAAAGACCGATAGGTCGATAGCCTTTTTTTTTTTTAGAAATAAAGATGTTTACTACTACTCAACTAAACATCTTGAGTTTTTCTGAGATATAGCCCGCTCTTCTAATTAATCCCCAATTTTTCTCAATCATTTCAGCAAAGAACGAGTCGATCACCAAGTTTACCATGTCGTCAACATGCTTACTTTTAAAAGCGATTTTTTAGTGTAACGGACAGTGCAAACAACACGAATTTGGATGCCTATACAATTTTCAATTCAATTTCTTTTCATCAATGCAGTTAAATCAAATTAGAAGTTCAGGTGTCAGAAATGCAAATCTGATTGGAAATTAGAAAAAGAATAACAGAAGAAAAAACTGATAGTTTTCAATATATATAATATTGAGTTTTCAATATATATAACATATTTGCTTTATTTTCAAAGCGGTGGTATTTGTAATATCAGAACCTAAATCTTCAAACGTACAACCAACCACAGGCCCTGTATGTGAGTTTGTATTTTTTACACCTATTTCCAGCTAGTATTCAGCCATCGGCTTAGGAAAATGGAAATTTATAAAAAAGTTGTAATTTTGTATTAAAAAAGACCACAAATTAGACTAAGTTGCATCAACACATGAACTAAAGTCAATGTAAACGGGTTATCTTAAAGAGTTTCTTTACGGAGCATTTTTGAATAAGGTCAAACAATTGGTTATCATCTTGTCATTTCCAGATACTCTGTATAATATTCAAAAAGGGTTTAATCAAGTCTGTGCTGCACAGACCAGAGTAAAGAATATGAAAGCAGCAAAAAAATTGGCCAAGAAAATGATCGGTAGATTTGAGGCATATATCAACATTCAAACATCTGCTACCTGAAAGAAAAGTATTGTGAAGTACGCCTATGGATGTAGAGCCTGCAAGTGAAATTAATCATCTCTAGGAAGTTAATATAGTTCCACCCGCAACGCAAACATAATTGTCATGCAAATGGTTGCATTGAGGAACATTTTGAGTAACCTGAACAAATAACCTCTCGTTGTGTAGGAAATGGTACTTAATGTTTCTCGACCTTTTCATTGGATAAATTGTTTCAGCTCTCTCAAGGTGTGACGCTTGAAAAATATCTTGATATAAAGCCATTTGTGGCATTAGCTAAAACCTGCTATTAAAATTAATGAAATGAAAACAAAAATTATTTATTTAAAACTCATTTACTGACAAAAATGTGCTTTTCTGACTTCAACTTACACATTACTTCTAAACCAACCCATAAAAATCAATGTCTATAACCATATGTGCCTGATGCATACAGTTAGTTGAAACGACGTTCGTTCGCATTGCAGAGTAACATTTTAAATCGTCCGAAAAGCCACTAAACAAGCAATGTGAAAAACCCCAACCAATCCGATCAAATAAAGAGTCCCGAATGATTTATCCTAGTAAATCCATTGGCCTATAAAATCAGCAGATCCAACCTCAAACCATACGTTATTCGGTCGGTTATCGGGCCCGTATGTTTGCCAACAATATTCAACAAAGTGAAGTTAAACGTGGACGCAAGCCACAATTGAAATTCTATATGAGCTTTTCTATTAACTGGATGTCTATCAGAGGCTCCGGTTAATGAATTAGACTTTTGTTTTAACTGTTGTTGGGCAAGCCATATCCATAATGAGGATCCACCGTTTCGAGCCAGCCTTGGATGATTGGTAATTGAAAATTGCCATTTTCAATCAACCAATTTAATGGTTTTTCATTTCCGCAAATGCATTATAATTGCATATTTTGAGTGATGTCTGCAAAATGCAAATAACGAACAAATATCTGATGGATGAGGAGTTTGGAGTTTGGACCACATTGACTGCAGATGTTGAATAATTGCTTTTTTATCTTTGTTGATACTTTAGGATAGTTCAAAAATCGCTGAGTATTCTAAGCAATGACATGTAGTTATATTATCCTAGTGAGTATGTAAATTCCTTCCAAATTCCGAAAATGTGATAAGAAGATGGCTGATCCCGTTGAAGATTGAAGGATATTGGCGTTCCATTTTCTAGTTTAAGTTTTTCCGTTATTCCCCAAAACTCATGGATCTTAAGACAGCATCTTTCGTATTGTTCAAATAATTAATGGTACTCCCATTTTAAATCAGTTCATTGTTATTCAGCTTTAAGAGAAGTTCTTAAACCTTTTAAATGTTGCATAAAGATTGGAGAGCATTTTTCAAATTTTGATCTGCTTAATAGAGGATCCAAAAGTGAAATTTACGATCAACTTTCTTCACATAATTGGTCCAGATGTATAATACATATATCATAAGCACATTTATTGTGAGATCCACAATAAATACACGCTATTTATTATTGAGTGAGTAGCTGGTCTATTCTCTGACCTGTGTTATTATCTTTACAACTTTTCTTTATTGTCAGGTGCTCCTTTTTTACTGTAACCTCTAGATTTTGTTTTTCAATATTCTCCACTTCTAGAATTTTTTTCGATGTGCCTTTGATGGCCTTAATGGTATTGCTGGATGGATTTGACCAATTTTCTTTCGTCATTTTGTTCCTCTAATCTTCTTTGATATAAACGTTTAATGCTGCTTTTTTACTTATGCATCTTCGACAACTACTTTTGTTTCATTTTCCTGTCTGTTGTTATGTGCGGCTTTCGCAGAAAAACATCTAGAGTTTCATCAATTAACATTTTAGTTCTATCATATTATTCGACTAGCCAATCATTGCAGTGAGCTTTATATAATCAAATGTAATCAAAGTTTCCTACCTAAAGAACCAAACATGCAAAGTAACTCCCATTTTCCGGCTACGTTTCTATCACTTTAAACTTGCCCTTAAATAAGCTGAAGAACCAAAGAAATCCGGAGCTGATTTACTTCTAAGAAGTCGTTTAAAAACGGCCAAAGTTTTCATATTTAAGTTACGAGAGTTGACGGTAGTTGGCTTTGAAGTTATTCGACCGAGTTTCCATCATACAAACATTCGACGACATTCGAATTTCTTCAAAATAAAGCTGATTTACCAGATGATTTGTTTAATGGGCCTTTCAGGAAGTTAAACAGTAGAGCACGATGTATTACATAGTTTTTCCATGTAGCCCAATTATATGTATAAAAAGATATAAATTTGTATTCACTTATACCTACATTAATATTACTGTGTGAGTGTCCAATTATAACCATTTTTAATCTCGAATGTTAGAGTATCATACTGTTGTTTACCTGTTTACTACATCACCCTTTCGCTTCAAAGCCTAAAAGCAACAAATAAATAAGCGAGAAGACCCAACTTAGTTATTTATTACCCGAGTATGGGAGTTGCACCAACATGATCCATGTTGCCACAGCTTTCTAGCATAAATCTAGAATTTGCACTAGCGTCGTTTTGACCTACATCAAGTTTTAAAACACGCTCACCCATAACATTTCCGTTTCGATTAATTTCACGGTGCAAATCTAATTATAAAGGCATAAATGATTTGATGTATTCAATAAAAAGAATGTATCCTTAAATGGAAAGCATACCGCTAAGTTAAATTAATTATTATGTACCACACCTGGAATCTATCTGGTGCCAGTAAGCTTTGAACTATTGTCAAGAATTTTTGTCGAAGAAGGGCGGCTAGTTCGTGCATTCAATGTGCCAATTTCCTGGCCTTACTCGATAGTAGGGAATTGACTGAAAAAAAATCTACAACGGCAGGAGGAAATAAATTGCTTTGGATTATTAATTGAAAATTTCAATAATGAAGAATTAATCACCGACATTTCAAGCAGGGACAAAGAGTAATTAATTTCTAATGAATGATGGAGAGGTAAATTGTTTCGCCCAATATCCATAATGCAAATGGAAATGAAGCGTAAACAGCAGCGAAAAAAATTGATCCTTTGACAATGTATTCGTAGCACCAAAACCCTTACTGTTCAGCAGGATTTTTAATAAAAAAAGAAGCTATTGAACAATTTACTTTGTCTTGTTGGTTCCAAGACTGTTCGGTCGGTTTTACTCCAATGAAGGAGTGTCTAATTAATTTACAGTAGATCTCATTTGCAATTGCATCTAATATTACACAAAGCGCATAATCTAATTTAATATAAAGCTTGAAAATTTATTAAATCGACCGTTTCCCTTTGAAAACGGTGTTTGTCTTGACAAGAAGCTAATTATTGATAACAGTGGAGGAACATAATTAGGAATATAAATACTTTCAAAGTCGTGTAAGTTCACAAAGACATAAAATTTCAATTCAGTTTAACGGACTTTATGAAAGTATTTTCGTCGTTCTGCTAGGTTTCTTCTCAACTCTTTTTTCTGTGTTTTCTTGTCTCTATCCTGATCTATTTTGGTATTTATTTGCTTATTTATATATTTTTTCATTATTTTTATCTTTTCGATTCCCTGCATGTTTTTCAATTTTTTTATACGGTGGTTTAGTTTATGAGAAGCTTTATGGCACTTACTATACATTTTTTCTGTAGTGCCCTCTGCGGTATGGTCACTATTTGATCATTGATTTCTCCTACTACTTTCTAGGATTTGAAGCAAGAATCCTCTTGATTACATGTTTCGCTCTTTCCCTCTTGCCATTTGTTCCTATTTTTCCTCTTTCACCTCTGTGATGATCCAACTACTCTTTAATTTCGTTCTATATATTTTTCGACATCTCTTGCTCCAACTTTTGCACTGAATTCGCCGATTATCAATGTGTATTTATCTTTTCCACTTTCTCACCGCCATGTGGACATATTTGAGCGTGTCCTCAATTATTTTAAGGTTGTATCTTTTGTTTAAGTTTATTATATCTCTGGTTACTCTATTTTTCTGTTTTTTACTTCACCAATGTTTTAGTGAGTTTTTTATGTATAAGATAGCCTACTCCGCCTAGTCTATTATCTATATCTTCAGGTCCTACATAGTAAAATAAGTATCCCGATTTTAATGTCACCTGTTGTCCTCATTTCCTCCTCACCCCAGTATCTGTCTTTAATCAATCATTCGGGTCGGGAATAAGATAATATAATATATATAATAATTATTAGCATTATTATGCTACAATCCACAAATCAGAACTTTCAGACACACAGAAATAATCGTAAAAATATTGTTAAATCTACCAACATTTTTCGTTGCATCGGTATGCTTATTACGTCTTTTAACTGTGTCTGCATTAATGAAAATCTTTAGATACAAGTAGGCAAACTCCACTTTCCGTGTTATCTTGAAGGTAAACTTTCGATACTTACGTAAAAAACGAAATGAGATGATTTAACAGAGCAACCTTTAACAAAATAATACTGGTTTGATGTTCTACAGTTAAGTTTTCTCATTGGTTGGAGTCTTGGACAAAGTAAGCAAACAATTACAATTATTTGATATGCAAAAATACCCAAAAAGTAAGAGATGAAGCTAATAGAGAAGAGGATAATTTCTCCTTACAAAGTAGTTGCACATTGAATGAACTAGAATGGAATCAATAAATACATTTTGTTTGTGTCTATTCTATTTAGAGAAAAATACAAAACTGCAGCAACAATTAGGATAAACAAGTTCTAATACATAAAACTTGTTAAAATAGAACAAGTCTTACAATAAATCGAAACCTGCTTTAAATTAAGTACCATGCAACAAAATACGACTATAATTCATCCTCAAATGTAAAATCATCTTCAGGTGCTCATTAATTATTGTCTCGTCGTTCGGTTTGAGCACAAAGGCAATCAACCAAATTAAACTTATAGAAGATAAATTCCGATTTGCTCCCAACATGAATGAAAACAAAATTATGCAATTACTATGCAATGTGCCCTGCAGCAATAATTATCTTCGAACCCTAATAGTCCTTTTTGCTATAATATCAGGACCGTAGGAGATATTTGCATTTTAAGCCATATTTATTAATACAGACAACGTAACTTATACAACAGCTCACTATAGTTAAACCACGCCCCACGTGCAAAGAAGGTGAACACCCTGGATGTTGAGTGAATTTGCCTTCAAATAATATAGCTTAATGACAATAAATAGTTCACACGTGAGGCATGACCGTTTACTTACTCTGACCTCCCTCGAATAAGCCAAAAAAAAACCTGAAAATTATTAATAAAATGATTATGTTTACGGTGGTAACATGAGAAATCTTTATTGCATGACAGCACGCGATTTTGTGTACATTCTGTCGTGCTGAAAAGTAGAAAAATAAGAGGGAAAGCTACTTCGTGTATAGTACGTAGTTAGAGTAAAGGGACTTCTGTGAAGGAATAACATAAACGTATAAAAAGCGTTGAGATATGGAAGAAAATGTTTACATTTTGATGTCGACTGATGTTTAGTCAATCAGCACTTGTTAAGCCAGAAGCTTGAGGCTCAAACCTTAGTGTAGTAATTTGTAGCTCCCACTCAGTAACCTTACAATAAGTTCAATTCTATAGGAGTAAATATTAATTTAAAACCAAATTAATTTTTTATCACAAATGACTGAAAAAATGTTCTAATCAATTTATGTACCTATACATTATCAATCTATTCGCAGTTTAGTACAACAGCTCGAGTAAATTTATTGGAATCAACCAACATCCATCAAACTAACTGCTGCTTAGGCTCCATAACTTTTTATCACTTAATTAAGTTTTTATCAAGAAACACACGATTTAGATAATTTATATCATTAAATGACGTTGATTTTCTGTTTTTCTCTTCAAACAGCTAGTAATTAGGGAAAGCGATTAGAAAATAATGAAGTCACAACTGACACATCTTCATGAATTATTCACATCTTCGTAACTCGAAACGCTTCTCGTTCTCATATGCCTTATCAAACAGACCAAGTTGCATAAGGCCTGATTTTTGAATGGGGAAATGAAATTAGTCGCTTTTGCTCAAATTTAATCAGTCACCAGTTTTAGTCGATATTTATATAAGCCGAATAAGCATATGATTCGTTACAATTTTTACCGAAAATGACAAAGTTAGTATCAATTTTATTACGATATGTCTCTCAATATAACAATAGGTTTTTCAATTTAATATGGATCAGCTAAGCAAACTGTAAAAGTATAAATAACCTTTTTCAACATAATTATCGTCGCTCTGAACAAGCTCTGGTTATAGGCGTCTATTTCTAAAATCAATGACAACTTTATTTGCGTTTGTGTAATATAAAGAGCAAATGTTCAATCCCAGTGTCCTAATTATCACTGACCATTCTAATAGTTTACTCAAAAGTACTTGGTTATTTGCCCACCTAATTTACAGGACACAGTAAGTACACATCATCTAGAAACAAAGGCACAACATTACACAAAGAAATTATGCAGGTACATAGACCATAAATATACATACCGAGACTATAGGATGAAAAACGGAAAAACAAATATTTAAACTGGGTAAACATTTGAGTAAACAAAATAAAGAGAAAAAGGGAGCAGAAAATCCAACAATAAGCTGGGTTTGATGGCCAGAGAAATTGTTTCGCTAAACCGGGGAAAATGGGTTTTTGAAGGGCAGGATCTTTATCATGGCAAGTATAATATTTGCAGTTAATCTTCTTTTGTGGGTAGTGCAAGATATAAAAGATAGAATATATGAACTATCGAACCAGTGCAATCAGTCTTTTTATAGGATTCTCGTTAAATAATGATTCTCTATAATATGAACAGGGACATATTCTATTTATCAATAATTTATAACTGGAAAAAGCCAGGAAAAGTTCGAGGTTCAGAACCGTATTCTGGTTATTTAGTTCCATTTATAAAACTGTTTACGACATATTTTGAGTGCTTTAGGAGTTGCGTGTCAAAAAAGTAGTCAGTTTGTATTAGACACTGATTTGGCATCATTAAAGCTCGACATTTTTCAAATTAGAGAAATATAGATCACCAGTAAGACACAAACACAAACAACAAATCAAATTACAACAACAAAAATCGACCAGAGCAAATTACGTTATGGTTGATTAGAAGACTAAACAAAGGCGTGGTTTCATTTGCAATATTCGTGCATAAAATTGCCTGCAATTCCATGCATTTATGTGTACCGTTGATGTAAGAAATATTTGCTCCAGCAATTGACATAAAAGACTAATGCATTATGTTCTATAAAGTTTCTCGATACTTATTTAGTTGAGAATTAATTCAGCACGAAGGGTGCTCGAGAAAGTCGTTAACATACATTCAGTGTAAATTATCCGTTTAAAATTAATAAGATCCTTCATCTAGATAAACAATAAGGAAGCTTTATGAGTTAAAACAGATTTAAAAAGTTTTCTAAAATACGTAGATATTTTTTCAATTTCATCTTTATGAATCCGCCAATTAAATATACAGAAAATAGTACATTGAAAAACTTACATATGCAGCATTGTGATAATTCTTTTCCGACAGGAAAACTTGGGACTGACGAATTATTTGGCTTACCTGAAATTAAAACATATGAATAAAATTTTCATAATATCAATAATATTTCTTTGCATATATAGTATACAGTAGTAGTAGTAAACATCTTTATTTCTAAAAAAAAGGCTATCGACCTATCGGTCTTTCTGCCCTTGTTTAATACATGTAGTCTTAATCTAAATAAAAAACAAATATGAAAATTCTCTTATTCTAGGTTAACAATATTATTAAATAAACTTTCCAATTCTAATGACAATAAAAAATTATTTTATTGTTCAGTAGTCAGTTGCGTTTGTAAGTGTTCGAGTAGCGTTGATGTAGGGAAACGGAAGCGGGATTGTCTGGTTGGTCTTGTGAGACAAAGGGGATTCAGTATGGTCCAGTTGTAGGGGTTGTTTGTCCATTTTGTCTGTAGATGTATGAGTCTTTCCGAAATCTTTGTCATGTTTGTGCGTTCGTATAGTAGTTGGGTGGGAGGGTTGTGTAGTGGGTTTTGGGGGAGTCTTATTCGTGTTATTAGTCTTAGTGCAATTTGTTCTGTTGTTTGTATATAACGTTTTGTCCTTTCTGTTCCGTTGGTCATGAGTATATGTCCATAGTCTACAAATAGCTTTATATATTTTGGTGGCGGTGTTTGTGCTAATTCCTCTGTCTTTGTAGGTTAGTGATCGGAAGTGTTTTGTTCTCTTTATTGTTTCTGCCCTGATGTTTCGTATGTGTTTAGTGAATTTAAGTTTGTGGTCAATTGTGATTCCAAGGTATTTTACGTCGTTTTTTGGTTGTGTCGTTTGACCGTCTGCAGTTATTGTAGGGGAGTCAGCGTTGAGTCTGTGGTTTGTGAGCAGAAGTTGGTTTTTTGACGCGTTTGGTGTTAGTCTCCATTTATAAAACCATGTCCTTGTGTTGTTTGTTAGTGTTTGGAGTCTTTGAGCTGCTCTCTCAGTAGTTTTGTCATGTACAATAAGTGCCGTGTCGTCTGCGTATTGTAATATGTATGCCGATCTGTCGATTTGATTTTTGTCTGGTAAGTTGTAATTGTATATGTCATGGCAGTATATATTGTAGAGAAACGGTGAGAGCGGGGATCCTTGAGGGAGCCCTTGTTCAGGGGAAAAAGAAATGACAGTGTTTTGTCAATTCGTACTTGTAGTTGTCTGTTTTCTAGTAAGTTCTTTATGGTGTGTAGTAGATATGTTGGTGTGTGTAGTTTGTATAGTTTGTATAGTAAGCCTCTATGCCAGACACTGTCAAAAGCCTTGTTAATGTCCATAAACAGGCAAGATGTCTTTCTGTCAGTTAGGTGGGTAGTTTGTATATTGTTGGTCAAAATAAAGAGCGGATGAACAGTCGAGTGATGTTGTTTTATAGTATACATTTTGCCATTAATGTCTTGTTAGGTTGACGTCTCTGCATGAATTAATAATTTGATGCACAAATCCAAAATTAACAGGACATGCAGTGAATAATGAGATGTCAACTTTGAGTGTATTTGAGCGCTGTTTAGAAAAAGTAAGCAAGCTCATAAAATTTGAGTGTGTACTTGAAAATTCCTAAATCAATATGGATTCTTTTATTATTATATACAGAGTGATTTTATAAAAATGAAGGAGCAGAATCCCGCCCTTGAAGCTATTTTCAACGTCGAGCAAAAAAAAAACGATTTAGCAAAACTTCATATAATATTATATCAACAGGCCAGCTGGCGCTAGACGACATTGCATAGACTATCATAAAATAATAAATAAAATAAAATTAATTTTTTTAAAAGGTAAATCTTGCTGTTGTGCAGTTTAATGGTGTTTCTGAATGTTTCCAATATGAAATTCAACAGTAAGAATGTTAATGAAGTAAGTTTCGTATTGCGTAACAGAAATCTTGTATAACTTATACAGGCTGTTTAAAATTGATTAGTTAAAAGACAACTTTCTAATCGAAATAACTTGTAAAATTTAAATAAAATATCCTGAATTTGATGACATCTATTTCTGCAGGTCTAATTTGTCTATCAAAACTGTCGCACATTTTCGATATGCAAAAACCAAATTAAACAGAAAATTCTAAAATCTCTGGATTTCAGACTTACAAATTTACATTTCGCCCCAAAGCATTTTGCAAAATATTTCTTAAAACAAAAATTTTTGATTCAAATTCCTAAATGAGAATCGTAGGTAAGTATATCAAAATTAAATTAATTTTTAGTCTTCATTAAACGTAACCATTTTCACTTGTCGGTCCACATATGAACAAAGCTTTTCGTCTAGTTCTATTGAAGAATAAAATTCCTCGGTTTCATAATTTAGGATTGAAAACTCTGATCAGATGCTGTGATTAAGTAGCATGTCATGAGATGTCACAATAGTTCTACGATCCAACATAGTAATAATTTACGGTAATAAAGCTCGCGTGATCAAAGTGCTACCGGTCTCAACATATTCCGGCCTCAATAAATATTAATATAATAATAATTATCGCTAAATGTTTCCATTCTTTCTTTGACGGCTCCTTATTATGCGTACCACAGTGTGTACCGTATACTCTGTATACTCTAGTGGTTAGGAAAATTATAAGCTATTTGTCATCGTTCTATGTAATTTGTTCTGGTTCGTTGTGGGATTTGTTTGCCAAGACGAGTCGATGCAACGTTATTTTTCGTTGGAAGCGGAAGTTTTTGATTAATTGCTGTGTGCTTCGATTAATTTCATCGACGGTTTAATTGGGATAATATTGTGGCACCTTGTTAAATGATGATACACGTTTTAGCATAACTCGTCGAAATCGTGAATGAATAGGGGAGTATTTAAATATGCTCTAATGCAGAAGCTTAAGTGACATTAATCCCCTGCTTTGCTACCAGTTAGTGGAGGGTATCGCGTTACAAATTTCCAACCTCGTACGAAACCGTGTTTTTACACACTGGCGTTGACGCGGGTATTAAGCTGCACGCACATGTATAGGGTTGCTGCTTCCGACCATCGAACTTGATAGATGTGCGAAAAAGAAGCTATGAAACTATTGTTGAAGATGATTATTCTGCTATTAATATTTAAGCGGTTTCTGTCGACCAAACGACTAACTGAAAAGAAGAGAGTGATGAAACTGACAATGGACATTGAAGGATAAAGTCGAACGAAACATGTTAACCACACAGTATCAAACAAATAGCGTTGCAAATCCTATAAAAGTCTATGGCACTTTAAAAGACATTGATAGCGATCCAGATCAGTGCCCGTTGGTTAAAGATTCTGCCAAAAAAAATACTTGCCGATGAATCTCCAAAACTGTATTAAAAAACACCCTTGTGACTTGTGCTTTCGATTCTCCAAGTACTAATTAATTGGGTTGAAAAAATAATTCAACAGTCAAACATATAGGATGCGTTACAAAAAAGTTTTTGGATATAACAGTTTCTACCATCACAGTTTAGGCAGCGTTCTAGTATGTATTTTTTGTTACGACAGATTCAATCGAATTCAATCGAATGTATTAAACATGTTGCACAAATACGTACTGATTTCGGATCGACACTATTCAAATCGAGGAGTCGTTTTTGGTTTAAATAACCAAGTTGGTACATACTTTTAAACTGCAATAGTAATGCAAACAAAATATGGCTTCACATCTACACCAGGAAAAAAGTCAGAAATCAATAAAATTTCAGAACTAATTAAGTAAAGAATAAACACAACTAATCAGTAAGAAAAATACATGAAAGTGCACCAAATAACTAACATTGATAAAACCATAAACGAAAAACCTGATTCTGACCAAGGAGCAGGGACGAATTAAAGAGGAGAAACAAATAATACGATGAAATGATGTTAAATGAATCACTAAGCTAAATAGATAACAAAATTATGTTCACTCCATTATTGCTATTTGAGCCCGATCAGAGACGCACCTTTATCCTCATTTTCATTTACGCTTAAATAGCGCGATTTAGGAAAACATACTGAGAAGGCAAATAAAACAGAGAAGCAAGAGAAAATCTAAACAAATACTGAAATACAGTAACATGTTTGTCAACTGCATTAGACACGCACACAAAATAATAATTCTTATAGTTCATCTAGCCAACACATAAACGGCCGTAAATTCATTAAAATATATAAAAGAGAAAATAATCCATATAATAAACTTAACCAACAAGCTTGGATCCGACCACCTGGCTATTACGTTTAACATAGACTTACAACATACGCAACCTACCTCCAATACACCTATAGAGAAAAACTTAAACCTAACAAAGACTGACATAGACAAAGTGAAACAACATATACATGACTACATTCAATCACAAGCACACCCTATTTCAATAGAAACCATACAACAACAACTTTCACTAGCCATAGGAAAATTTAGCCCGGAAATAAAAAATGCTTTCTACCGACATACACTACCCAAATACATACTGAGACTAATAAAACATAAGAGAGAACTGTACAGACTATATACAAACACTCAAAATAACGACCTAAAAAAGACAATGAACCAACTTAACAGAAACATTAAAACTCTGATTGGACAATACCGACAAGACAAATGGCTAGAAACATGTAAAGAAATACAGAAGGACAAAGGCAAAACATACTGGCGAAAAATTAAGAAACTGGCGCAATACAGGAAGACTGGCACCACTGACACAATTGACGAAAACGGAATAGAACGCTACACAGACAAAGAGAAAGCGGACGCATTCGCCAGACACTATCAAAGGACCTTCAGCATATCGACAAACCCTAACTTCGACAATGACAACTGGAACTTGATCAACGACTGGTACTTGAACTATTTTAACAACTCACCAAACTATGCCTGCACACTGATCACAGACATAGAGTACGATGAAGCCCTAGCGCACATCAAGAACACTGCACCGGGGAAGGATAAAATTAAGGCAAAAGTCCTGAAAAGCCTAACTCAAGAAACACACAAACTGATCCTAACTGAATTGAACAACTGCATCACAAATGGCAGAATCCCAGAAACATGGAAAAACGGCTTAATAATCCCTATACCCAAAAATGGACTGGACAATACACAACCGAGCAACTACAGACCAATTACACTGCTTCCAGTACTAGGCAAGATTTTTGAATGCATAATGAAGCAGCGGCTTGACAAAGTGATTGGAAAGTATATACCTACCTACCAATTTGGTTTCAAACAGCATCACTCGACCGTTCATCCGCTCTTTATTTTGGCCAACAATATACAAACTACCCACCTAACTGACATAAAGACATCTTGCCTGTTTATGGACATTAACAAGGCTTTTGACAGTGTCTGGCATAGAGGCTTACTATACAAACTATACAAACTACACACACCAACATATCTACTACACACCATAAAGAACTTACTAGAAAACAGACAACTACAAGTACGAATTGACAAAACACTGTCATTTTCTTTTTCCCCTGTACAAGGGCTCCCTCAAGGATCCCCGCTCTCACCGTTTCTCTACAATATATACTGCCATGACATATACAATTACAACTTACCAGACAAAAATCAAATCGACAGATCGGCATACATATTACAATACGCAGACGACACGGCACTTATTGTACATGACAAAACTACTGAGAGAGCAGCTCAAAGACTCCAAACACTAACAAACAACACAATGACATGGTTTTATAAATGGAGACTAACACCAAACGCGTCAAAAAACCAACTTCTGCTCACAAACCACAGACTCAACGCTGACTCCCCTACAATAACTGCAGACGGCCAAACGACACAACCAAAAAACGACGTAAAATACCTTGGAATTACAATTGACCACAAACTTAAATTCACTAAACACATACGAAACATCAGGGCAGAAACAATAAAGAGAACAAAACACTTCCGATCACTAACCTACAAAGACAGAGGAATTAGCACAAACACCGCCACCAAAATATATAAAGCTATTTGTAGACCCTTGCTAGACTATGGACATATACTCATGACCAACGGAACAGAAAGGACAAAACGTTATATACAAACAACAGAACAAATTGCACTAAGACTAATAACACGAATAAGACACCCCCAAAACCCACTACACAACCCCCCCACCCAACTACTATACGAACGCACAAACATGACAAAGATCTCGGAAAGACTCATACAGCTACAGACAAAATGGACAAACAACCCCTACAACTGGACCATACTGAATCCCCTTTGTCTTACAAGACCAACCAGACAATCCCGCTTTCGTTTCCCTACATTAACGCTACTCGAACACTTACAAACGCTACGGACTAGTGGACAATAAAATAATTCCTTCTTGCCACTGAAATCTTATTTATTTAATAGTATTGTTAACCTAGAATAAGAGAATTTTCATATTTGTTTTCATTTAGACTAAGACTGTATGTATTAAACAAGGGCAGAAAGACCGATAGGTCGATAGCCTTTTTTGGAAATAAAGATATTTACTACTACTACTCTAAACAAATACTGAAATACAGTAACATGTTTGTCAACTGCATTAGACACGCACACAAAATAATACTTAATATTTTCAGCACAGCCAACACATAAACAGCCGTAAATTCAATTAAAAATTAATATAAAAGAGAAAATAAATCCATGTAATAAATATAAAAAACATATAAGAAAGCGCATTAAACAACCAGTAGTTGGTTAAACTTACTTTTACATCGAACCCTTCTGAAGCTGGCGGGTTGGCAACTGAATTTAACATTTGCCTAAAGAAGAGAATTGAAAAAAAAACACCAACAAACCTATACCCAGATTCAAGACGAACCCCAAAAAATAAGAATCAAAAGGCCCGATAATGTAACTTATGAAAGAAAAGATTTTAAAGCGACAAGAACGATGAAATGGTGGCATCAAATGTCCGATGATGAATCAACTAAGCTGAAAAAACAACGAACAAAACAACACAAAATACAACTTTTTATTACGTTTATTTTAAAATGCAAACCTTCAATTCCTCTTTTTTAATGTACCACATGTCTAGTTTTATGCGGAATGAAATAAACTATACTAATTAAAATTCATCAAAATCAAAGCCATTACTTTCAAAGAACGAAATAAAAAATAGAAAATGAAATGAGATCCATATATGTACAAGTATTATGTAGATAATCCTGCAATATACTGTCAACTAAGAGCTGCATTCTAAAATGCTCATTACAAACAATATATAACATTACTATTAAATGGAAATCAGAAACATTATGAATATGTTGATTGTTGGAAGAGAATTAGTCCTGCAATTTTCAACAATAGAAAAAAATCTTTGCTAGTCAAAAATGCTTTACATTTGTTATAAACTTCAGTTTTATGGTTTTTAAAGATTTCAATTTCTCAATCTACAGGGTGATTCAAAAGTGGCGTGATTCTTCTGGGGGTGTTGTCTGGAGGTGTTTTGGGAGTACAGGAAAAATAGAAAAAAAATTAATTCTTATAAAAAACTGAGATATTTGCCAAAAACTAGATCAGAATTACGGCAACGATGCTTTTCAAGGTAATCTGCCTAATTAACATTACGTAAATACTTGTTACTTCTTAATTATTGAAAATTGTAGTAACCATGGATAAACACAAAAGAAAGAAAGAGAAAGCAAAAGAAATATTTTGAGGTTCGGATAACTCTGTCAATTTGCCGTCAGTGCTGCCATCCTTTTTGGGGAAGATGAGTGATATACCTAAACTCGCCTCACATGTAAACAAACATGTGCTGTGTGAGGTTATGTGCAATGATTAATAACAATCAAATAAAATACAATTAAGTTGTTAAATCACAAGAGGTTGACGAAGTTCTGCCCGTTTAACTCCAGACATGTTTGTTCCCCAATCACTTTTTTGTGCAGTCTACGACGCAGTCTGGGATCACCTTTTGATCAGCTTCTCGTATTCGGTTAATTAACTCCTGCTCAATTTGTACCGGTATTCGGGAGATCAGAGAGTTAATGTGTCCTTGTGTCCTGTGTATCTTACATACATGGTAGGAATGTGGCCCTTCCTCTGGGGAGTTATAGGGACAATTATCCGGTGCCTGGGAAAGTGTCAGTGGTAATTCCTCGAGCCAATCGTCCAGTGCCTCTAGCCCTTTGCTGGTGTAAGGTCTTACACCTTCTGCTATGTTAGTGTGGCATTTTCCCATAACTAATCACATATCCGCAAGTTCGATGTTGGTGAACATTTTGTGAAAGGATCTTCAAAGTATGTCACAGTTTGACAAATGCTTGCTATTACTGACAAAGACTATCTACCTGTAACGATCTGTTAATGACAAAAAACATAATTGCCGCTTTGACTTTTCATCAAAAAATTGTAGAAGAGGTCTTTTTTAATATCAAAAATTTTCGTCATTTGAAGCAAAGATCGTAATTTTTCTTTTCGAATGGTTAAGTATTCGAAAAGGCCACCAAGCAAACATGGGAATATTTTAAAATAATACTTAATAACAAAGTTGAAATTCGAGTGTTAATATCTTCTGGAAATTTTCGAAAAAATTTTTTTCAATATTTTTCTCGTACTCTGCAAGTGATCCCCTATAACCCCTTAAAAGGAATGACCCCACTTTTGAATCACCCTGAATTATCGATTTTCTTTAAACACGTTTAAAAACAACTTAATAATACTATTGTCGATGACGCAAATAATATTGAACACAGTACTCATGACTTCGGCGTTTCTCAACTAAAACCTCCTAAAACAAAGATGACTTTGTGGATAAAATTACAATTTGGACTACACCGTCCGACAAAAAGTGGCTTTGTAGAGGCGGAAAGTGATTTAAAAACGATTCGTAAAGTGGGTCTAAATTGAGAGAGACGAAAGTTCGCATTTTAAGCTCCACTTAAGTCAGAAATTAAGATTTTAAGTCGTTATTTATTGCATGTGATTTGCGTATGTGCTCGAGTTCAAATTAAGTTTTCGTTTGAAGATATCCGCTTTTGGCACGACGACAAGCGTGATAGGATAAAGTAATAATTGCGGCAAACAAAGGGGGATTTATGCTGATTTGGGGGACTGTGCATGACAATGCAAAACCAGTTGAAGTGTGGTCAAGAAAACGTTTTAATTTAGTATTTCAGCTGTTCAATGTTGCTTTAGTCTTGAAAGAATCGAAGAAAGGCTCTTTAAAGGCTTTATGTAATTGGCACTGTAGTCTTATGGCAATTAATTAGTACTGTGAGACGCGTACAACCTTTAAATGTTAAAAAGTTGTGGTCACAATTAAATAGTTTTTATTTTATATTGCAATCTCATAGTTTAACTTTCGGTATTTGGAAAAGTACGTAATAATTGTCCAATAAAGCCATTTTCATTGTCATTTAATTGCTAATACCGAATTACCTAAATATTCATTAAAAAAACAACGAAATTTTGAAGATTTTTATTAATTTGGCAAACCTCCCGTTTTTAATTTTAGCCAGCTGTAATGCGACAATCTCGGTACCACATTAATCCAGCAAACGGAAACTAGCTTTTGAAAGAATGTTGCTGAAAATTGCGATAAACTCCGGAGTATTTATATCTCCGGTATACTAGAAGCGGCACACATATTGTTCTGTCACAAAGTCGCTTAAGACATGGCCGGTAATAAATGGCCGATAAAATATGAGTTGCTTAAAGAGAGTTGTTCGCTTAAGCCCTCGGATTGTCCCCTTAATTATTGCGAATGACAACGAGATAATTGGGCCCGAAGAAATATATTCCTTGTCGACTCTGCAAATGTCAATGTTTTTTTCTTCTTTTATTTTTCGCTTTCCTTTTCGGCTCAGCTTGTCCGCTTAAAGTTTTAATTGTTATCCAGGACGGAGTCGGTGTATACAATCAGGCATCGGCTGTTGTACTTTCGGAACGCTGAAAATACCGTTAACTTTCTTGACTATTTGCCTTAATGAGTGACTGACTTTGAAGTGCAAGCTTGCCAGTAGAGTTGCAGATTATTTTGCAGATCTAAACTTGTACTTTTACATTTATACCGTTTAAGAAATTATAGCTTGCTTTAATTACTATACATACAGCTGAAAGAAAAATATGAAATTACCAGTTACTATTCTTGGCTTTATAATAATCAGATATAACACCCAAACTGCATAAATCAGATGTCGTAAAAGCGGATGAAATGCTGATATTTATTGATACTTGAATAATCCCAAAATGTTATTATTTGTAATTTAACCGGCAGTTGCTGGTTGAACGTGAACCTTAAGCTGATTTTATAGTACGCTTTAAAAAAATATAAATTTACCAAAAGCAGCTGCTTCATACGAGAAGTGAAGTTTTCCCAAACAGTTATTTTAATTGGGGGATTTGAGGCCTATTTGAATTATTTCAGTCCAATTGTAAAATTGATTTTTCTTCTAACAAGCACTAATAAGCATAGACCTGACTAAAAGGCCACATTAATGAGGATTTGAAACAAAGCCACAAAAAGAAAATTAAGAAATCAATACATGTGGAAGTTTCGTGTTGTTTCATATTCACTTCTGATTGGATTAGAGGGTTTTTTGTTAGTAGCTAAAACTGGCTACTAACGCAGCTACCTACAATCCCTTAAATAGACGCCCATGCGAATTACTTTATTTTGAATTATTCTAAAAATTTTTTTTTGAAAATGCATTTTTAGTTATCTTTAGTTGCTAAAAGAATATCTAGACTCAAACGCGTCACCCTATTTTATGGATTTCAGTGATGCAATCATTTTTCAACAAATTGAGGATTTTCCTTAATTAACATTGTTTACTTCAAAAATGGTTTCGTTGATATGCTTTGTTCAGATATTTTCATATTCACATTTTCTAGCAGACCTTTATACCACTTTTAGACGCATATTTTTAGAACAATCATGCTTGTAAAACATTTACAAGTTCATTTATAAAAGTTGTAGTCTATGAGTAAAAATTGCAAGTTGATAAGTTGCGAGTTTGCGCTTAGGGTGGCAGCTAAGAACATAGTTAATAACATTTTATGTTCATAAGATTTAGAACATTGGTAAAATTTTTGTCTGCAGATTATACTAATTTAATTGAGACTATTTCTAATTATGCAGAATTATTACTATAGATATACTCTTGAATGAGTTATTAATATGAATTTTAATAACATAATTGCTCCAAATAGAGAGACAAGAAAAACGCATCAAGCCAATACTTTAAATTCCTAATTAATCTTGATTTTTGTTGGTTTTGGGAATATAATCAAATATAAACCATCCAAATTAACTACATCACATGCCGTAAAACAGAAACTGTTACTCAGCGGAACTTTATTGGTACTTGATTAATCCTTAAGTGTCGTTTGTAATTAAAGCGGCAGTTGATGCTTAAAGTTAAGCCTTAAGCGAATTTTATAGGACAATTTAAAAAATATAAAATAAAAAATGCAGTTGCTTTAACAGGAACTCACACTGGCATCTCGAGGTATTATCTGAAGAGTGATATTAGTATCCATACCTGAGTCATTGATGAGCATACAAAGGACAAAGTGGAACACCCAAAAAATCAGAGTTTTATTACGTTTTCACAAACTTTTTATGGCCGGATATATCAATAAATTGTTAGGGATTAGAATCAGTTATGTGAGAAGTCTGGGATTACTCATATGAATATCTAAATGAACAATTACAACAAGCTTTCAGAAGATAAGCATAGTTAAAAAGGCAGTGTTTCTCATAGCGGATTTGCATATCATTGAAGCCTTGTACATTGTCTATTTGAAAGTCATTACTTATGATAAAGTTATGCACTTTACGTTGGAAGTTTTGGTAGGTTATTAATTCGAAAATGTTGCACTTTTTCGTTTAAGGTGGCTGTTATTGTGGCTTATATATATTTTTAAATACCTTACACACTTTTGATAGAAACGTCTTGTGCTAAAAACTTGATTCTGTTGAAAACTTCTCAAACTTGATTAATCGCATCATTCCAAATTTATAAATCTTGAAACACCTTATTCGATAACGGAAATGTTACATAAGTATACCGTACAGTATTGAAAACTGTTTAATTTTGCAGATACCCGGTTTGGAAAAGCTGATACTCAGCTTTGAAGAAAAACATTTTTATTTGTATTTATTAAATGTCTATAAATCCCGTTTGATGCTTTGAATTATTTTTTACCACTTAGGTTTTTATGGATGCGCCTCACCCTGTATCTTCTACAAGCAGCACTTAAAACGATCTCGTCCAAAGGTTATATAGCCAGCTCTTAGGGTGAAGTAGTGATTACTGTCCATCTTTAATAAGAACGTTCATATTTTCCCCTTAATTGAGGCCGTCGAAGAAATGCTCGGAAACAGTAGCTTATTATTTTCGTTCTCGTTCCTCTGGTAAATTATTTATCAGTTAATGATTTAATTTTTCGCTTTCCGTCTCCGATTGAGAACATGTAATTTTTCGACGGATCGATCCTAGATACTTGCCAGATCCTTTGTTCGATATAGATATTTGTCTAGGCATTAAATAACCATCTATTAATATAATATCAGTTGGTTTGTCGTATTAACTAACATGGTGATTGAGTTCTTGCTTTCTGATGGTTACATGCTCATTACATATCTACGATTCATTTCAACTCAATGCTATAAATTCTACCGAATCTGCAATTTCTATTCTAACAAGAAGAAAATTTTTTTTCTGACTGTATCGCCCCATTCTAGAGACAGAAAACAAGAATAGGAAAGAGTGTTTAACTCATTTTTTTAATGTTTATTTTAGCGGATTCAATTGTCTTATCAGATCACGGCAGAAAACGCGTAAGCGAACATTGTATAGATAAATCAACAGTATTTTCGACTAATCTTGCTGGTCAGTAAAAGTCTTTCTCAAAAAAGTCTAATCCAATTATCAAAATTAATCTTTGCAATTCAACATTAAGTACACAATACTTCGTTTGTTTAGTGTTATTTTTGATGAGGGATTTGAAAAGTTACAGAATACACACATATACAATCATATGTAATATTTAAGTGATATTTCCAGCTAAAATCGACCAAAAATTACCCTAAATAACTAATCAATGCCATAATCAACCTAGACGTTCATGCAGGGCATCGTATTTAAATAAATAAGGGCAGCTATTAGTTGCAGATGCAGCTCGAAAAATCAGCGGTTTCGGATTAAGCCGGGGAAAGAAAAAGGGGCCTAAGTGGGGCCATAAAGCCATTAAAGGAGCACACTGGAGAACTAATGGTTCATTCCGGGGAGAAGCGACATCGATCGGGCTTGGCTTATATTTCGTGCATGTTCCGAATAAATTTCGGGTTAGTTATTGCCCCAAGTTCTCGGTTAACCCTGTGTGGATAGCATAAGATGTTTCGTTCCGTTAAAGAGTGCTGCTACAGAGTAAGGCTTGCTCGTCGAGGAGTTTGTCAAAGTTATGCTGTCGGATGACCTCAGGAAATTAGGACTTGGGGAGATGATTTAACGTTGCGAACCTTTACTTAAGAATCTGTAGCCTATAATTTCTTCAGAAAACTGTTTCAGTTGCTGCAGTTCGGAAGTTATGCCAGGTTGTTTTCCTTCAGAGCGAACATCATTTAAATTCGAATTGGATTGGAAGCCACTGAATTTCTGTATCATTTGCATTAGACAATAAACAACTGTTCTACAGCAATATCTGCAACAGCAGAAAGTAAATCTGCTTTTCCGATATTTATTGCTCACCCAGTGTAAAAATCATGACAGAAAAGGAATTCAACGAGACTTAAACCTGTTTCTTTTTGGTATCTCGTACTTAATGAGTTCAACTACAAGATAGGAAAATAAACGTCTCGATTTAAAACCGATTTTTTTGCAATTAATAAATATTTATTTCAAAAAATTCCTGGGTTTCAGTCAATTTTATTGTTTATTATTCAAAATGTTACAAATACGTTTCGGTGTCTTTCTCCACCATCATCAGTTTGTGTGTCTAGTTGTTTCAAGTCAAATGTGAAGGTAGAAACAACTAGACACACAAACTGATGATGGTGGAGAAAGACACCGAAACGTATTTGTAACATTTTGAATAATAAACAATAAAAATGACTGAAACCCAGGAATTTTTTGAAATAAATTAAAGTACAGTCAGGAAAATATACACAACAATGATTAATAAATATTACTGAAAAACCTGTGATGGGTCATAGTTAATTGATCTTCCTAAACAGCAGGACTTGAATAATATATGTCGTTATTTTTGAGAATTAACAGAAACATTTATAAGCCTTGAAAGTTCCACCAAGACTCAATAAATTCCTTAAGGCATTGCGAACCTTTGCGTATATTTGTTTTTTTTTTTTGGTACTAATACTTGAAAAACTTATATATGGACTGATGTTCAAGATACTTTAATTGATTAGCTAATGAAACGAGTTTCAACATGTAAATAAATAGATACAAGTTAAAAGAATTTAGATAATAATTTGAAAGTTAGACATTTTCATCCAAAAGTAAAACAGTGAACATTCAGAAATGGAACGCAAAAAATGACTTCAGCGGTAAGCCAGAGAGGATTTATTGTGTAAAGTGTAGAGGATTTCCCGGGGTTTTTGACAAATTTCTGCAGATTCTTAGAGATTTCCTAGGACATTACCTGGAATTTCCTCATATTCTCATACGCATGTATTTTACTACGCAGGTAGTTAAGCGATTTAAAGTGATAAATAATTAACTGCGTTTACACAGAATGCTATTTGTTTCATGTCTTCCAGGACATTTCCGACAAACTTCCAATTATTTATGATTAAATTCACAACATTGTCTTCTGCTGCAATACAAGATGTAATAGATTCTCGATAGCGGGAGGTAGTAAAGTCGTACGTTTTCGTGAAATCCTTCCTCACAAAGACTAACAAATAGAGGTTGAATCCGCTGCCAAAACAGACAGTGTAACCAGCGATTACTATTGCCAATAACTTATGAGCAATGAAAATTATCAGGCACTAGAAGCTATAGCAGAAAGATGAAATCTTGACGTTTCACAAGCACGAGTATTTTGCATCTTCAGACACGAAAACCCACATTGAACTGATGCCTTAGAATCTGCATAATAGATTTGCGGGACTGGATTCCTCAATTGTAAAATGCATTTTCAGGTCAGTGTTGAATGTCGTTTCCCTCGCCTTTTACAGGAAGAAATCAAAGGACATTCTCTTCAAATTCTAAACAAATCAATAAAGAACCGACTTGTTTGTAAAATTCATATGCATCGGTCTAAAACCAAGGAGAACTTGACAGCAAAATCTATACCAACCACGACTGGTCGGGGCTCTCTGCGTATTAATTATTTGGGCGTTTGTGTTATTGAAGGTAACTTCGTTAAAAAATAATGAGTTCATTTTCCAGCAAAAACAACGCCACTCACTGTCTATCTATGTGCTTATAATTTATTGGATGAAAAAAAGGGGTTATTAGATATTCAGCAGGTCGTCCATTTGAAGGGTTTCAACGTAAATTGGTGGATCGAAAAAACTTTGTTTTGCTTTGTTATAACTGGCCAGGAAAAATGAAGACACCAAATCAATAAAATGCTGATGTTGAAAGAAAAAGTTGTTTGAAGGCATTTATTTTGTGATGGTTTTTGTTGACCGACTCTCTGAACGGTTATGAAGTGGTGAAATGTATTCGATTGTTATAAAATTCGCTTTATTATTAGTAATACGTATTGGCTTTATTTTGCGGAATTATCACCAAAGCGCCTTCATTCAATTCCATTGAGTTTTACACTTATTTGGGTGAACAGATAATAACTCTAAATTACGAAATTATATAACTAGATGGTGTATCCTTATTCATGAATATTCCGTTCAACGCTGCCCTTAGTATTAATAAAGATAACCTAACAGCGACAAACTTAATTGAGAAAATGCTAAAATTTCTGTTCCATAACAATTTCCAGAACAAGACATTTTACAGACAGAAGCGCTGAAGACTTCATCTGACATTGACCGTTAATGTAGAGCTTCCAAATTTCAAAGTTCCTTTCATCAAATCAAATTGCCATAAATAAAATTTAAAATACATTAAACAGAATGTGAAACAAGTTTAACTAAGAAAGTTTTAAACAATATAAAATACCAAGCTTGAAAAAAATATGACATAATTTGCAAAAGAGTTTACTAATACCACGAAAACTCAGTAGTCAAAAAAAGTCAAAGCAAACTTTTCTACAAAACTAAAAATAAAAGATCAAAGACAACTAAAATCAAACACTATCTGCAATACACTTTGAAACGATTGAAAGAAGGAATTATAAGTAACAAACAGCCAGGTATCACACAAGAAACAACACGAGACACACAAGCAATACATAGTATAAAAAATACATGCTTCTGAAATAATGCAAATATAAAAGCAATGAAACAGCCAAAGTTCACTTAATTGTCAAAGAAAATGTGCTTGTTATATATGTTTCCTACTGTTCCCATAATCTAAAGCATTAATTTTAAGAATGATAGATAAAGTTTCAGGTTGAGTAACGAAAACCTTGTCTGCTCTGGGTCATAAGTGGTCTGATGTTGGTTGATGGTTAAAAGGCAACTCTGGGACCCTCAAAATGAAAAATTATCGGCAACAAAACCTACTTTGAATAAGCTGTGCAATGAATAGATACTAATTGCTCGAACAAAGTCCGGTTCTGCACCTCTCTAATGGAACCCCGCTAAACAGCATCGTGCTCCGCTATACTGCATGTGTCGTGCCCAACACCTTTGGAGCACCCATGGGGCGGCCCAACAAAGGGCCAGCCGTGCTTTTATGGCCTCTTGTAATTAAAGAAAAGTGTGAAACAATATGGCTGCCGGCATGCCACCGATGCTCGGCCATGTTCCATATTGCATTTAGATATGCGTATAGGTGAGAGTTTGGTGATTATAAACTTCCAACACGCAATATTTCGATAACAGAGATGTATTCGAAAGCTGCTTTCGATGCTAATGAAGACGATTTGATATCGAAACAGCATCCGCCTTTACCGTTTTACAACATTCAATAGTATTCATTTCCAATCGTTTATAATAATGAAATTGTTTCGGAAATCAATGGAAAATTTAGTAATCGAACCATATAATGGAATGGTGCGCGGAATATTCGCAAATGTTATTCATTTACGTGGTCCTTCGAGCCGGATTTCGTTAGCAAAACATTATGGCTTTGTGTCCAAGCCATTCATTACCAGATAATATTTATGACTATTATAGTACATATTATAGTCATCGAACAGAAGAGTATGACTTTAATAAACACGTCTGCCAGGTGTTTTATATAACACAAGTTGATGTTTTAAAATTAACAGCAGGAAACACAATTAATTAGACATATAAACCTGCGGAAGTTAGTGTTTTGTCCACCAGTGGAATCCTATTGATATCAAGGAGATTGCAGATGAAGAGAATCAAAGAGGACGACAAGGTTAAAGAACTAAAAATTCCATCCGTACAATTCCTCAAAATCCAAAACGGTACACCCAGTAGATAATAACCACGCGACTTATATTTTATAGATTTGTATTAGCTGTATGAGTCTTTCCGAGATCTTTGTCATGTTTGTGCGTTCGTATAGTAGTTGGGTGGGGGGGTTGTGTAGTGGGTTTTGGGGGTGTCTTATTCGTGTTATTAGTCTTAGTGCAATTTGTTCTGTTGTTTGTGTATAACGTTTTGTCCTTTCTGTTCCGTTGGTCATGAGTATATGTCCAAAGTCTAGCAAGGGTCTACAAATAGCTTTATATATTTTGGTGGCGGTGTTTGTGCTAATTCCTCTGTCTTTGTAGGTTAGTGATCGGAAGTGTTTTGTTCTCTTTATTGTTTCTGCCCTGATGTTTCGTATGTGTTTAGTGAATTTAAGTTTGTGGTCAATTGTGATTCCAAAGTATTTTACGTCGTTTTTTGGTTTTGTCGTTTGGCCGTCTGCAGTTATTGTAGGGGAGTCAGCGTTGAGTCTGTGGTTTGTGAGCAGAAGTTGGTTTTTTGACGCGTTTGGTGTTAGTCTCCATTTATAAAACCATGTCATTGTGTTGTTTGTTAGTGTTTGGAGTCTTTGAGCTGCTCTCTCAGTAGTTTTGTCATGTACAATAAGTGCCGTGTCGTCTGCGTATTGTAATATGTATGCCGATCTGTCGATTTGATTTTTGTCTGGTAAGTTGTAATTGTATATGTCATGGCAGTATATATTGTAGAGAAACGGTGAGAGCGGGGATCCTTGAGGGAGCCCTTGTTCAGGGGAAAAAGAAAATGACAGTGTTTTGTCAATTCGTACTTGTAGTTGTCTGTTTTCTAGTAAGTTCTTTATGGTGTGTAGTAGATATGTTGGTGTGCGCGACTTACATTTTATACATTTTGTATTTATTTTATATATATTTATATTTATGTACAAATTCCGACCAGATCCCAACTTTTTTTCTAAATTTTATGGACTTTTTCTTTCCAAATTTTGTTTAATCAGTGTAATTATCTTTGGAAGCAAGCAAATTTCTATCACATTAAGCAAATTATTAACATTTTGTTTAACCTTTGATTTTCCATTCATTTAACAGGGTGATCCCAAAAGTCTTGTATAAAACTTGCCACATAACTATGTGATGATTTAACACACCTTGCTTTAGTGAAGAATTAGTGTTCTTAAACTGGAAATATCTCAAGAAGGATGCCAATTGGGAAATCCTAGAAAGTGTACCTTTTCACAAAACGGAGTGCGAACTTAAATTTGAGTAAACATAAATTTTATATCGGCAACTAAAAAACGTATCACATTTTAATGAGCGCCTTGAGTTTTGACCTCAGACATTTCCGCTGGAATTTTGTACATATCATTCAGGGACCCCTGTTTCGCAAAATTTCCTTTATGCTTTTATTGTTTATTGCTTTTAGAGGCTTTTGAAACTCACATATAAGAATTCAAGTGAGTTGCCCTTTGAATTAACATAAAGAATCTGGAATTTAAATTATTCTTACTACTGATTTCAAAATATGTGGGCACCAAACTGTTTTTCAAAGATCGCTGATCGCCTATCAAATTTTCAACGACCTATTTGGGTTTTGAGCAGAACACACAAAACTGCAATAATTCCAACTTGTTGCCAATGTGAAAAGACACACACATGCAAGGATTAATCCTGTTCGCATTAATCAACCGCATATTCTTTCCATCATCGAAATCATCATCTGCTTCTCATCAACTATAAAATAATCAAATTTTCAAAACCCCCAAACTTTAACTTCATTCTCCTTAATTATTTCACCAAATACTTCAAGCGCCTATTGCCCATGAAGTTTTCAATAAACCACTGCTGATTTATTTTACGTCTATACATAATCTTATCCATTTCCATTTCGTGGTTCATGGAAGTTTAAGCAATTAGTTTTGGCAAAAACTCAATTTATTTCCCGAGTTTTCTCAATAAATCTAAATCCGTTTCCAATGCCTGACCTACTCTGGAGGAGCTATGGGGCAATTAATGCCATTCTTTTAATCGCAACGATTAATGAATAATAAATGTTGGCTGGTGCCATTAAAATGTCACAGTTTACAGCAGAAGCTGTGCAGCATAACTTGATTGAAATTTTAGAATGTCAATTTCAGATAACAAGTTTGCACTTAGCAGTTTAAGCGTACAATAAGATTTGCAATATTCCGAACGGGCGGAACTGCAACGTTTTTCCGATGAAAATGTTATCTTGGTCCCTTTTCAATTCGCTAATTGTTGCAAAGTCGTACAAATCGGCCGCGAATTCGTTCAATGAAAGAGCTCTTTGTGCTCTTTACACCTTGGGATAATGGAAAAATTCACGACAGACAGCGAGTAGAGCGAAACGGGCGCGTTGAATAGAAATCATAATGCCCCAGGAGCCAAAACCGAAACCGGGACCTTTTCAGGGACTCCATTATTATTTTTATTAAACTTCAACCAACAGAGACCATAAAACAAAGAACAAGTTTGGAGGTTTCGTCGTTACGGTTTTGATGAACAGTGTGTGATAAACAGATTAAGTTTCGGTCTGGTGTTGATTGCGTTCTTGAAGCTGCGAATGGTGCCGCGGACAAAATGCCAGTAATTCAATGTTGAAAGGATGAATGTCCAGAGAATATCAAAATGCAGCTGTTACATGGTAGAAAGTTTTCCTTAAATGTCAATGTAGGCCACGAGTAATAAAGAACAAATATTATCTGATGGACCTAGTAGAAAAAAACAATAAGAAAATGCCAAATTATGAGAATGAAATAGTATAATCTAGTCGATGTGAAGTTGCATCTATAGGTTCAAGGTAAGAATATCTAAAGTCGATTTAAAATAGAACACATTTTATTACAGAAAAAGATTATCAATTTATCAGGAAGCATTTCTTCCAATCACCGCAGGCAAATGTTACATTTGCGTAAAGGGTAAAACAGGCAAAATTAAATTAGTTAGCCAAAAGTACATGCATTATCTCATATAATATCGCATTCACTGGACATACAAATTTATGGTTCAGTGTCTCAATGTCCCACTGCTCATTTAACTGAAACTTCTTTATCACCAAATTTCTTTTATCAAATCCGTTCCTCCATCTTCATAAGTTAATTACCAACTGATTACCAGGCTGTCATCTTATCCTGCCTAATGCCTTTCCATCTTTAAGAAAATCAATTTTCCTTAATCAAATATTAGCTTCGTTTAAAAAATGCTTTTACATTTTAACAAAAGGACTATAAGGAAAATCTTTTCTATCGCGTTAGAAGTTTCCGAGTCTTTAACTCTAAATCCTCGAGACCGTCCCAGATAGATAATACAATAAAGTTTCCTGAAGGATTTATATTTCTGAAAGAAGAGGAGTTGTGTACATACCCTACTTTTCACGGAAATCACAAAGAACCTATATATTTATTAGGTTTTCTTTCATCGAACGCCGGCGTTAGATATATTTCTTGACGAAATTGTTCAATATAACTAGGCAGAGCGAACATTTTGCCTGAAATACATAGCTTTGAATTATGCTAATTTCCATCATTTATCACAAGGTAGATTGATCAAATTATTTTTGATAGGTCATTTCATCCCAACATACATCGATAAATTATTCAGGGAGTCCAAAGACAGTAATTAAAGGTAAATGTTTTTTTAAATTTTGTCACGAAGTACTTACTACCATCCAGAAAAACATATGTTTTTCTATTTTTTAATTGGAACCTGTTTAGATTACTAAGGATTTAAGCCGATTTCTGCATAAAGACTAAGAAATCTTTGACTACATTTGCGCCCCAAAAAGAGTTTTTAAAAGACTGCTTTTAATGACAATAAATTTATACATTTTCAATTCGGAATGTGGTTGCCACACAACTTATTTCTTGATTCTACTAGCTTGAATAGAGAAGGGCTGAAGAACAGAGCGATTTTTTGAAAGCGAGCAGTTTGGGTGTCGTTAGAGCAACACTTTTACCAATTTTGCAATGTGAAAACCGCACTTGCTGTAAGCAAGCACAATCTGTCGTATTGGAATGTCCTTCTTTTTGTGGCTACTAGTGCGCTGTTCATATACTGTAGTGGGATTGTCAATGCTTCCGAAAATAAATTCAAAGACAACATAAATAATCAAATGTTGGAACTAAAAATGTTGATTGATTGATAATAAACTAAATGGAAAATTGAAAGGAAAAACTTTGATGTCAAACTATCTATGCTCAGTTTGATAACTCGTTAACGAATTCACATGGCACCTACCATAAATCTGATTAAAACACTGAAAAAACAAATCATTTTCATTTAATAAACACCAATTGAAGTGATTCGTTAGGCCGTTAAACGTAAAAATATCTACACTTTAAATCAAGTTTGTTACAGTACATGAAAATATATTCGAGTTGGGTAGTACTGTTAATAAGAAAATCATACGGAAATCAAGTAGCAAAGAGCCTGTAATAATTTTAATGTTGTGTATGGGTCATTCTTATCTTTCAATTTTATTATTATTATGATTTAATGTTCTTAAATTTTAAGCCTTTTTTAAAAGATTATGACCATGCAGGTCTTGGTCTTGGTCTTAATTTGTTCATTACTATCTTCTTTTGAGGCCCTTTTAATTAGGACAACGAAATTTCACGCTCCGACAGGCTCGGTTCGTTTCATTCGCTATCATTCGGAACGATTTATGTAGGTCTCCAAAAGCAAGTCCAAAAGTACTAAATTAAGATAAATCCGTATGAGGACATTGTCTGCAAGTGTAAAGTGATGACAAAGGACGGTCCTGCAACAGTTAGAGGTTACATAAGGAAAGAAAGCTGCGACGTCAGAATAAGTTAGATTTTTAGAGCAATAGCAACAAGGCCGAGGCCCTAATGGCATTCCGAGTCACGGAACGCGCGTAAATATAAAGGGAATTTGCATGGGAAATTATCATAAAAAGCAGCAGCGAGCAAGAAACGCTCGCGCTGAATTTGTTGTGACTTTTTGATTCTACGTGATAATGACGATTTATGGGCGCCAAATGCAATTTCGGATTGTTGAATATCAGCCAAGGTGAAACTGACAGGGCATTTTTCGAGCTTTCTGTAGCCGGAGGGCATGCCGGCACATTAACATATGATGTTTCACGGAAAAACCATTGAAGACTGATGCGGGACTACCCACTGGGGTCAGCACCGAATGAGCAGGGGGAGTGATAGGGCTTGAATATGTTTATCCAAACAGAAGTGCATCAAGTTGCTTTGTCAAGCGCGTCCACGAATAGTGTGAATTCAGTAAACTGTGTAAAATATGCTCAATTCAAGCATTTCTGGAATGTTTCACATACAGCATATTTTAGATTTTGGTATCCTGATATAGAAAAGCTCGCATATCAACGTGAGCTTACAATTGACCTAACGAAGTGAAGCATAAAAGCTGACTGCACTTGCGGATTTATATTTCCATTCTACATGGTGAATTTAGCAACATCTGCTGCAGTTTGTCAGCTACTTTATTCTTTACATTAATAGTTAATTTGTGCCTTTCGCAAAAAACAATAAAATCTAACTACTATGACTGGAGAAAGACAATACAGGTAGTGGATGTGGACGCGAAAGCTATCGAAAGTTGTATGCTTATTATGCGACTGAGACATCACACTAAAACTGTAAATCGTTAAGAGCGGAAACTCGCTGATAATTGCTCGTTCTACTATGGGCGGTTCGTCAAATAGTGTATGGAAGAAAAATACACACATCTTCGGCATAACAAGCATAAAAACATGAACTGAAACTCAAAAACAAAATTTAAGCGCAGACATTTAAACAATGAAACTATTTCAAAAGAATGCAGACAGCTAAATATGCGTGTAAAACGCTTATGGGAGAGAAAACCTTGACTTCCACGAAGTTTGTCAGGAATTTGAAATAATTCTAACAAAACAAACTTATCCGTTAGGGAAATCGTTACTTAGATGCAACTTTTCCAAATTGTTGGATTGACCGTGGGAGCGTAATTGCTTGGCCACCCAGAAGTCCGGACTTCAAACCTCTGGATTTTTCAATTAGGTCTCAAATGAAAAATGAGAGTTTACAATGATCCTAAGGGTTCGCGTGAATAATTGTGGCAAAAAATACGTCGCTGACAAAGAAATCAGAGTCAATCCCAATATGTTGTTCCGAATTCGCAGATCTCTCACAAAACGCTGTCTAAAGTGCATCAATGTCAATGGTGGTCACTTTCAACAATTACTTTAAGTAATTATTATGAATTTTACATGATTTAGTATTTACAATACACGATTTGTCTTTTTATCTCCATTTATCCATTTATCTCAAGAATGGGACGAAATATCGATATAAAACAATACTTAATTTTTTGTAGAAACCATTGCTCCTTTAGATTTTGAACTGAATGTGATGTTACACTTACGGGGTGAAAAGTTATTATTTTAAATGTCGGCAATATGGATCGCAAGTCGTGCTTTGATGACCAGCACGGAAGTTGTAACACGCAGCATATTAGTCATCTAAAAAAACCTATCGTCTGAAAATTTCAAATTCCTAACCTAGATATTTTCAGAATAATATCAACAAAACAAATTACAATTACGACTTTTAAGACCCTATATCTCCGAAAATATCAACTCTCGAATAAGACATCCTTGCATCAATGGTCTCAATTTCACGTGTATTATCGCCAGTTTCCAGATTTCCCATTCTAATTGAATCACCCTGTATAGGTATCTTTTATTGAAACGGAAGAATTGAGGATAAAAATAAATGGGAATAAACAAGAAATGTCCGAACTGGAAAGAGAATTTGACGAAGCAAATGGATATGCTGCACTGAAGAAATAAAAAGGCGGACAGCAATTGCTGGAAGGGCGATGACCAAGTTACCGAAAAAATTGATAAGCCAGGAAATAAATAAATAAACAAAGATACAGTTGACGAGAACGGTGATTTTTTCAATGTTTCTGGAGGCATCGTTGGTCTCTCCAGGAAGTAAATAAGCGCTAAATCTGCGCATTTCAAATATTCTGCTGGGGAATTTTAAGAATAACATGGACTCTCACAAGAATCATCGTGAAATTTTCCAAGCAACTTAGCACCAGGAAAATACTGCTCACTGAAACGATAACATCTTATAAATGCGTCAAGCTAAGAGATGAACTGGACATCTAATAATGCAGACCAAGATAGCGGAATGTAAAGGAGCCTTGAAGGAATTATCAAGACAAGGCGTTCTATAGGAGAGCCTTGAATTATGAGTTAAAAGCCGCAGGTAAGCTCCATCCAAAAACAGTTTTTGAACTTGAATTCTATTGGAAGAAGGTTCTTGCAAATGAGCTTGTATGAGCTGCAATTGCACTGAAAAACTGTATCGATACCACTGATCGATTCATGGTAAACAAACAGGAAAATTCGAAACCCATCGACAAACTGACGGGAAAATTGGCTTTAAAGCGAATTAATCTCAATATCTGCCAAGGATATATCGACCTAGATATTCAGTTTAGAGTAAATGCAATCCAAGTTGCAATTAGTTTTGATTACACCTATTTCACCGCGCCAACTAATCAATTTACACTTTAAAGCGACCGTTTGCGAATTACTCGATTTGATAACTTAATAATAAAGCCTTTTTTAGAAATGGCAATCTACAAATGGTTGAGCACACACACATATACGCTCTCCATATCTGAGAGATGCCGCATAACGTTAACTGAAAAGTTTACAAGATCAACATGAAAACGCCGCACTGTTAAATTTAATTGAATCGAGGCTCCATGTAAAGAGTTTTGTTGTTACTAATTAATTAAATCAAAGCCTAGCTTAAGTAGCAGACAGTGCCGCACCTCAACATCAATATATTGAAATTGGAGAAATTCAACTTTCCACTCAATTAATTACGCAAAAAACATTAGAAGTATATGGTACAGGAAAACGAGCGAAGCGACAGAATATATGGAATTTTTAAAGACTTTGATGACTTTCAGAAGCTTTATTGTAGTTGTTCCTTGTCGCCAAAAGTCTGTGATTTTGAGGAGGAGAACGAGCACTATTTTAAACCTGATCACAACGTTTCCGAGTTGTTTCTTTCGTTTCAACATTTAGTTTGCAAATGCTACCGAACATAATTCCTTTATTAAGCAAGCAAACAGTGCTTAATATCGTGAACTCCCTATTGAGTATTCAATTCAAGTAAATCGACATAAAGCACTCGTTCTATACGATACACGTACTAGTAATAAATTCAAGAATCAAGCATAGAGAATGAGCTCAAAAGGACTGCCCTTCCGATCGTCGTTGCTTCTGAATAACTTTACATAAACATTTAGAAATACCCAATTAAAGTCTATCAAGAAATATCGTTTCGATGTACCGCGTACAGCCGGGCCACAAACAATTTATCTACTTTATTCAATAGTCCAGAATACCACTGAATAAGTGTTTGAAGGAAATACGTCAGTTTCGGTTAGGGCGTGCAGAATTACAACTGATGATTAAATATGGTGTAAAGTGACGGTAGATGTAATTGGATATGGGTGGAGAAGAAAAAACGAGTTTTTACCAACGGATGCAGGTAAAGTGCCGTCTAACAAGCATGGGGCGGTACTAATATTAACGAAGGTGTCTGTGTTTCAGTACTTGAAGCAGTTAAACATGCAATTATAGAAGGTGCACTCAATAGGGAAACAATGAAACAAGCAAATGAACGTTGCTTCCCTGCTATTCCCCATTCTGCTCATTAATGTTGCTTCAACCTCCAGAAAACAGTAGAAACAATTTAGTTAATGCTTCCCAAATACCAAACATCACCATTTTTCTTACAGTCAAGCAAAGAAAGAACCAACATATCGTACTTTCGCAATTAACAGCCGTTTAAGGAGAACTAATAAAATTGCAAAAAATTGCTCACAAGTTACATTGTCCGCTATTAAACATAAAAACTGTACATTTGAAAAATGTTTTTAATTGGGTTACAAAAGCAAAGTTACTAATTACGAAGATTTAATGAGTTCGAACTTAATGGGACACCCTAACCCAAAGTGTAATATAATATCCTTCTATCTTACTTTCCATCTAGATCGAAAATCCCTACAATTATTAATTATGTTTTAATTGAAGGAAATTGAACGTTCAGAGTTACAGGTGGCAAGTTTGAGGGCGTCTCTTTGGGAACCGGCGCAGACCACCAATGAGTTTGGCGATTATTACAAATATATGGCATTATTAGGCTCATGAGCAATTCAATAAAATATATACAATTATATGGGTACCACAGTTTAGGGCACTCACGAAAAAACCTTTTGCTTGAAACGGTACTTTGTTTCTGCGTATGTGATGAGGTATATTGCGATATTCAAGCATATAATTTGAAAATCCAGATTTTAATTTTTTTAATACAATACATTTAAAAAAACTCATATCGTTAAACTACAATTTGCTTCTATTAGAATAGCTAAAACCCTGCTGTTTTTGGTTCGAATGTAATATGCTAGAACGTTGTTTTATCGCTTAATCCGACATAAAAAAACGACGTACAATTTCAATCAAAATCTACCCGCCAAAATATTTTACGTTTAACGCGCCATAGCTAATTCGAAATTCATCATCTATTCCACGGCAGGTTAGGCTAATGGATATTTCATACGTGATGCTGCAGGACCATATGAAGTAGTTAAATAATATATTTGATCTCAAAACAATTATGTGAACATTTTAAAACGATTTATGTTAAAGGGATTTATCAATTCACAGAATCTTAGCTGAAGGTTGCAAGTAAATAGTGTTTTGGTTATCGAATGGTAATAAATCGTATTCTGAAATATACCGAAGTCACTTAGAAAGCAATTCGTATTTTGTTTAGATTGTAATTAGATTGTACATCGTTTTTATTATGTCCCTTGTGTGGTTCCAGGATGTTTGAAAGCACATAGCTCTGAATTACTTAGGAAACATACATTCGTATTTTTTTCATACATTATCTTTTAACTATTTAAACGGAAAGACACATTTAGGAACATTTGACATTTTTAAAAAAGCAGTAAACAGTTCGATAGGTAAACAGTCCATTAAGGATTAAGTTGAAAGATGATAAAATCACATATTCAAAAGAAATCTTAAAAATAATTGTATAAATAGCACTTTTTCTAGGCTTGAGAATTAATTTATGCTTCGCTTATCACCATATTTGCAGTTAATGTCTAATATTGCCATGACATATACAATTACAACTTACCAGACAAAAATCAAATCGACAGATCGGCATACATATTACAATACGCAGACGACACGGCACTTATTGTACATGACAAAACTACTGAGAGAGCAGCTCAAAGACTCCAAACACTAACAAACAACACAATGACATGGTTTTATAAATGGAGACTAACACCAAACGCGTCAAAAAACCAACTTCTGCTCACAAACCACAGACTCAACGCTGACTCCCCTACAATAACTGCAGACGGCCAAACGACACAACCAAAAAACGACGTAAAATACCTTGGAATCACAATCGACCACAAACTTAAATTCACTAAACACATACGAAACATCAGGGCAGAAACAATAAAGAGAACAAAACACTTCCGATCACTAACCTACAAAGACAGAGGAATTAGCACAAACACCGCCACCAAAATATATAAAGCTATTTGTAGACCCTTGCTAGACTATGGACATATACTCATGACCAACGGAACAGAAAGGACAAAACGTTATATACAAACAACAGAACAAATTGCACTAAGACTAATAACACGAATAAGACACCCCCAAAACCCACTACACAACCCCCCCACCCAACTACTATACGAACGCACAAACATGACAAAGATCTCGGAAAGACTCATACAGCTACAGACAAAATGGACAAACAACCCCTACAACTGGACCATACTGAATCCCCTTTGTCTTACAAGACCAACCAGACAATCCCGCTTCCGTTTCCCTACATTAACGCTACTCGAACACTTACAAACGCAACTGACTAGTGGACAATAAAATAATTTCTTCTTGCCACTGAAATTTTATTTAATAATATCGTTAACCTAGAATAAGAGAATTTTCATGTTTGTTTTTTGTTTAGATTAAGACTACATGTATTAAACAAGGGCAGAAAGACCGATAGGTCGATAGCCTTTTTTAGAAATAAAGATGTTTACTACTACTACTACTACTGTCTAATATTGATAAGTGGCAAGAAAATAGAAATATTTTTTTTGCGCAAAAAGTATGAATGTTACAAGATTTTATAAAGAGCACGAAAATGTGAGCAAAGGATTAGCGCATCAACCAAAAAAAAATTATATACTTATACAGATCACTTAAATCGCTGAAAATTTGTACAAAAACTGAATATTTTATATTTAAATAGTTATTTGCAAAATGTCACAGACTCAAAAAAATGTTGACATAATTCTAAGTTAAAATTGAATAATTTGACTCTGATATAGCTTTCAACACTGTTATTCACCACAAGTAAGTGATTCTCAGTAAGTAAACACAAAAGAAATGCACCAAAAGCGTTTCATCTTAGGTAGATTATTGACTCGATTGATATATTCTCATTCAATGAGCCTCAAAATTGTACCGACCGGAAATTCCCATTAACAAAATCAGAAAAAACATTGAAGATTAACCATTTCTTTATAAACATTAACTAGTTGATTTTCAAAATATTCCAAGAAATATTCTTCTCGTTCGCCACCACCTCTCACGTACCCTAACAAAAAGCTTTTCTGAATATGTTCATCTCCCGAAAACAATACAAATTTGCTAATGTGCAATACATTATTTCGCTGGTTGGTAGTTAACTTGCATTTCGCTACTTTTTTCATCGTTGTTCATTTTGCTTTCAGGCAACTGCATTTGCCTGACTCTAAATTTGCTCATTTTTTACATACAACAAAAACAACTACCGGTGGAAGTTGGATTTTACTCCGTACTCATTTTGAACAAAAGGGATTTTATTAAATAAAGTTACCCAACACCAACTTTAAACCAATGTTCGTATATTGTAGATGGCTCGAAGCTGTTTCCAGGTTCAGCTGATTGATCCTCGAATTCGAGAATTAGTATGTTTCCGTTGCGTTGCCGCGAACATCATTTCCTCTGTCAATACCAGACACCGTAACTTTGCTAGATGTTGTATAGATTTATATTTCCTGGCAAGTACAAAATAAATCAAAATCTCGACTGGTAGAATTGCAAGAGCGCTTCGCAAAGTTACTGCTGGATTGCACAAAAATTGTATCGGAAAGGTCTAGTCTTGGCTATTGAATAAAATAACTAATTATTACGGCCTAACATTGCTCAGCGTAGATATTCGGATTGACTGAAAATGAACATCGAAATGATGCAAAGAGAATGCAATACGATTTCAGGTAATTCACATAATCGGGCAGTTGGAATGTGGGGCAATTTCTTGCTGATTGGATTATAAAATAAAAGGCCATTCGAATAGCAGATGCAGACTCATAAACTCGAGGCAGATATTTCAAATCTGATTAAGGCTCCAGCCATCCAGTTCCAAGGAAGAAAAATAAAATAATGGTTGGATTAAAGTTGGGCTTCCATTTTATTATCTCGGAACCTAATTCACTATTACTGTCAATCAAAGTAGATCGCACAATTGCGGGAGTGTGTTTCGGGCTTTTACCATTTAATTTTCATAAAGCTTCACAGAGAGATTACACCAGATTTTTGAGAATATCAAGATTTTCTTTGTTTTAGCTTTGCAGCTCTTTTATTGGAGAACCCAAGAAAGCTAAATGAATATTGAACCAAGCTCATTTTTAGTGCTAATTTCGATGCGATGACCAAACAACAACAAACGCAAAACAAACGTTCAGCTGCAGCGCCGCAATTAGGGCGGTGGAATATTTTCTATTTTGGGAGACAAGTCCATTTTCTCCCCATTATTTCGGCATTAAACCCCAAACCATTTCGATCCAGCCACTCTTATCCACTTCTGACCGTTCCGATTCATTTTTCCCTTATTGTGCCAACGCCACTTTCAATTATGAACTTCCAATGCATGGCCAGAATGCAGATCGGTGAAATGTCGACCCCCAATGAAAACTCCCGGATATTTTGTTTTTTCTTTTAGGGCTCCGCTCTCCTCGTCGGGATATTGAATAACCGAGGTGCGAAAATAATAAGAACAAACCATCGCATGTGTGAAGTGCTTTTGGGCACAGCGGGCGAAGGAATGAACCGAATAGTTGGGTCGCTTTTATCCCCACAAAGGTGTGTTAATTTTTTTCTCAGTCAATAAAAAGGTCCTTATATGATGGAAAAACCGATGTTTTATTCTACACCTTTGAAATCTGAGAGATCGCTTTGATTTTTATTGAGGCTTTAATGGCGAACTGCACCCACAAGTGATAATTTGCATTTTAATCGGATGCTTTTAGCTTAGTGGTTTCGGTGAACCGTTCAAGTTTATTCTTAACTAAACTTGCCGAAAATCCTTAAAATTCACACAGCATTCCAAAAACCGGCTTTTAATGAAATTTTTGACCAATTAGCTTTGATTATTTTGCAATATCTTTGAAGAAAACAACGACTTTTTTTTGAATTTGGTCCTTGCATCAAGTGATAGGATAAAGATACGTACGTAAACTTGCGTGCATAGAAATAGGCCCACTGTAAACTTTTGACTTTAACTATATTTTTTTTAAATATGCTGTTTGAAAGACAATTTAATATGCTTTAATGTGAATATAAATTTATCAAGAAGGCTTGTCGTTTATATGCGTTGCAACCGGTAAACCAATGAAACGTGTGTATGTGGTGATTGTAACGAAAATAAAAAAATTGTCAAATATTAAAATTATTGCGTTTGCAACTGAAATTTGCATATTAATTCGTTTTTTCATAATCTCAATAGTGTTTAAGTGTGTTAGTTTAATGCATACTACACCACAAAAAGCCGCCAAGTTATTGCTTTAATCCAAAATGGACTTAGTCAGCGAGCTGTTGCTAGACAATTGGATATGACACGCGCACCGGTTCGAAGAGTCTGCAAACGTTATGAGGAGACTGGATCCTTTCATAGGCGACCTGGAACAGGCAGAAGGCGATTTACAACCGCTCGTGATGACCGCTTTATTGTGTCAACAACATTAAGAAATCGTCACCTTAATGCCGTTCAAGTGCAACGACAGCTCCGTGAGGTACGAGGAGTGGCTATTAGTCAGTGGATAGCAAGACGAAGACTGCAGGAAAATAACTTCACCCCTAAAATACCTGCGATTGGTCCAAAACTTACTCCAGCTCATCGGCAAGCACGCCTGCGTTTTGCACGGGATCATCTGAATTGGACGTTGGAACAATGGGGATCTGTTCTGTTCTCAGATGAGACCAGATTATGCCTCCATGGTAGCGACCGAAGAGGCAAAGTGTACCGAAGACCAAGAGAGCGATTTGCAGATTGCTGCTTTGAAGAGCGGAGTGCTTATGGAGGTGGTTCCTGTATGATCTGGGGTGCAATTTCTATAGGAGCACGAACCGACCCTGAGTCCATTCGTAGGGGCGATCGTGTTCACGGAAGAAGAGGTTTAACGGCTGTTAGATATATGGAGGAGATTTTAGCAATTTATGTGGTACCTTACGTCGACTACATTGGAGACGAATTTACCTTTATGCATGACAATGCCAGGCCGCACACCGCCAGAATCGCGCAAGATTACATTGCAGAAGTCGGTTTTCGGGTTATTTTCGGACCTAAATCCGATCGAACACTTATGAGATGAGCTAAAACGAAGAATTCGAGCTAGACTTCATACCCCAAACTCGCTCACAGAGCTTATTGTTGCAGTAGAAGACGAGTGGTTTAACATCCCTCAAGAAACAATAGCAAACTTGATTAGATCTATGCCTAATCGTATTAGAGAAGTTATTAGGGAAAGAGGAGGAGGTTATATTCATTATTAAAAAATTAAGTGTTAAGTTTTAAATTGTCAATAACCCTATTTATGTTAATAATAAAACAGCTTAATTTGCTTAATGCTTAATTTCACTATGTTAAACATAGGATACATAGGATAGTAATTTATACTCACATTAAAGTATATTAACTTGTCTTTCAAACAGCATATTAATTTTTTTGATCTGATAAATAGTTTTTAAAAAAAAATAGTTAAAGTCAAAAGTTTACTGTGGGCCGATTTCTATGCACGCAAGTGTATATCCCAAAAAAAGCTTTTGCTGAATTCCGATTTATTTCAGTTGACTTCCCATTCAATTGAACAATAATATATTACTAAATTTTTATATTTATTACGTTCTCGAATCTTAAAAAAATCACTTCAATCAAATCAATATAAAACCTAAAAAAAATTAAAATCCGAAAAAATTACAATTTGAAACTTAAAAACCTTAAATTAACTAATTTGGTCGGTTTTCACAAACATTTCACAATATGCACCGCTTGTATATTGAGGCCTTTGTTCATTAATGCCTATAAAAACACAAGTGAACATATTCGAACCCGATCAATCAATATTTTAAACTATAGAAACATATTCCATCCGTTTTATCCTGAACTAATAACGGAGTTTCATTCCATTTGTACTTGCCGGGCCGCCAATTAAATTTCCCTCCATTAAAGCCGCTCTTCATTTTCCATTATTTGCATTTGCATTAAAAACTCGTCAAAATATAAAATCGCTAAACAGCGCTTTTCAACATTTGAGCCGGGCTTATTATTCTAGAATAGAATGATAACCCTCATTACATGCCCTTTTTATATTTCAATGGGCGAAATTCGTTGAACTGCTGTCGAATGAATTCGCCCTGTTAAAATAATATTTTTATAACAAGTTGATTGCTTTTAATCTTCCACGAGGACCATTCGGGAAACGTTAGATTTGCCAAATGCGATTCAACGAGATAAAATCGTGTTTTGTCTAGTCGGAAAAGCGTACGAATGAATTATTTTTGGAATAACGGGAAACATATTTGGTGAAAATACGGATAACAGTGTTTGTTGTTGTTTTTTAAATCAACATTATAGACTTTCTCAATTTGCATCATTTAGGCAGTCAGTATCGTCTCGTTAGTGTACTTGAAAGTCACTTATCTCTTCGTCTTATATCTTATGCCCCCCAAGTAAAAAAAATTGGTGTGTCTAACTGAATAAAAAAGCCTATTTTCCAGATATCAGATTCCCAGCAGCCTTGTTAATAGTTTTCTTGTGGGTAATCATCTTAGATGGGCCTTTAATCCTGCGGTAAGGCCATCATCAATAATTATCATCAGAGATACCGGCAGACAGCTGAACCAATAGATTTACCAACCTGAGTATAATATTGCGAATATGTTAATTGGCAATAATTAATACTGATAATTATGCATATCAGAACCGGACACTCAAGGGGCTTGAGACGGCCGACATAATGTATGGCACGGACTCGATTTACTATCAATTATCCACATTTAACGTCATTTTATAACGTGTTATAAACGAGACTCATATTTAAAACGGAATTTAGTCCGAATGCGAATGGCAACATATAATAGGCGAAGCCCTTATTCGTGTTAGTTATTTAGTTAAAATTTGCCTCAGACAGTAGGCATATTTTATAATGAAATGATCAGGCAAAAGTTCTACTTGAAGAAAAAAAGGTGTCACATTGAGAGAGAATTTAGAAGTAAACAAGCATAGTTAGACGGATTTGTAATTAGCAATTAATCCAACCGAGTGGAACAGAAAATAAAAGAAAAGCACATTTAGACATTATATTTACACCACTGTTTCATCGGGGATAGTGAGTACTGCAAATTGCAGTTGAGACAATGGACATGGAAAACTCCTCTCATTAATTCAATTCATGCTACCAGAACAAAATAAACCAAAACAAATATCACGTTATTTCACAAGAGACTTCACCCCATCCGTGTAACCAACAATTAAAAACGTACGCTTACAATGCAATCGACTCCCTATCCTCCAAAGCGTCCTTTCCTACCTTTTCAGAAATAATCTCGTCCTCCGTATATATTTTCATCATGACCGGGATTCCAGTCCCTCGCTGAATACGTTCCGTTATTAGAATTTACCGGAATTCTGTTTCTCTTCGGCTTAACATTGTTATCAGAAAATTAGTTTGAAGTATGAAAATCCGATTTTGCTTCTGGTCGTATTGCAAATTGAAAATGTTCAATCGGAACGAATTCCTCACAAACAGTAAAGAATGTAATTGAATGGCATCAGGTTAAACAAAGCAAGTTCTTGTATATGAACGATGACATTGATTAAAGCAAAAAAGTTATCGACTATATCATGACGCTGAAATATGGGCAGCAGTTTTATCTCGAAGCACATTTTCTCATGAAAAACAACAAATTTGCTCTTTTCTTCAATTAAATTATGTTTTCGTTTTATTATACCAAAACGGTTTTTCTGGGTTTAATGAAATTTAAACCACTAACTGATTCCTATTCGAAAAATAAATCATCCAACAATCAAAAACATCATTGGAAGAGAATGAGCAAGCAACTATTCAAAGCTGTAAGCGATGATCATGTACAGGCAAGTTTGAAATGCTCGCAAAATCCAAATGGCAACATAACAATGAAAAATGCACTAACATTGGTATGAAACTTCAATTTCGCAACAAACTTTTTCCTTGATTGATTCTCTTTGTGTCTGTATATTTCAATTGCAAGCGATTGCAATGGAGTGTGGTAGAAGACAGTACAAAAGGATGAAGCTAATGTGGGTTGTAAAGAGCCAAAGTTTTTTAATAAGAAAAAGGTAAATTAGATGAATAATGCGGAAATCGTGTTCTGGCGTAAACCAAAGGGAAAATAGGGGCATCCATATTAATAGACCGCTCTCACAATTATACTTTTACGATAGTTTCGGAACAAAAACCACCAAAAGAACTGCCACTGAATAGATGGTGGGTTTGGTGTTGTATACAGGCCTGTATTATCGTCTATTAAAATGACTATTGTGAGAGTAGATACTGTTAACCTGCAACAAAGCTTTGATCAGAAAATATTTCATACATCATCTTACTTCTAACCGTTAATACTGCTAATGAAAATAAATGGTATAAAAAATATGGTTGAGTTTGAAGATCGTTCTTCATTTTAAGCCATTTTTAGATGAAGTCATCGATAAAGTGCGATTTTAGGAAGAATTGGTCAAACACATGAGAAATTATAACATTAAAAGTGTTAGTGACACACACAATCACAACTGGTGGTTATAAAATGTATTTAAAAATTCTGATTATCTTTTTCTACTGGTCCTTCATGCATTTATAGCAGAACGCTTTAAGAACATCAGAATAAACGGTGGAATGTCATACACTAAGAACGAAATGGTGGAATTTCCAGACCCAAACACCAATAGTAAAAGGTCGCATTGGAATACTGTACCAGAAAAAAATTCGTTTGTTAATTTAGATTTTTAATGATATTCTTTTTTCGCCTTGGAGGTGTTCTTTTCATTTCAGCGGAAAGTTTTAGTTGAAATTTTCAGGTGATTAATACCAAAAAATCCAAAATATGTAGCGCATATCTTAGAGCAAAATGTACAGGGTGTTCCGTAGGCACATGATCAAAAGGGTGATGCGATATTCTTTGGCTCAAAAGAAGACGATTTGACGCAACTTTTGTGACGTCGCCAGCTATTGATGATCAAATTTATTCAAAAAAGTTATGTTTTTTGAAACATCGGGAGAATGATACAATGGATTTTAATGAAACTTGCTGTGAATTTGTTCTTAGGTAAGAATTCTTGAGTGTCTTGGAAGAAAAACTGTCAAAACTTTTTATTTGGTCGCTGGAATCAACAGATTTTTGTTATTTGATGCACTGGTTGTTTTTTGACATTTATGTAGAATCTTGTAGCTCTTTGTCAAATCTTGTAGCACTTTTTTTTCGCAAAAAAGTATTTCTGTTTTCTTGTAAATTCACAATTTTAAACATTAACAAAACTTAAATTTTGTTTTTTGTAATATCGGGAAAGTGCTCAGATGGATTTTAATAAAACTTGATGTACATTTGTTTCAACGCCAGGGCCAAATTTTGATGAAACTACCGCGCTCAGCCAAAAAACTTTTCGTCCGATTTCTGAGAAACGCAATTCGGACGAAACCGCTTCCAAAAGACGACCGCCCTAAGACTTTGACCATGTCGCTCAGTCAATAATTATAAAACGCTTGACAACTAATTTAATATAAAAGGTCAAAGAAAACAGAAATATTTTTTGGAATAGGAAAAGAACTGCGGAAAGACTAGTGAACCAACTCAAAAAAAATCAGTTGATTCCAGTTAGCAAATAAAAAGTTCTGGTCGCTTTCGTACCAATACATTCAAGAATTCACCACTTGCCCTCGTTCCATCAAAATATGAGTCTTACATAAGAACAAATGCACAGCAAGTTCATTTGAATCCATCGCATCATTTTCCCGACACTTCAAAAAACATAACTTTCTCAAGAACTTTGACCATCAATAGTAGAGAAACCGGACAATTTGTCTTAATAAAAGTTACGTTAACTTGTCGTTTTTTGAGCCAAAGAATGTCGCAGTGCCAATTTGATCATGTACTTACGAGACACCCTGTATACATTTTATTATATTACCTTCAAACTGGCTATATTTTTATTAATCGTGAGGATCATCTCGAGCAAAGAAGTGCATTATTGCTTATGTGAAAACATAACAAAATAATCCAGTTTTAAAACCAATCCAGCGAGTAGAGGAGACGATGTCGCTCGGAAATTCGTCGACACAAAAGAGAAAAGAGAGAGATCCCGGGGTTGAGAGAGCTCCTATTGTCTGGAAGCTCGCACGGTGTCATTTCTCGCGCCGCGGGGGGCTTATTTCCCGACTTATTTCCCGGGAAGTTTTTTCCTGGTAAAAGCGTTATTAATATTCAAAGGCATAATAAAACTGCGCCGGTTTGTTTTGATTATTATGCAAGTTATTATTCTCTCGGACATTAAAGGAGTTATGACTGGCAGCCAACGCCCGCTCGTAAAGTTGTAATTCACTTTTTATTGAGCTCCTTAATAGCAGCCATTGTTAAAACTGGACTGCAATTACTGGTCCTACTTCGCCATAACTGCAAGCTTCGTTAGTCAATACGATTTAAATAAAACATGCTGAAGAGAAAGGAAAATCAATTAAATATATATAATAAACAAAATTAAATGCAAAATAAACCAACTAAAGCGATGAACCAATTTGTTAATAATATGTCCTAAAGCGTAGAAATTGGACTCTATAATTTTGACAGCATAAACAAATTCATTCAATTAGTAAACTCAAAACATCTGCTGGGTTGCGCTACTCGAACAATACGTTATCCGGATCTAGAAATATGGTGTCCGTATGATAATGATATGCCAGGTAGCACCTGCGTAATTTAAAAATTTACCGATTGTATCAATTCTTTTAGATTTATTAGGCCTAAGATTTATATTATTAAAAATGTGCGTTGGTCAGCTAGCAGGGAGAGCATTAGCTGTTCCATTATCTCAATGGAGCATTGTAGGAAGTGTAGAGCGAAAGAATATATGATCGAGGAATTATCACTAACTTTAAAAACAGTAACATATCAAATTAAAAAACAACACTTATTAATTTCATATTCAAATGCTTAATATACAGTAATAAGTATCTGGTTTTCTCGTTTTTAAATATAAGAGTTGGAGCACCAGGTCATTCAAGTACAAGGGGAGTGAAAACATTTTAAATTGTTCCTTCGATCTTAAACACCAAACCCCAAGTTATGTTAGCTCTTAGTCGTTGCAATTTTCCAAATTGTTTGCTGGTGATAAACTAGGAACGTATTACTTTTTTTCTTAAAACTGCAAAAGTTTGAGGATAAACTAATTGAGCAAAAGATGGTGTGTTTGAGCACCGCCTAATAAACATGCCCTCAACGCATAGGATATGTGTGTACTTTCGAAAACTTTTCCGGTAAATGTAGGAAATATGTTCCCTCAACAAAGAAGAGAAGCAGATAAAAATATATCATAAATTGTACTTGGCACATATAATTTAGCGCTTGCAGTAAATCTTTTTTGGCTTTATAATTTATATTAACGATAACGGTTCTTGCAATTAATAACATCTGAGCAAAAATTAATAAAAAAATTTGAAAAGTTGACAAACCAATTTTGCGGCGGTTTTTTAAAATTGCTCTTATTAATAGCAACGAAGGATTTTGCCACGGTGACGGTCGAAATTCTTCAATTTTTGATGAAATTCGCTAAAAACAAATGGGGAGTAGAACTTTTGCATGGCCATTGTTATGTTTGTTTGCTATCGGATTATACCATTAGCTGCCATTTGGGTGTGATTTTTGGGATATATTTTTACCACTTGGAAGAAATGAGTAAACACTTAACACAACTCTGCATACAGCTCTGTAAATGGCGAGTCATTTTCTCCCTAAGGATGTACGAAACATGTAAAAAACGTAAATATAATTGTTATTACATTAGATTCTGGTCTTAAGCTACATTTTGAAAATATATCTCAGTATGTAATAGCTGAAATCTGGAGGTTTTTCCATTGGGATTCAAATCGTATGCCTTATATGTTAATTGTAAGTAAAAGAAGTTAACAAATTACGAATTATAAAAGGATGTGCAACAGATAACAGTGAAATGCCTATGCAAATTATTTGACGCAAATGAATGTAAAACGGAGATCTGAAAAAAAGATGTCGACGTTAACAAATTAAGTTAAATAAATATTCACTTTACAAAATGTACTTAGCTGATAGTTAATCTGAATATCCGGCGCGAAGAATCATGCGAATGCTAATGTTCTGTGCCCAGCAGGTAAAATTTAATTCTTTGAACTAATAAGGACTTAATTTTGACAATTTTAAAATATTACAATCATCTTACTTAGAAGTTTGTAGGAACTAAAACGCGTTATTACTAACATTTTTGAGTGTAAAGGAATCTTTCAGTTGTAGCAAATGGGATTAACGAGTTCTAAATTGTTGATTGATTGATAGGTCAACTACGTTTAAGCATAATATCATTGATTGTCGAACAATGCTGAATTTAATCAGCCCTATGTACATGTAACTATCGGTTGAATGTAGCTGGTAAAAATCCCATCAATACAATGCCAGGCCAAACAACGAATGATTCCCTGCAATATGGAAAATTTACCAAACAATTAAGACAACGCATATAAAAAAGTAACACTGATTTACATTTCCTGCAACAATACAAAATAATTAGAGTTTGAATACACGTTAATTTAGCTATTAAAAACACATTAACTATCTATTTGCGTGTACTTATTTGCAGAACAACTGAACGTTTTGAAAACAGATAGACAATTAGATTTCTGATCTTGGTCAATCTTAAAAACGGTAGCTTTGGCGCACTTTTTTGTCATTGGTACAAGATTTTACTTTTATGAGCTCTAATTTTACTACTTATCACTTGATTTCTAATTGTATTATAACTTTTACGACCTTATCAATAATAAATATGCTTTCATGTTACGGCTACTATCGGAAAGCCGAAACAAGAAGAATTATTTGTTGTTAACAAATCATTCAAAAATTAAAACTCGACCCAGACAGATTTCGAAAACATGGCAATGACTTACCATTAAATCTCAATTTTCGAAAGCAGCGTTTTAATTTTCTATGCAGCGTAGCTTAACCGCATAACATTTTTCTTTCTAGATAATTAAAAACTGTTTCCCACCTAAAATAACATGCTCTTTCAAAATCGCACCCATATGTTTGTGTACCGGCTTATTTTTAGGATTTCTGCTCCGCTAATAGAGCGGTTTTTCGTTTTTCTTTTCGGGAGTATGCTGCAAATTAATGCAACGTAAACACGTAATGCATCTGTCATAGTTTAGGGTATTAGACGGTTATCGCCACATAAAATCATCAGTGATTTTAGGACGCATACGCTCTGTCGCATGCAGACATGTGCTGATAGAGCACGTACAAAAAATTTCTAAAAATAAATAAGTAATCTAGTCGTTCTTTGCGTCCGGATTGCTTTGAGTCGCTACTTGCGATGGTAGTTTTGGTGAAAAAAGCACACAGTAAAAAAAACTAAATCAGAAAGAAAAGACAGAAATACTTTTAAAAAATCAGAGAAGTGGGTAAAAAAATAAGTAACGTGAGCAAAGTAAGAAAATGGATAGTAATTTGAACAATCTCCTGTACAAAGCGGTGAATTTGAAAAACAGACAGAATACTCAGATGGAGAATAAGACATTACCAAGCAGGAATTAATATTGCTGTCAGATTTGTATTGAAAGGAAATCAAGTTGAACTCTGAAGCTTGTTTATGTCGTGTTTGTGCCTCTGCAAGGAATCGGGAAAATCCCGAAGAGAAGATTTCATGAAATTACTCATGTCTTGGAGAAATATATGTTGATTTCATATTCTAAAATTGAATAAGGAGTGCACGTTAAATTTTCTTTCAGTTTTAAATCGAATCCCATAAACAAAAAACGGGAAAGAATATTAAATTTTCAAGCACTGTAAAATGCAGCACTAATTTCTTAACAACGAATTATAACTACCAGATAATAAAGCATTTTTTTATTTAATTGGAAATTGAGAATATGGAATCTCAAATCCAATAATCTCCCTAAGTAGACAGATTTTTAATTTCTTCAAGCTGGGTTTCATTTTTACTCCTTCCAACGGTTTGCCATTCTTGCATAATTTGTTTTTTAAGTTTGTTTTGTATCTATCATGTTTTTAAGCAAAAGTTTTATTTATATGTTACAACAGAACAATATTCTATTCAGAAGCAGTGCTATATTCTAAAAAAACTTAATAGTATAATTAATTCTCCTAAAATACTTAAAATAAAGGATTTTACGCCTGGGTGTTTTCAACAGTCTAGGTGAGTTCAATTCAATTATTCCTGCAAAAGTTCTAAATTAAATGAAAAACTCGCGACTTGCCCGCGCTTATCCAGCCAGTAGAATTGCCTTCATTTGGGTATTTAACCAGACAATTTCAGAGTTTTAGAACACAATATTTTATTCTGAAGTAACGCCAGAGCAAACTTTGCCAAATTCTTATGACATGTTATGAAATACTTGTGCCTAGAATCCCAAGTTGAGCATATATGTAAAGTAAGAAAGAACTTCCTAGTTTTTCCCGATCTGATTTCTGCATATAGTTGGCAAAGTCCACTAACGTATGGCTTTTCTTACTTCAATGTAGTTAAATAGTCTGCAGATAGTAACGTTTAAGTTATTGTAAGACTATCTGCGAACATTATCTATTGATGTAGCATGAGCTGGGGTTTTAAACAGCGTTCGTCTGCAAAAACTTCCCGTTTGATGTTTCCACGATCTTACAACGGTTTTACGCTATTTTGACAAGGGGGAATAAATTACCGGGAACAGGAAAAATGTCGCGTTAAAGAACTGTTGACAGTGGAAATAAATCTTCTCATGTGACAATAAATGAAGCAGAATATTTTTCCACTGTCCCTAATTTTGATTAAAGCTCACTTGAAAACTTAACTACAACGTCATAAGGTATAAACTTTCCAAATTGAAAACACCTTAAGCTCTACTTAATTTGAACGCTACATAAAAATTATTATACGATAAAAAAAAACCATGCAGAGAATATTTTTCGAATTAAGAGGCCAGTAAAACGGCGTCATATATCGTCGTATATGTAATGTCATAAAAATTGCGTCACTGAAACCAATAAAAAGATGATCGTAAAAATCATAAAGGATTATAAAAGAATTTAAAATGAATATTCGTTTTAATACGGAAATTCTTGCAGCGGCTGTGTTCAACAATTACCAATCGAAAGCCTCAAGCTGAGTAAGAAATTAAACAATTTACTATAATAATTATTTCAAAATTTCCTGGGTTTCAGTCAATTTTATTGTTTCTTATTAATTATTATTATCTATAATATTTATAGAGTTTGCCGATTATAAGGCTTCTAAATAACAATACAATTGCTAATTCTCTCGTATTGTTATCTGAGGTACTAACTAATGTGAAATATAAAAATGATTCATAAGTGTCACTTAAATGATTATTATAACATGTTAATTTTTATATTTTGATTTCAATAAATGCTAAGTCGGCATAATACACTTTGTTTGCAAGTTTAGTGAATCAAAACGAATGTTACTTTGACTATAAAAATATATAATAAATATCGTCAATATATATTTGTTAAATATTTATCTACTACTAATAATTGGCATTTCCAGTGCCAAGACAATGGTTATTAAAGAGGTAAAATTTTATTGTTTTAATAACGTTATTGACGCCCTACTTTCAAGTAAATTAAGATCGGCAAGCAAATCAGTTTAATGGTGTGAACAGTTGAATTTATTTACATTAAAGAGATTGGAGTAAATGGCACATTTCAGTAAATAGTCCAGATCTTTTCATGCACTTTTTGTCTTCGGTTTATCTAAGCTTTCTTTTCGTTTGCTTCAGTATTTCAGTTGAACCAATGTTTTAAGGTACAATTATTCCTTTGTTTACAGATTAAACTCAGTGTGTTTAACGAACTACTCAACACCAATAAACTGTCGGAAATTGATTTCGTCGTAGACTTCTGGAACGTATCACTTTTCAGTGTCAAAATGGCTTTTCTTAATACTCGCACTTAGCACCGGATCATGCGCCTCGATAAAACTTATTAAAACTGTCGTTTTTTTCTTCTTTTATAATCTGAAAGTTGTAAAAGTTTTACTGTTGTACGGACCATTGTACGAGATAAAGAACCGCCACATCGGTCAGTAATGGGATTTAGCGCTTTGTCAAAGTAGTAAATCCATAGCGATATGAGATCCTCTTCGAGACCTACAAGGTTTAACAACAAGCATTTGTGTCTATCGGGATTTTATTAGCGGTACTGGACGCTATAATATGGAAATGTCGTAAATTTCAGCAATTAAATCTGGAAATTGCCGAGATAATCCCTTAATTGCAGATTACAGTGAATATGTGAAACTTGGAAAGTGGGGAACATGACGGCATATGCTGTATAAAAATAAGTAACTAATGTTTTTATTAAGTTAAATTTTAATTAATTGAAATATCAATTCATATACTAAATTTTATAATTCTGACAAATGTGTACTTAATTTGCTTTACAAGACGATCAACCATATATTAATGTTCCGTGATTAACATTTTATAATAATTTAAGTTAAAACCTGGCTATTTGGTGTTTACTTACTGGTAGCATAGATCATTCTAAGAAAATTTCAATGAAAATGGCCCTATAAACAGTAGGGCCGTTTTCGCGAATGTTCTAATTTTTCTAAATCTAATACCAAAAATTTATAAGTTCGTAGTTATAATGCAATACTTGGCATGTGTTGCTTCATCGACTTTTGAGGTTATTCGTAAGTTTGGCCTTCCAAAAGTCGATTTCCCAATTGCAGACCCCCGCAAGAAAAAAAGATTATTACTGCTGATTAGGTTGATGACTGAGACAACGATAATTTACTCCATTATATCCGTCGACTGGCGAATAATACAATTATTATACGCATATTCATTACAACTGTAAGACAAAAAAACGGCCCGAAAAACAGATCGAAAAAAAACTAATTTAAAATAAGCCTTCACCCGTCCGTCATCCAAATGATATCGAGCTGGAATAAAAGAACGAACTGGGCCTATACAAATCTGAAATGACTTTTCTTTTAATTGCAATAGCGCCACACTGCGATAATTACCAGAGGTAATTAGTCAAATCATCAGCTTAATCGAAATGTAAATGAGGTAAACATCAGAGTAGCACTTGGGCTGTAGCTTCGGGGTACTGCTTTGTTTAACTTTGTAACAATTTCTTTGCGGCTCGAGATTTTTTTCAATCCTACAATACAACAAGAGAGTTATGTAATGATTTCCGTTACAAAGTCATAGAGAATGAGTTGAATTCCATGCCCATATAGGTAGTTAAAACTTTGCGGTATAGGTTCGATTTAAACCGAAATAATTGTCATACTAACTTTGCTGTTTGAACACAAAGAATATACTTTGCTAAATCGTAAATTCTCTCAGTTGCGTATAAGTTTTAAATTTAAACCCCAAATAAAAAAATGAAACCTACAACGTGATCGTTCTGATCGTTAACCTGTGTTAAAATATGCTTCCTTCCTGCTGTTTCAACAAGATTTTGGGTGCATGCAACACTACGTTGGTGCATATTTATGAACTCATTTATATCTTCACTTGATAAAAGATATCGAAATAATCGTAATTTGCTTGCAAATTATTTGAATTTTAAGCACGTCCAAGCTAATCACACCCAGATATAGCTGAGGGTCATCAAATATTATATCTTGACTACTATAGCGAACGTAAGTAAATCAACTTTTGCAAGAGAGTCAATTAGATTCATTAGTGATAATAAAATAAGGAATATTTGAAGTGTAAACGATTTGGTTCGTTGGGACATTAATGAAAGCTCCTGAAAATAGAATAAGAACTCATGAAATATAAAGGGTGTTAGGTAAATATGCGGTAAAAACTCTAGGGGTTATTCCTTGGTCTATTGGCTATAATTTCAAGAATATTTTGAAGTATGATCATTTTCGAAAAATCGTTTTCTATCGATGCTACAGGGTGAACAACATTTCTGACATCCATATTAGATATTTGTTCACATTACTAAAATATGGAAATAAAAATATGGAATCAATATTGTAATAATTTTATTAACATCTAATTAATATTATTTGCGAAATCGGATGGTTTCTGGATGTAACTCAATTAGAATCGACCCTTGTGTGTTTGAAAGAGTCTGGAGTCAATGATGAGAATCCTGGATGCTTGAATCCAAGCTGGAGAAAATCATTTTGGAACGTCATCTACAATAAATGTTTAAAGTGGGCAACTTTACATGCATTTTTTAATACATGTAACACATAAAGTGTTGCCGATGTCACAAATTTTTTCACCGTGTATCTCGAAAACAAATAGTTTTTCCAAAAATCATCATGGGATATAATAATCTGGTAATAGGCCAAGGAAAGCCCCTTGAATTTTTACCGAATGTCCATCAAACACCCTGTATGGTTTGATCATTCAAAACTAGCATCATTTCTGCTGAAGGATTATCAAGAGTTTCTTACAAAGCGTAGAAAATGTTGTTAATTTCGGATAATTATAACAGTTAAAACTTCAAATTCAACGCCAGTATTACATTAGTAAATTATTTTGAAACAACTCAACGTTCAAACGGAAAAAATATAAATCAGTTTAACAATTCTGAGATAAAGCCTGATATAAAGAAATTTCAGCTAATATGTATTCTATGAAAGTTTGCCCAATCAGTTTTCCACTTTACAACTGAGTTCTTTACATTTCACGTTAGCAACGCATTTTTTTTTACTGAAATGGTTGATAGTGGGTACCATATGGTGGTGGTGACTTTTAACGTCGGGAAACTAAGCTTTCCTATAGAGTAATTCCACGAAACAATAAGTGATTCGATTTGAATATATACCAGATTATTAACCAGATACAAGAGAGATAAATATATTTTTGTTATACGACTTTATGGAGTGCAGCTTTATGAAGATCTGGATGAAGAATAATTTGGTATTTCGAATTAACATGCAGAATGTAAATCCTTAGGGGATTCTTAGGCAAATGCACATTAATTTATAATGTAGCTTGTAGTAAATAAAATAATATAATATATTATATATAATATTATAATATATAAGACGGGGGACACGGAAGGAGCCTCCACGTAGATTGCGAATAGAGAGTATTAACTACAGCAATCGGGCGTCCCCTGGAAACGGCACGAGCCGGCTAATCCTTCCTACAGCGAAACACCAAGCAATCAACACAAGCGACCGATGATGGATCGGTTTTTATCAAAGCCAACATTGATGACGACCTCAATTAACATTGAGGAACTTTCTAAGGATAAGGAAACCATTTTATCTGACCTGACAAGAACCACCAAGTGCGACATTTTGGAAATCCAAGAAACCCACAGAGGCCCCACTGCACGGAGACCCAAAATCGCGGGAATGAAACTGGCCTTAGAAAGATCCCATGACCAGTACGGAAGTGCCGTATTTGCAAGACCTAATCTTGATATCCAATCTTCAGCATTCACGTCACATAACAACATTGAGATTCTTACAGTGGAAGTGAGGTCCCTTACAGTCACGTCATTATACAAACCGCCCAATGCAGCCTTCGAATTTCAAGAGGCTTCTAACTTCGAATCACAAAACGGGAGGATTGTGCTGGGCGATTTTAACTGCCACAGCACAATTTGGGGATATAGCCAGCCCAACGAAAATGGTGCTGAGCTGGAAAGCTGGATAGAACACACGAACATGCACATTGTGCACGACCCCAAGCTACCTCACTCTTTCAATAGCGGCCGCTGGAAAAGAGGTTATAATCCGGATGACATTTTTGTTTCTGACAGACTTATTCCCCTATCAACAAAACATGTAGAACATCCACTCCCAAAAACACAACATTGCCCCATTACATGTGTAATCTCCGCAGCAGTGAGACATGAAAGTGTTCCCTTCAAAAGGCGATTCAATTTCAAAAAGGCAAGGTGGAATGAACTTGCGGCTTATCTGGACCATGAGATCACCTCCCTGGATGCAAGGCCCGAAAACTATGATACTTTCATCGACATCGTCAAGAGACTATCAAGAAAAGACATCCCCCAAGGGGGTGTAGAACCGAATACATCCAGGTCTTACTCCAGAGTACGTAGACCTGATGACGATATACCGAAGTCTATACGAGGACGACCCCTTCTCTGAGGATACCATTAATACGGGCGAAGAGCTGATGCAGGCAATCTCTAGAGCAAACTCCGATAAATGGCGAACGCTAATGGAAGACCTGGAATGAGGCAGAGCAGCCGACGTGCCTGGAAACTTATCAAAAATCCTAGCAACGACCCCACAAGCGCTACCCCGAACCGGACATTAGTCACCCCAGACCAGATCGCACACCAACTACTACTGAACGGAAAGACCCAAAGAAGGGCCCCCACATCTGAAATACGAAGGGATCCAGACAACGAAAACGACTGTCTAGCTGAGTCATGCACAAACAGTGAATTAAAAAACGCAATTAACAGCTTAAAAAACAACAAGGCTGGAGGACTAGATGATTTGAGAACAGAACAAATAAAACATTTTGGAACTACAACCATTGCATGGATTACCAACTTAATGAACTGCTGTGTGAGGAAATTGCAAATCCCAAAAATATGGAGGAAAGGCGACCACTCAATGGCTCGAGTAGTCTTGCTATTGAAACTGGGAAAGGACCCTGCAGAACATAAAAGCTTTCGACCTGTATCACTTCTGTGCCATATCTTCAAGGTTTTCGTAAGATTGATATTAAATCGTATATCAAGTAAGGTAGACGAAAGGATAATACCAGAACAAGCAGAGTTTAGACCGGAAAGGTCTTGCTGCGCCCAGGTCCTAAACCTAACACAACATATAGAAGATAACTTGAAGATGATTTATAGACCTGACAGCAGCATATAACACCGTAAACCACCAAAAAGGAGTGGAAAAATTGCATCATGTCACCAAAGACTTTCGCCTGGCTAGTCTGGTGATAACTCTATTGCAGTACAGGCGTTTTTATGTTACGCTGCAGGGAAGAGTCGATGGGGCGACCAAAGGAACGGCCTACCACAGGGGAGTGTACTGGCTCCTATGCTCTTCAACGTATACACGAATGACCAACCAACCGACCAAGAGACACGTCGCTTCATCTATGCAGATGACACAGCCATCGCCGCACAGGGGAAAAGTTTCGAGGAGGTCGAGAATAAACTTACTACAGCCTTGGAAAGCATGACACAGTATTACGACGTGCAGGATTATAACTGGCTACCTGAGACCGACACCTGTCGGGAAACTGTACCTTCTAGCTGGAATTGCCCCAGCACGTCTCAGACGCAAAGTTGCATCCGAAACAGAGCGGCAGAAGCAGGTCGGAGATAGGCGGCATCCTCTACACGCCCTACAACCAGAAAGGCAACGACTCAAATCAAGGAAAAGCTTTCTACAATACACACAACAACTGCAGACATGCCCAGAACAACGCCGCATAGAACTGAAATGACAGAGCAATAAACGCTGCCAACTATTGGAACGGGAGGGTTTGAACATAAACATTGGTGTCTCGGACTCGGAAAGTAAGTAAGTATATATAAGACCCGGAGATTTCACATTACGAAGCTGTAGTCGATAGGAATTTGGTCCCGACGTTTCGCTGTCACTCATATCAAGCATCGTCAGGGGGGTTGTACGCTTTGGGTGATCAGTTCAGTGTGAACATTCAACGCAAATCTCCTACCGTACGCGTGAAAAACTTACCAGTTTTCAAGGAATAATCAGGGAAAAGTAATTTATTTAAATTACAAATTGAAAAAGTTACTGTTAGTTAAACCCGACATCTTTATTATGACTTATCAATCAAGTGCAACAATTCATCACGAAGGAAATAATCAATATCATGATACGCAAAAAGCGGACTTAATTGGCTATAACAACATCGGAAAAAAGTGAAATAAAACAAGTTTTGTAATGATTACGACTAGGAAGATGGCCAGTATTGGTGCTAAAAGAAAATTTAAACCAGATGTTGCGGGAACCGCGCGAAGAAAGGAGCAAGAGTCCGAAACAGCGTTAAAATGTTTTGCAACTCGCTGCAGAAATATCCTGTTAAAAAGACATAAAGTTAGTTTATAACTGACTTTCAGCCGCGCGCTCCCCGTTGCTTAATAATGTTTATGTCGGTCTCGTGATAAAATAAATAATTTCCAACGTACGGTAGTTATTAACGAATCATAAAAAATCGCTTTGCAGGATTTTAAAATTACTGGCCATTAGTCGAGAAGAATTAGATGCTGACTACCGAGAAAATTGAAACTGGTAGTGTTTGATTAAACTTTTATTGACTAAAAGCAATTTGAGTTACGCAAACGTGTTTCCGATCATATTTAAACACATACATCAACAAAATCCAATTATTTTCAGCAAATCTTTGCCATTATATAAATATCATATTAGCAAAGTTTTTCAATCATATTTTACATCTTTTCATGTTCAGAATTGACATTGAAACAAAACAAGTTGCTGGAAGCCAATTTGCTTTAACAAAATGATACATTGATCTTTTTATGACGGATGATTAAGCGCATCGTAAAATATGTTTAATTTCAGTTACACTTGATATTAAAGATAGGGGCCGACCTGAGAGAACTTGCCTGCGGCTGTCATCAGGAAATTAATTCGAAACGGTGGCACTCAAAAAACCCTAAACTGGCAATTAATAGGACATAAATGCGGGCATATAACACGATAGGCCCGTAATCAGGAAGGTTTATCGATATTCTTGATTTATTCGATATTAGAGAGTCGTAAATTGTTTTAATTCATTTGAAGATACTAGGAGAATTTGGAAAACTAACCACAAAAAAGGCCACCATCAAAGATTGGCAGTTTGGAAATTCACATTGAGTTGAACTAAAGCCCGACTAGTCAATATCGATATCCAGACAGAACCATCCCTGGCAAATGTAAAAATGGGGCCCCCATTATCATCATGTCCAAGGGTCGTGCGTCTTACCTAATCGACATAACCGGATTATGACATCGAACATACTTTTCATTATTTACGGTTGAAGAGTGATATTGTCGCCCGAATTTTTTATGGCACTTAATCCTAGAGAGAAATGTGGCTGATGGGGATCATATTCTATAATCCACGATCGCAAACCGGTTACACAGATGTTTTTCATCGGAAACAATCAGCAAAATGCTTTAAATTCAGAATCTTCATGGATAAAATCTCTAGGTTAATCCTGTCGACAACACTTGCAATAATCTGCGCAGTTTAACTAGCCCCAAAAATCAATTTAATCTATTTTTCGTTTCATTGTGATTGATTTCCATAATCTGGTCGCAAAATTCCCTTTTACACAAGAATTACATATACATATAGGGTGATTCAAAAGGGGCGTCATTCCTCGGTAGGTGTAGCCTGGTGAATGTATGCCGTACAGAAGAAACAGCAAACACATTAATTTACGCAAAAAAACTGAAATAATTACACAAAACTAAAAAGAAAATCTGCAACAATGCTTTTGATAGCACCTGAAAATGATGTTTTTCTCATTAACATATAGTAAAAACATGTTGCAAGTTAACAGAAAAAAGACGGAAAAGACAAATAGAAAAACCTCAATAATTTCATTGATGGAACTATGAATTCGTGAGTCTAGTCAATTGAAAAAACTCGCATTACATGAGTTTTATCACTAAATGACAAAACTTATCACAGCACCAAAGGCTCAACATGCTTTTATAACCTCAGTTCACAACATGAATTTTCATTGTCTACGAGAATGTTTTGACTTCACATCTCAAATTGATGTTAAAGATTAGCTTTTGAGTGAAAAATGTTGATAAAACGGTAGAGAAGTATGCCTTCTTCAAACTAGTATTTGATGTCAAATTTGAGTTTAAGGAAAATCTGGGCAAAACTTAAGAATTACTTCAGCAATCAGGTGCTCAGAAGCGGCCACTTTTACTTTCTCAGAAAAATCAAATTGCAAAACAGCAGATCGTGGATTCGGCGTATTTCTCATGCGAAACTGATCTTTTTCTCCACATAGACGGTACACTTTACATATGTTTGACATTGCTGTACATTTTAAGTTTTAAAAAGCAGAAAAATAACCTCAAATGCTCTAAAGCAATACGGGATGGATCGTGAAGCTTTAAATCGATTAATTTTCAATTCTCGTCGCACTTTTGCACGTACGAGGCTTTATGGACTTCACTGACTGTCAGATCGACTTGCAAGTGCTTTTCTTGGATTTTTAATTTTATTTTAAGTCCTAAAAAAATTGGAAGTTTTTATATAGTTTTCACAAAACAACTTGTGGGCTTATCCAATATCTCCTTTACAACGATGTATATTTTTTATTTCCTCTTTCATCGAGTGAATACCTTACTTGTAACATGTTTTCAAATGATGTTCTGTACCAGGGTTATTACTCTACAGAAAGAGTTTCGAAATAAAGCTTTAAACAGAAAAATGGTCAAGAAAGAAAAGACTTCCATCAAAAAAATTATGATAATAAGCTTGTAAAACTATATTTCACAAAATGGGTCACAAAAAAAGGACGTTACTTGCACTATAAAGCAATAAACGCAAAAAACAATGGCATGTTAATAATTTCGTTGTTGTTAACTGACCAGGTCAATCAGCTGTTCTAGTGCTTGTAGATTAAGATCTTTCAGACTATTTGTTATATGCATAATGGTGTCGCAAAAATATTAATAAACGGTCCAGTTTGTACATTCATATGACAAAAAATTTGCTGCAACTGTGACTCCATTAAATTAGTGGTTTCAGAAATAACAAAGATAGAAATTCAAAGACTTGGAGCATTCAACTGCAAAAGAAAGTGAAAATATGTCAACTACAACCACAAATGTCCAACGTCCATTCTACTGGACGAAAATAATGACAATTACAGGAATAGAAAATAAATCTCAAGGAGTTTCGGTCGTCAACGTTTGCTTTAAATCGGCGTAATAAGAAGTTAATAGTTTTTAATGAACACACTAGGTACGTGTTAAATGATATACAGTGTGTCCAGTATAAAATGATGTACATGGAGATATTGGAAACCGTTAGAGTTACAGGGTGGATCAAATGGGGAAAAAGTTGCGCAATCAAGTGCCTATAAATAATCTGTCATCAACTTCTTTGAACTCGGAATAGCAACGGATTATCAGGGAAAAAAAAGAAAAAAGTGCGTTTATAAAATCCTTTATATCGTGTTTATTATAAAAGATACAATAACGAAATTTTCAGGGTGGGTGTAGAAATTAAGCGTGAATTTGAAATAAAGTAAACAATAATCTAGGCCCACTATGTTCAATGAGGCCCGAAGTCAACTTTTGTTTTTCTTATGGGCGCCATATTGAATTTCTGCATTTTTTAAATTCCCCTTAAATATGCTCTTCAACCATGTATAACATGTTTTATGTTCGGTCAAGATAAATAATTACAATTAACAAAATTAAGATTTTATGGTAGTAGGCATTGATATTTCTCTTCAATTTACCCATACTGACGTGTTCGTTCTGTTTTAATTACCTTAGGTAACTGTCAAAGTAGAGTCATCAACTAGCCGTGGTCCGATCCGCTTGTGCGAAAAATTGTTCTCGTGCTATCGGATTGTTAACCACAGTTTGCTTGCGATAGTTTTTTTGCGTTACAAGTGTTCTCCGTTGTGGCGGAATCCACAAACATTTCAGAATCCGCCGACGAAGACGACAATGAGTCCGTAATCTCATTGTCGTCCTTAAGTTCGCTCGCCAGTAGCGCTGCATCAGCAGACGCTTTCCTCCATTTGGACGAGGAGCAAAGGCTCCAGAAATTGAAGCAGGTTGTCCGCTTGCTGAGGATAAACAAAGATTGCGACCGCTGCAAGGTGGTTACAGCGGACTTTACAGCTGCTTGCACAGCGGGCAAACCACCAAAGTGGTCGCTGGCGGTCAACCATCTGAGGGCCGAGCACCCGGCTGCACGGAGGAGGGCCCTGCTAACCACCCAGACCTCTACAGGGGCCGTACCCAAACGGAAGCTGGATAAGGTGAGCCCCCCTAACTTAACCAAAAAATCGAAACACCAGCCAGAAAAAGCCACGAACGAGATTGCCCCAGAACCACCAACGGACCAACCACAGCGAGCCACGAACTACCGGGGGGACAGAGAAGAGCGGGGAGCTGTTGCCATGGCTGAAAAAGAGCCAGCCGTGCGCCAAACAGTGGCCGATGACAAGTCGGGTCACAGCGGGGATGCCTTCATTCTGCCACGGAAAACGGTGCCGTGGAGCACACTCCTTACCACACCGGCAAAACCAGCAATAGCACTGGAAAACCGCTTTTCGCCAATACAACCGGCAACTGACCCCTTCGAGATCGAGCCTCAACCCTCCACCAGCGGGACCCAACCCATGCATGAGGAACTGGCTGCCAAAGCGGCTGCTTCTCTCAACAAATTGGCGAAGAAGCCCGAAAAACCGCCACCAATTGTCATCGTGGGAAAGCCCAGCAGCCACAGCGCGCTGGTGAATGGCCTAAAATCGATAACAAATAAGCCATTCACTTTAAAATACACGAAAGCGTCGCTGATAGTGTACTGCAGCTGCATATTAGACTGGGCGGCGGTCAAACGGTCACTGGAGGCAGAAAGCAGCCAGTTCCATACCTACGCACCTGCAAACCAGCGAACACACGCGTTTGTGTTAAGGGGGCTCGAGGGCAACGTGGAGACTTCGCACATCAAGGAGGACCTCGAGGAAAAGGGGTTCTCCATAAAAAACGTCTTCCGAATGAAGACCCAGTTTCGGCCCCTGTACCTGATTGTCACCGATGATTCGGTGACCCTGCGGAAACTCGCCACCACCGCCAAAGTGATCCGCGATGTCAGGGTCTCCTGGGAAACCAGGAAGAACCAACGAACCCTGACGCAGTGCCGCCGATGCCAGGGCTGGGGACACGTATCGGGCAACTGCAACAAACATTTCAAGTGCTCCAAGTGTGCGGGCCCCCACGAAATAACATCGTGCCCGCCGGGATCGGCGCTAAAATGCGCCAATTGCACTGGTCCCCACCGGAGCTTTGACGAAGCATGCCCAGTGTACGTGTTCAAACTGGCCCAACGCCCGGTCGAAAAACCGCAAAGGCAGTTCGTGGCGGCGCCACTTCCGTCCAGACCAGCGTGGGGGCAGACCTTCCGACCCGCAGGCCCGATCCCCCACCCAGAAACCAGCAGGACTAGGCAGCCCATCCCGAGCCCGAACGAGTTTCCGCCGCTCCCTGGCAGAAACGAAATGACCAGCAGGGCCACACAGCCATGGTCAAACCATCGCAGCTAATGGTCCCCAACCAAGACCCCCCACTAACCAAGGCATGAACGCTGGCGCAGTAGCCACTCTGGGCACCCTGCATCGGGAATTCGCCGATCTGGCATCGCAGGTGAACTTACAGGAGGTAATCAAAGCGGTTAGATTTTATAGCGCTGCGTTGAGGGGCTGCGAGACGAAAGCGGACAGGTTCCTCGTTTCCGCGCAGTTCTTCAACGAAGACATTAATAGCTTCGATTTCTAAGCCCTGATTTTGCCAACTGTGCCCTATGAGGATAGGAGAATGGAACTCATGCGGACTCCGGAGTCGTCTCGGTGAGTTTGTGCACTTCCTTCAGACCGAGGATATCGACGTGGCGTTGATTGTCGAAACATGGTTGCGCCCCGGGGATATACTTAGGATTCGGGGGTACAGGCTCGAACGTGCCGATAGGCCCGGTTTAAGGGGAGGGGTGGCCATAGCGGTCAAAACGTCAATTCCATACAGGAGACTGCCACACAGGCAGTCAGCAATAGAGAACGTCGGCGTTGAACTTCCTGATGGAGTTTTGATCTACTGTGGCTATTTCTCCACCGTACGCTTACAGGCCGCAGATGTCGATCCATTCTTCATAAACACCAATAGGGTGTTGCTAATGGGAGATTTCAACGCCCGCCATCCACTATTCAATAACCCTGGACATAAAAACGCAGCCGGCAATTTTCTAGCCGACTACGTTCGCGACAATGGCCTACTCGTTATGCCCACTTCATCCCCAACGCATTACCCGAACAGTGGAGGGAATCCATCCTACCTCGACTTCGGAATTGCCAAAGGACTCACCAATCTCACGGAGATGGTGGTTATAGACGCCCTCAGCAGTGACCATTTGCCCATTTACCTCGACATTAGGGATTTAAAGCGCACACAAACTAACGACTTTCGATATTCATACGAAAATTTCGATTTTCGCGAATATCGAAAACGACTACAAGACCTGACGTGTATTCCGGGCCAGATTGATACTGTCGAAGCTCTAGAGCATGCGGTAAAAGGTCTGACCAGGAATATACAACGGACACAGCAAGCTTTGGCCAAAAAAGTCCCGAACAGACCGCGGCGCGACAATCTTCCTGAGGAAATTCTGAACCTTATTAAGGCGAAAAATCGAATCAGGAAGCGTTGGCAGCGATTCAGGCAACCTGCCGATCGCATAATGGCAGCAGAGCTTGCACGAGACATACACCGCGAAATCTCCGCATACAGGAATTATACCTGGGCGGAGAAACTGCGAAATTTGACTCCCCGTGACAATTCCCTGTGGAAACTGTCGAGAAGTCTGCGAAAAGGCTATGAGCAAGTCCCCGCTCTTGAAAAAGAGGGGCGGAGTTATATTACCACCAGTGACAAGTGCGAGCTGCTCGCCGACTTTTTGGCAGAAGTACACAAGGTCCAACCAGCCCTTCAGGATAACGAAATTCAAAGACAGACCGCTGTTTTTGTAGAACGGAAGTATCCTATACCACCCTCGATTTTGCATTCCTATATAACAACCCCGTCGGAGATACAATCGTGTCTTCGGCGCCTCCCTAGCCGAAAAGCCCCCGGGCCAGACGGCATCCCTTATCTACTCCTCAAAAACTTACCGCGGAAAACTATTGTGCTAATAGTACAAATAGTCAACGCAGTCCTTAAATTGCAGCACTTCCCACAGGACTGGAAAAACGCTGTAATAATCCCCATCTTAAAGCCGGGCAAAAACCCGACCGAACCCGCCTCTTATAGGCCAATTTCCCTCTTGAACACCCTCGGCAAATTAACCGAGAAGGTCATCCATTCGAGATTACAGGCAGCAGCCGAGCTTCGAAGTTTAATCCCGGATGAGCAGTTTGGCTTCCGACCAAGACACAACACAACGCTGCAGACTGCTAGGATCGCAACGGATGCCTATGCAGCATTTAATAAGCTTCAAAGTACGGTTATGCTGCTTCTCGACATGCAAAGGGCCTTTGACACAGTCTGGCACACAGGCCTGCTGTACAAGTTGTTTGCCGTGCATTCACTGCCACTCTACCTAGTTTCCCTGATAGCGTCTTACCTAAAAAACCGTTCCATCCAGGTGAAAGTGGAGAATTCCACTTCTGCCAAAAGACGCATCGCGGCAGGAGTACCACAAGGAACAGTGATTTCGCCGCTGCTGTATACATTGTACACAGCAGACATTCCAAAACTTCCCACTACAAAAATAGCACTATACGCTGATGATACGGCTATCTACGCATCGTCATTTTATGCTCAGGCTGCGAAATCTCGCATTGCACATCACCTGAGTTTATTGACGCCGTATTTTGACAAATGGAAACTTAAAGTGAATCCCAGGAAGACGGAACTTATTATCTTTTCGCGCAAATTCACTAACAACAAAATCTTATCACCACTCGTGGTCCAAAATACTCCTATCAAACCAACAAAAGAGGTGAAATACCTGGGATTCAAACTAGACGCCCGACTCCATTTCAATAAGCATGTTGACTATGCTATACAAAAGACTGCCATGGCCCGAAGAAAGTTGTACTCTCTTCTGGCGCCAAATTCTTTCCTATCACCTCGAAATAAACTTCTGCTCTACACCTCCACCATAAGGCCCATACTGACCTACGGATCCCCTGTCTGGCACTCTGTCTGTGATTCCACGAGACGACGTGTTCAAAGGACCCAAAATAGGTTCCTAAGAGGCGTCCTATCGGCTGACAGATACACCAGAATAACCGAAATGCACGAAGCTACAGGGATGGCCTATATAGCCGACTATATAGATACCATCGCTGAAAAATTTTATCATAGCGGAGTGCAAGGCTCAGTCCTCACGCGAAATATCACCCAAGTAAGAGCAAACGACCGCCCAACCCATGGTCCCCTGTATAAGCGACTTCCCATATTTTATGAGGATTTTGTCCCTGACAGTACGTGACGACAAACAAACATTGCCTGCCAGTTGCAGACAGTCGTTTCTAGCAGGCTGGAAACGCACAAATCCAACATAACGTGACTTGACGGGTTCGTCCTGCCTCGTCCTGGCTGGTGCTGGCTGGTCCTTGCACCGATCGGGGCGGGGGCGGAAGGATTTGGTCATCTAGTTGAGACTGCCGGCGGTTAACGCCACGGCTGACAGTATCAGGCTTAAAGGTCGAAGCAAAAGGGGTTTTTGGCTTCCCTTCAGGAAGACCTTTTTTCCTTAATGAATGCCCCTCGAATAAAACCAAAACCGCCACTTCAAGACTATCTCCTGACGTTGTCGTGCGTATGACTAGCTCGGGAATGTCCATGTTAGGGCACTGCCCAGGTAATGGACGACTTAGCGCGCCTATTTAGATCATGGGCAGAGAGCAACCGGCCGAACATCTGGCTAGACACGGGAGTTATGTTTGTTATCTTTGTTTGTGAATTTTGTTAATGGGAATGTTCAATAAATTTTATCTATCTATCTATCTCAACCACGCTTTGCATTACCAAATTTTCTTTATTTTCGTCTGGAAGTTTGTTTTTCTTTTTCTTTACCTAGCAAAACTCCTGTAAGCTAAAAAGGTTGTCTTCAGACGCCGAAACATAGTTCTACCAGGTTGTCGCCTTTCTGGATATTTATTTAAATACACATTTCTTCAGCTTTCGCTTCATTTCGGCGACAGAGAATAAAACACTCCAACATATCGTATTTTCCATAATTTGAAAAGTGATTAATTTTGAAACACAATTAATTACAAACACTTGACACTGACAATAAATTCTACTTTGACAATTACCTAGGTAATTAAAACAGACAACGAACGTCACTATGGGGAAATTGAAGAGAAATATCAATGCCTACTACCATAAAATCTGAATTTTGTTAATTTTAATTATTTCTCTTGACCGAACATAAACATGTTATACATGGTTGAAGAGCATATTTAAAGGGGAATTTAAAAATGCAGAAATTCAATATGGCGCCCATAAGAAAAACAAAAGTTGACTTCGGCCTCATTGAACATAGTGGGCCTAGATTATTTTATACTTTATTTTCAAATTCACGCCCATTTCTTACCCCCACCCTGAAAATTTCGTTATTGTATCTTTTATAATAAACACGATATAAAGGATTTTATAAAACGCACTTTTTTCTTTTTTTCCCTGTATATCCGTTGCTATTCCGAGTTCAAAGAAGTTGATGACAGATTATTTATAGGCACTTGATTGCGCAACTTTTTCCCCATTTGGTCCACCCTGTAACTCTAACGGTTTCCAATATCCCCATGTACATCATTTTATACTGGTCACACTGTATATACGAAAAAATTACGCATAATTAAGGGTTTCCGTTTTGAAACATTAATAAACCATTTAGTAGTAGTAAACATCTTTATTTCTAAAAAAGGCTATCGACCCATCGGTATTTCTGCCCTTGTTTAATACATGCAGTCTTAATCTAAATAAAAGCAAATATGAAAATTCTCCCATTCTAGGTTAACAATACTATTAAATAAATAAGATTTCAGTGGCAAGAAGAAATTATTTTATTGTCCACTAGTCCGTTGCGTTTGTAAGTGTTCGAGTAGCGTTAATGTAGGGAAACGGAAGCGGGATTGTCTGGTTGGTCTTGTAAGCCAAAGGGGATTCAGTATGGTCCAGTTGTAGGGGTTGTTTGTCAATTTTGTCTGTAGCTGTATGAGTCTTTCCGAGATCTTTGTCATGTTTGTGCGTTCGTATAGTAGTAATACTAATAATAATAATAATACTAATAATAATAAACCATTTATTATGTGAGAAAAAGCATTTTGAAAAAAATCCACATTTTTAGAACCTCCATCCCTCAAGTTCTAGATCTAGATTTCATTTCAGATTTAGCTTTAACATATCACAGCAAACATTTTTTCATATTTAAATTTCACCATTTGAGCCTGGCACGTAATGTCGAAACACCCTGTATATAGTTCGAAAATACTGTCAAGTACCTAAAGAATCCAGCAACTTGTCTACCGACATCAAGTAGTGATATTTATTCCGAAACGATAAGAGCAACTATCGACTCTGGTTTGGCTTTCAGATAAGAAACGCACATAAACGTTGCGAAAGCTAAAGTATTTTATATGTTTTAGTGAGAAGCGATATTTATTCCTTCGCCGAAAATTTTCACATTTCTCGTAAACATATACATATACGTTGCGGCTAACAACGTCACCCGTCAACATAACTTGTCGGAGAACAATGCGGTATTTTTCGCATTTTGTAAAAGTATCTGTTGCAGCGAGCAGCTTTCAAGAACCCGATACTTCTGCATAAGATATGTAAAAAGAATCTGCTCGTCAACGGAGTACAATGCTTTATTAAAATCAATAATGATACCAGATAGTCTCGACGAATGCCCAATGGCGGAATGGACAAACATAATATTTCCCTGTTAAAAAAAAACATACGACAGTGTCGTTGCAACATGCTTTTTCATTACCATTTAGACCCCAAAAACGTTGATTTGAGCAAAAAAATGCACATTTCCTGCCAGTAAACAATGCATTAGATAAAAACAGACTTTCAGGGACATGGACCAAAATGTAATATTTCCTTTCAAGTTATTTATTAAACTATCTATTTTTCAAGTAAGGTTTACAGTATGGATCTCAAATATTTCGGGATTCAAATTTATTTTTTTAGCAGTTACATCCAATTAGAGCCTTTCAACGACTTATTAGATTCAAGCCATTGAACCAAAACGCTCTCATGATTTATAATTTAACATAATTCTTTCTGCTAAATTCCCCGTTTTAAATATTCCCGTTACGCATGCTGGAAAAATATTTTTCCTGAACCGAACTCATAAAGGCATTTTTAATATCGTTTTAAGCAACAAAAAATGTCCGCATTATTCTTCACAGCGCTGCCTTTTTTATCATTATTGATTTTAATAATGTATTGTCTACTTTTATGTCCCTATTATGTTCCATCCTTCGAGCGGGATTATTTTTCCTTAGTTTCAGCAAAGCGTACAATGTTTCATTATCGTTTTACAAAACCTACTACTATGGCCGACATTAATTTATCGGCTGTTGGAGACATGCACCACTGATGTGAATTACATTCATTATTTTGCTAATAATAACAATGATAATAATAAAGCATTTAAAATATTTAAAATTACTTCTTTATTGGTAACTTGTCTGTGGTTAACTAATTTTTATTCATTAAAATGGTTTTAAAATCGGTGTTAAACTTCATCTAGCATTTGATGAAAGCCATTGCTTGAAAGTGATCGCATAAAACTAAAGGATTGACGATTTGACATTAAAAGCAACGAAGAAATCGGAAGAAAAACAAAAATATTTTAGTTAACAGATGCTTAACAACAAACGCCAAAAAATAAAATTCAGGTCGTAAATTGCATTTTTAGTTTCAAACCTTTTTTGAAATGGTTTCATATTAATATTGCAGTAGATTGTAACAACAGAGACTCACCAGACAAAATTAAGAACACGCTAAGAGACGAGGCACTTTATAAAATTTACCTCCCAAGTTTATAAAATATATTTTTTCACTACTATGCTACCATCAAACGATATTTGATTCGCATATTTTTATTTCTTAAATGTGCCTTTTTATGTGGTTCTAGCTGAGCAGGTTTGTGTCTTTTTGCTTAAAATGGCAGGTTTATGAGCAGAATAACAGTATTTTAACAAGAACAAAATGTAAGTCAAGCTCAATACAAATAAAACAAATGTGAATTTAGATGTTTGTTTAAACGTGAGCAAAAGCAAATAGTTAAAGGGAAAGCAAGAGATGATAAAAAACAACAATTTTAGTAGCATTTCAGCAGGAACTCTAAATGTGTTCGTTCCTACAAATGTTGAATCAATTTATAACTTGAAACAATTAATAATTAACAGACATGAAAAATTGTGGAATATAAAAATTTTATCCTGGCGCTCTAAACAAGCTAAACGGCGCTTGGGACGGCCACAAAAAAGATGGCTAGACGATATAAAACACGTAGCAGGAAAAAACTGTTTTCAAAGGGCACAAGACAGAAAAACATGGAAAAAATTGGGAGAGGCCAATGTTCAAGAGTGGATATCTTAAAGGCTGACGAAGAAGACATGAAAACAATCGGGAAGCTCACAGAAATACCGGATACAGACTTTCAGGACCCAAGTCTGAATAATATTTTCCCAATGCGCAGCAAAACAAGTGAAAAAATACTCACAAAATTCATTTGAATAACCTATTAACGTCTTAGTTTACTTATCGTATGATGAAGAATTATTAGTTTCGATTGTGTTTGTTTAGTATAAAGTAGTGTACTTTATGTCATTCGATTTATTAAGAATCGTAAATTTCGACAAACAGTTAGCTCTTTCTGAAACAATACCAACAAAATGTCTTTTTGTCTATAAAGTTGCAGGGACTGAATAAAATATTCATTGTAAGCACCAAAACAGTATTTGCATTAGTGTCGGATGGTTGCATCTGCAGCTCAATGTTAATCCTAAAGAAAACTGGCCTAAGTCATCAAGTTATGCCTGCATCTGTCTAAACTTTCAAAAACTTCGTTATCTATTACTGAGAAAGTACCGATCACTATTAGATTAAATCCTAGGCAAACATCAAAGAAAGTTGGCTCAAACCTAGCTGCATCAAGTTCCGGGATGATAAGATAAAGTTTCAAATAGAAAAGAAAGCTCTTAAAAGAATTTCACCCCGACATCATTTAGTACTTTGCCCGAATTCGGTGGATTTATGGAGATTAAGAATTGAATAAAGCTTCCGTTGTTTACTCAATGAAACGCAGCTCTTGTCCAAATTCAAATAGGATGTTTTTTTTATAGCAATTCACGCTTGTATTTAAAAACTAGTGTGTTATTGATTGAAGTTCAGTTTCAGTTCATAATGTGATGTTATCAAGAGCCACAGTTTCAGAAAATCTATTATGCAGGATATTTATTTTTTATTAATCAACTGCTTATACAGGGCTCATTTTTGCGTCAGAAATTCGCAACTTTCATATTAACAAGCCCGAAGAAACATCACTTCCAGATGAATTTCCTTCAACCATAGAACAATCTTTCACCGAGCCATAATTCATTTTAGCTGCATCGGAAAGTTGCCTGTTTTATCAAAAACTTCCATTAACGCTACACGTACATAGTTCAGCTGCTTGAGCACTTCTAATCACCATAGCCTAATGTTTAATACATTTCTCGTTGGTTTAAAGTTGAGCATTTTCTTAGATCAAATATTGAACAATTAGGATTGATCAATAAAATTGGTCCTTTGGGAACTGTGCCATTAAGTGTATTGACAAAATTATGTTCATCTATCACTCAGACGGCAAACAACGGTATTTTAACGTCTAGCCTGAATGGCCATTATAAACTTCATCGATTGGGAGGTCGTTGCCAGGCACTGACATGAAAAATATATGTTTGTAAAATAGATTCTATGGGATAACAGATAGGAAAATATAGGCCCCATTTAAAAAGATTTTTCCTTTTGAGAACAAGTCCTCGAAGAATATTTAGTGGCATTTACGTATCGAAGATATGTGTATGAGAACTGGTTTCACGTTGATCTCGGCTTCGATCTTTGCGTATAATAAGACGGACGAACAACGACTCGGACACATATTCGTATGTCATACCAACCGGGTACGACTATTTGTGATATTGTTATCCGGTATTTTATGACCCATTGCCATACCAGTGCTGTACACAATATATTAGCCGACGATCAGCTTGCAATTAAATATCTGCACTATTTAATTAGGTATTTCGAACAACAGTTATTCTACCACATAGCCCCAAGAGCACTTCACGCAAGGATGTTAGTACCAGCACAACCATATTTTCCGGGTAACAATAATAAAATATGAACTTTGCCAAATAATTTACTGCAGTATACTGTACTAGTACTATAGTCTTCCTAAAACAATGTAATTTTAGAACATGTTTGGAAGACTTGAACACATTTCCATCTATAAAATATAAAAAGAAAAAATTTCAATACTAAACAGAAAACCTTTATTCATGCAACAAATATACGTAAGAACTTCCAAGATAACATTATTTTTAACAACTGTTGAAAATGTATTTGTGGTATGTAGAAGAAAAGATATCTTAAAGATTCAATTGAAGTTCGCTTGAATTCGATGAATGCTTCAATAATGAAACCAAAATTAGTCAGCCTACAGCGCCCATTGATGACCAAAATGTTATCGATGATATACAGCGGATAAAAAAATTTACAAACAAATTGAACTGGGCAGTTAAAAGAATCAGAATATACTTCTAGAATAAGACCTAAGTAAATCCTTAATTTTCAGGCCGAGTTGAGATCTACGCTGTGGATTTAATGGTTCCTAAAGATTATATCGGCAATAAAAGAGGCAGAGTCCATTGTAAAAAGTAAAAGAGGAGTCAGGCATCAGTACATTTACTCATTACATTTTAAAAGAGCTCTTGAGTCTGTCAATCTCTGTATTAAAATTAATGACCACACCAGCTAAGGTGGCATAAAGCCAAGAAAATCTGCAAGAGTTTTTAGATCAGGTTACGGAAACAAGTCACGATTACGGTCTTAATTTTAATGTAAAGAAAACCAAGTGCACGGTAATTAACAAAGATTTATACTGCATTCGAAAATTAAAAAGAATCTGGGGAATTTCAATTCTATAGAAGGCTTCTGGTTTGGTTTGTTTGTTTGCACATTTCAATAAAACAACTCATTCTGCCAATATTGTCAAATTCTAGAGAATTAATTCAATAGATTGAATTAATTCTAATGTTAATTTTTTGAGACAGCCTTCGTTCGACTTTAATGCAAAATTTCAAATACTTCAAGATACTTAATTTGAACTTAAAGTAACGCGAAAATATATACACGAAATTGTATAAAAATAGATATCCACACAAATGGCAGAATCCCAGAAACATGGAAAAACGGCTTAATAATCCCTATACCCAAAAATGGACTGGACAATACACAACCGAGCAACTACAGACCAATTACACTACTTCCAGTACTAAACAAAATTTTTGAATACATAATAAAGCAGCGGCTTGAAAAAGTGATTGGAAAATATATACCTACCTACCAATTTGGTTTCAAACAACATCACTCGACTGTTCATCCGCTCTTTATTTTGGCCAACAATATACAAACTACCCACCTAACTGACAGAAAGACAGCTTGCCTGTTTATGGACATTAACAAGGCTTTTGATAGTGTCTGGCATGGAGGCTTACTATACAAACTATACAAACTACACACACCAACATATCTACTACACACCATAAAGAACTTACTAGAAAACAGACAACTACAAGTACGAATTGACAAAACACTGTCATTTTCTTTTTCCCCTGAACAAGGGCTCCCTCAAGGATCCCCGCTCTCACCGTTTCTCTACAATATATACTGCCATGACATATACAATTACAACTTACCAGACAAAAATCAAATCGACAGATCGGCATACATATTACAATACGCAGACGACACGGCACTTATTGCACATGACAAAACTACTGAGAGAGCAGCTCAAAGACTCCAACCACTAACAAACAACACAATGACATGGTTTTATAAATGGAGACTAACACCAAACCCTTTCAAAAACCAACTGCTCACAAACCACAGACTCAACCCTGACTCCCCTACAATAACTGCAGACAACCAAAAAACGACGGAAAATAACTTGGAATCACAATTGACCACAAACTTAAATTCACTAAACACATACGAAACATCAGGGCAGAAACAATAAAGAGAACAAAACACTTCCGATCATTAACCTACAAAGACAGAGGAATTAGCACAAACACCGCCACCAAAATATATAAAGCTATTTGTAGACCCTTGCTAGACTATGGACATATACTCATGACCAACGGAACAGAAAGGACAAAACGATATATACAAACAACATAACAAATTGCACTAAGACTAATAACACGAATAAGACACCCCCAAAACCCACTACACAACCCCCCCCCCCCCCCCCCCCAACTACTATACGAACGCACAAACGACAAAGATTTCGGAAAGACTCATACATCTACAGACAAAATGGACAAACAACCCCTACAACTGGACCATACTGAATCCCCTTTGTCTCACAAGACCAACCAGACAATCCCGCTTCCGTTTCCCTACATCAACGCTACTCGAACACAAACGCAACTGACTACTGGACAATAAAATAATTTTTTCTTCTCATTAGAATTGGAAAGTTTATTTAATAATATTGTTAACCTAGAATAAGAGAATTTTCATATTTGTTTTTTATTTAGATTAAGACTACATGTATTAAACAAGGGCAGAAAGACCGATAGGTCGATAGCCTTTTTTAGAAATAAAGATGTTTACTACTAGATATCCAGTCGTTCAAGCGAAAATACACTTTCAAAACTAAAAAAAGTTAGATCCACTCTGAGCCGACGTCAAAATCACTTTGTGAATAAGCTTGCTGATATAACTCTTAAAATATCAACTATTTTGCATTCTGATTTGAGCATTCCTTATTCTCAAAAATTCTTGAAATCGAGAAGACCAAATACTTAAATCAACAAAAATGCAATTATTTGTCTATTTAAGAATAGTTTAAATTAAAGATCTAAAAAAAACTTAAAAAAATAGCTATAGTCGTCCGATTGTCAAAGAATCCCTAATGCTGAATGCACACTAGATCCTTCGGAATTTAAACAGTGCATTATTTTCTTTAAAATTCGACAAAATCAAATATCAATTTTTCGTGTTTCGTAAAAGTGAAATATTAAAACTAGCGTTACATAAAGCGAACTCTGAACATATTACTTACTACCATTCACGAAAAACTAACCAATTTCTTTTCCGATTGCTGAAAAATTTATCATTAACAACCAAGAAAGTCAAATTCGTAAAAATGTCTAATAATTCGCATTCCTTGAAAAATCAATCTTCTTTGTTTGATTTGTGATTTGAAAGTTCTTTGTAACATGAAACAGCAATTTCGTAAAAAGCAACATTCACAATTCTAGTCGATCTGTTAAAAAAAATTGTGAACATTCAAGTCTTAAAATTTAATTTACTAAAGCAAACGACAAATTCTACTGAGTAGTTTTCATAACTTCCCAACGCTACGAGAACATCATATTTCACGGAAATTAAATTGTTATAATAACAACTAGGCGAGTTTTGAAAGATGTATTTTTTATTATTAGCTAGACGTATTTTCGCAAATCTGATCTGATTCTCTTTCAAAATTTGCATCAATAGTTTTCGCTTATTTAATTGTAACTTTATAGATGGACTCCAAAACATTGGCTTATATGTAACATTTTTGTCAGATCCACAAAAGACGAATCACATTTTTTTGCCGCTATGCGTCTCTATTAATCAGAGCCTTTATTTGTTCATTACTTAAAGCCGCTGGTGTTTTACGTAAAATGGGACGTTATGAAACGACTTTTCTCCTAAAGTTCTATCCTGGATCCGTATTAAATTTCTCACGGCAGGGCTCTTTTATTTTCCCGGTAAAATAATATCGCCATTATGTCCAGGAACAGTTTCTTGGATGCGGAAAATGTGCCTGCTTTTACTCATTATCCCTAACTATATATTGTTCAAATAAATGTTCGTAGCATCCTCGAGATACGGTGAAAGATGTTAGTACATAGTTTGGACAACCATGTTTTTACATTGTGTTCCTTTCTGTCTTTATACTTTTGCTTCTCCAGAAAAAGTTAACAAGGTTTGTACCTTTAGTATTTTTAATGCAAAAATAACAAAATCTTAGATATTTGAGAAATTTCGTCAAGTGTAAATTAAATATACGTGCATTCTCTCTCGGTTTTATCAATTCCCACACAAAATGTGATCACAGACACTTTATTATCATTGGATAAACCGTAATCAAAGTTGATTGGTCCGTGAATTAATTGGGCCGGTATCAAACCACTATAAGCTTCACGATTGGACAACAAATATTAATTCATTGGCTTGACGCAATCTACCATGACTAATCACCGAAAGTACCAATTTTCGGATTTACCATAAAAAATAATGGAACCATTAAAACGACGGCATTTACACACTAAATAGTTGTAAAAACGTTCGGTTTAGTTAATAAACACTTAAAGGGTGTTACAAATGCATAAATTCCTCCGCGTTTTACGAGAGAATTTTGTATTTATGTAGGAAATGATTTACGTTATTACGCATAGATTTATTTGCATAAAGATTATTTAGTATTTTTTAAATCCTTGCTGGATCCTTATATGGTCAAACTATTCCAATTGAGCCCATAAAAGACCATGGGATAGGTGTGGAAAAAATAGTTTTACTAAGTACAACAGATGTCGTAATACGTCGTGCGTAATTATGAACGGCAAGAAATCTATAAATATGTCACATCAAATCAGTACAATTTGTGGGTCGAATATTTAGTTAACATTCACCACGTAATATATTGTTAATCCAAAAATAAATCATCGATTGTATGCTATGGTGGGATGGGCATTTTCTGAGCAAGGACGGTTTAATGATATTTCGGTTACTATTCATATGCGAATAAAGGAAAGACAGAAAAAGATCTGGATATTGCCTAACATTTTATTAGCTAAATGATTCATTAATTCAACTGAATCTACAGGACGCATTTGGACACAGCTGGAAGAAATGATTGAATAAAAGTATGATTTTATTAAAACTATTCTTATTGGGTATAACCAAATCATCATAAAAAAATCCTCAACGTATCCGCAATTTTTAAAATAGTTCCGGAATTTTCAGACTCCAATTCTTTACACAAGGTATTTTTAGATTCCCTAAGCAAAATTCTTTAATGTTTTAATTTAAAGACTATTTTATTTATCTAATATAACAAGTTCTATATGGATATTCATGAACTTTAACAACGTGCACTTTGTTATTTTAAATTAAAACAGTATTCATTTAAACATGGTTCTAGATTTGAAATCCTTAGACCTATTTGATGCTCTTGATTATCAACTATTTGTTGGGTTTGTCTAATAAAAGTATTAAGAAAACGACACTTTTGGCCTAAATGTTTCATTTGATGATGCATTGTATATTAATGATTCATTTCCAAGAAAAATTATGGGATTTCCTTAACGTAGAAAAAATTACGGAACCAATCTGAAAAGTTAAATATCCGTATTCGCGTTGGCCTGTTTGGCAGTATAATAATTTCTTGGCTTTATTTATTGTTGTTAAAATTATTAAACTAGGGTAAATTTTCAACTGTATCAATTTACCTGTTCGTTGCGTTTATGTTTCCCTCATTTTACCTAGAAATAGAAGAAAATGCGTTAACACATAATCAAATATAAAATAAACATATTATCAAAATACAGAAACAAAAACCAATAGAAAGGTCGTTGAAAACCATATTTGTTTTGAAAAGTAAAAGTAAGTTTCTAGATATAAAAAGTGCCTGGTAAGGCAATGTATGACCTTACCAGCTGCTGTTTGTATTAGAAGTCATTTGAACACATAATTGAACAACATATTCCGAAAACACTTAGTTAACCACATTAGTTCACAATACATATTTGGTGAAAAATATATTGCAGTTTCACCAGTATTTACGTCTCTGTGTACTGATGCACTTTGTTTCCCTTAACGATTTTTCAGAAAGTTTTTATGTTGCCCGCAAAATAGCGTAATTGGGTTTAAAAATGTGGCTTGTACGAATTTTACTGCACAATACAATAATAGTAATTTACTCCACAATAATCTCTAATTTTTGTACGAGTTTGAATGTGGAATTCAAATAAAATAATACATTTTATTGAAACAAACTTATTACTTATGATTTTCCGTCAACTTTAAATCTTGCAAACTTATTTTGAATGAGCTATTCAAAAATCTTTAATTAATATTCTGTAAATGGAATCAATTCGGATATTTAGTATACAAGTTTACAAAACAAAAGTGCAACCATTACGCTTCTTAAACTAAGTCTGAGATTTTCTTAGTGCTAGCAAGAACCAATGTAGCAAGCAAGAATGTTTAAGCGGAACCATTAAGAATAACCACATAGAAAACCTTTCCTCATTTGTATGTAAAATATCGAAAATAATCCAAGCCAAGGAAACGATTTTGAACAATACGTCTACTTTGCTTCTTCTGATATTGAAAAGGGCAAATTTGGTTAAAATAGTGGCATGGAGGTCTTCTGAAAATTGCTTTAATTAAAATTACCCAAAATCTTAAGATTAACATAAACATTCCATGAATGGCGGCTCCTACAGCGAATAGCAAATCCTTTATAGTGTTGTGTGACTACTCTTGCAATGTTCATGAACTATTTTCCGTTTAAAAGTTATTACTATGTTTATTAACTTTAGGTCTCTGAGGTGTTAGTGTGAATGCTATTTAGATGACTGAAAAGTAGCTATAAATAAAAGTATGTTCTTGTCTGTAACGCCAATCGAACTGATTAATTCACCGACGTTCCAAAACCAATTCAAATAAATGTGGATTGTCTACTTTGCTTTATAAATGCTCTTTATTGGCGCCTATTCGTAGCATTATCATATGCCTCTACTGAAGCAGTACCAATAAAGCGATTTGATCTGTTCAATGAACAAACACGAATCGCAAATTACTACCGAACAAAAGATGCGAAATTTATTCGCTTCCCTTCAACCGTACGAAAATTAACTCCGAACTCCCGAAAGTGCGCTATGACCCATCCCTCCCGAAATTTCAGACGTCGTCAGCGGAATATTACAGGAACTGCTGAATGTCCGCCTTCGCCCAACTTGTATTAGACAAAAGGACAAATAGACTGCCGCTTGGGAATTTCATTTAGTTATTATATTTGCCGAATCAATATTCGGTTAGCCGACGTGTATACACATACCTCTCGATCTCTGATGTTCTCTATACATTTCACATAACTTCAGGTTTTCAGGGTGCTCAGTTTTCTCCCTAAGAGTTTGGGGGAAGTTTTCAACTACTCCAAAAGGAATTCGCCTAAATATTGGCTTGCAGAACGGGGGGCTCGATTCAATGATGGGTATCTTTAAGAAGGGTCTGAAGCACAGCCAAACTACAAGGGGATTACCCCATTCAACATTCACTCAGTAGAATTAAATACTAAAGCTATCGACTTGAACGACAATTAATGATATTAATGCCTTTTTTAAAAGAACCGTTCATTCTTTTCCATGTGTTTCTTCTAACTATACATGATGTTAAATAAATTATAATATGTTGAACATCGCAACCAATGATGAATCTTCGATTACATGTACGATGTAGCTGTCTTTGTACAGAGAAAAATAACTGCATGTGCACGTACACGGCCTGCCAAAATCGTCTGGACACCGTCCTTTTACCGATAATTTTCATGCTCTTTGATAAATTTATCATCGACACATATTAGCCCACGGCTCAAGCAACAGCTTTAATAACTTCGAGCATTTCTTACACAAAAGACATATGGTCAAAGGCACGCCAACCAAGACGGACAATCGCATCAGCACAAAAGTTTAAAGCCAAAAAGTTTCGAACAAAACGAGAGTCAAGATGTACGATATGGCGGCTCGTCTTCTTGTTCCAATAATACACGGGACCTTTATAAACTTTTTACAAATTGACATGACACTCCAAGAAGAGCCACACAATAAGAATGGGAAACAAATATGAGTAGATTGGGGGCTGTGTTGCCAGATGCCGGATACATTTTTAATAACTAATTTCATGCGCCATAACTCTTCAGTAGTTACTCTTGGTATGGGCATAAAATTCTTCATATTAATAGAGGGCCCCAGGAAGAATTCAGGTTCACAGAAGAAACACAAGTTTACTGATAAAATTTGACATGTGTAAGCAGAGATCGAATTTGAAGATTAAATTGGGTTAATTCGGTGTTTACGAAATACCCTAAAACAATGAAAATGCTTTGTTCAGAGGCAGATTAACTATAATCGTTTAATTCACATTGCAAATGAGCAGCTAGGAGCACTAACCATTAGCAAAAATCTAAATGAAAAGCGATGTGAAAAATGGTCTTTTAATGGATAACTTCTCTAGAAAAATATGTTGCTTACAAATAACTGTGTATGCGCCAAGGAGATTCATTAACCCTTTTACTTCAAAATAAAAACAAGTAACCTTTCATTAGACAGTGTAAAATTCAATTAATTTTCATAATATGAACTTCGGCCATCCAACAATTTAATTTCTGTCCTTACAACTTCTTCGTTTGTCATTTTAGCGTATCAATATTAATACAAGCACATTATAATAAAGCTATTGTATATTTAAAATTTTGCATAATAAATTTTGGTTAAATCAGACAGACTAAACGATTCTATATGTCTACATCAAAGAGATCAAACAACACTAAATGTGAGAAATTAACGAGGAAACATCAAGTGGTGTGTTCGTGTTTTTTAATTCGCACAGAAAGAATTAGGCGGCAATTTAAATCTTTTGCGCCAGCAAAGATTCATTACAATCGAAAACAGAAGCCAAATCACGGATGTTCTAGTTCATGTAGGACAATTAAATTTAAATTGATCAAAAACCCGAAGCAAATCGTGCAGAAGACAAAGCAGTCCTGATCTGACAAGAGCAAAATCGACAATAAAATGCTAATAACGATTAAAATGGAGCCCAATACAAAATTACTTAACAAACATTCAACAAAATTACATATAAGCTTATATATGTGGATATAAAACAAGACAATTCTAAACTGTAGAAGGTTAAAGTGGAATAAGGTCAGAACTGACTATTGACATCAAGCAAAGAATTGAATAACCGCGTGTGATTAGAAACAAAATGCGAGAATCAGACTTTACTTAAGACTTTATATTCGCAACTAAATAGCAACGAAGTAGCAAACAGAAAATTCTAAAGAAAAACGTGTTGGTCTAGCTTTGAATTCGTTAAGAACGCTTGCAGCTTGTAGTTTACCTTTAACACTTTGTTTAAGGTCAACATAACATTTTAAATAAAACATAATCATTTTAAGATATGCGCTATTTAAAAAATATTAGTAGAAAATTGCATTTTGCTCATGTATGAAATTAAGTGGGTTAAACAACAGGATCTTTTTCCACTCTAACAGCTCGTACCGATCGTCCATTCAATTCGTCATACATTTACAAGACAAATGAAATAATCGCCATTTTTAAACGCCCACATTAAAACATTGTAACCGAATAGTTCTTTTACAGATGAAGAACTAAGTTTCGAAATATTTATTCGGCAACAATAGGCAACAGTGTGGTAACAACAGGCTCCGCCAAGCTCTTCGGACAATAATATATCATCGTTACTCTTTTGTTGGCTTCAAATGGTATTGATGATTTTATTAACTGTAAATGAATTCATTTCTTTTCCGTCTTCTTTTAATTCGCTGCCATTCTTCTTCGTCTGTACGTTGTTGCTTGAATTCCACTTGTTTCAGTTAGAGGGCGAATTTATGATCGTAATTTGTTTCTTTTTCGCTATTTTTCTGAACATTTTGGCAAGGCTCTTATTGTCTGTTGATCTCCAAAAATTCCATCTCCTAGTCAACGAGCACGAATTTCGAGCTACATTAACATTACGGAAAATGAGTATTGTAATGGTCATCTTCCAATAACTATCAAATGACTGTACATAAGTTTTCAACAGACAATAACTGCTCAAACATTAAAACCTGACTGACAGCAGATTTATAATTGGCTCATGCACAATTTAAAACGCCACAAAGCACAAGTACTGGACATTTCTTCATCCTCTAACTATTATCTAGCGCACTGGTAGAATCCTAACGGTTTTTCCATCATTTCATATTAGAAGCGCAATATGATCAGTAATTAGGTATTGATTGGCAACAGGTAAAAGTCCATACAGCGAATGTGAAGGACCATTAACACATTTGCTCCGAAAACACAATATATCCCCATAAAACTATTATTGGAAACAATAAATCTGCAGCGGAAAAACCAGAATCACATCAAATCCACCAGCAATTTACTGGTGAACGGATGGAACAGCTATGAAATGTTTATGTGTCGAATTATCTACCAATAAAGTGATGGGAAATGAAAATGGTTGAGGATATAATACCAAAATATATAAAGTGTTTTACAAACGTTTATGTACCATTGCTTTAAATTCGATAGTCAACAACTCACAAAAGCAACGGTTTATTAGCGATTTTCAACATATAAATCGATACATGCCAAATATCGTTCCTTAGTGAAATCAAGTATAAATCCACACTAAATATAGACATCTTCTTTGTTTAATTGTCTAGAATATTAATTAGAGTACCTACTCAATACCATCCCCTTTCTGCACCAGATAAATCCACCAAATACAGTACATGCAGCTGCCTCGCACCAAAAGTTCAAATACATCTCGAGCAGCTTACGAAATATCAAATTAATAGGAGCTTAAATTAATCGCTGAAATAACATTGAAATTTCCTATCATTTCAAAACGCTGCTCAGACTGCTCTAATTAATTTGAGACTTGGAGAGAATGATTCGCAAAGTCACCGGAAATTATCAGCAACATACTTGGCCTGTGCAAACGCAACTAATTAATCGACATTTTTGCATTTCACTTTCTAGTTTCCGTTACACCCATGCGAAAACATTTGAGCAATGAAAGGGTTAGGGAAGGAATATTACAATATCTACCACGCTAAGCTTCTAGAGGGTGTAACAAGTCAAGTGGCGTGTCTCAGAATAATATTAACTTAATTACTAATAAATTGCTGAATAGAAAGAGTTGTCATTGATGTATACAGTAAATAACATGACAATTGACACAAAAGCAGAGAATTAAAATAAGTTGAAGCTTTCTAATTCATTTTGAACAAAATTGGTTTATGCATGAAACGGTGTGAAAATGAAACCAAATAAAGTTAGCTTTGAAAATTGCTTGATCAAAGAAACTGTTATTTGGGCAATTTAATTTTAATCTTTTGATCTTTCGCCGATAAGTATAAATATTTTAATTCTCTAGATAATTCATTTGCCATTAAATTGATCGTCTAACTATTAAAACCGAGGTTGCTCTTGAGGAAAATCAACTAAATTTCTAATTTACATTCTTTCGAATAGAAAAATAATCTTGCATCTATATAAATTTCGGAAGGGGAAAAAGCATTATTTATATTTCGCTATGAAAAATGCAAGTTAAATCCTGCAATCGACAAAAAAATAAAATAAATATTAAAACACTCGCGAGTTAACAAAATAACCAGGATTAAATAAGAATTATTTGTGTGTTTTAGTTTCTGTTGGCGAATGGGCCGTACCCTTATAGCATAATACCCATGCAACCCAAAACAGATTTCCATAATAGTGTAGATCCTCTAAAGAACAACTCGTATTATTCAAGCCTACGCCCCTGATCCATTATGCCCTGTGCTTGGAACAGGACCATCTGAAGTACAGGCTCGAAACGATAAGATAATAACATTTATTTTATTCAATTAGGCAGTGACTGTTACTTTTCACACGGATGAGACCAACGAAGTCTAAGCCCTAGGATTACTATGCTTACCGAAATGCTCAATGACAATAAATCTGTGGGCGATAATAATACTCTATGAAGAAAATTATCAATGGAAAACTATTCGATATTTTAATCGATGAATAAGATCAATATGCAAAGAACGTATAATGACTCGTTTACGGTCAGTGATATTCATTTTAATTAGGGAGAAGATTTATTGATGGATGTTTTCTTAATTTCGAACCCACGGGCCCGATAATTGTTTATATCAATGGACATCTATTGAATACAGTCGTTTTTTCTTTATTAGGTAATATCCAAAATGTGTAAAAAGCAGTTGGAAAACACACCGATGGAAACTTTTTTATGAGAGGTCAGATTCGATACCTTTCAAGAAAAATCATCAGAATTTGTTGAGTCAATTGATAAGTGAAATTAATATGCTGAGGCTCTTCACAATAAAATGTATTTTAGTTTCTTTACAATGTTTTTTTATTTCCCTATTAGACCACATTTTCGTCATTTCATTCGACAATTGGAATTTGATTGAATGTAACAAGCTTAAACTTGTTTTTGTCAACTTTATTCAACTAAAACCTAATAAAATATTTTCCATATGCATAAAAATGAGTGCGTTACTAAGGGCTGCGTGCCGAAAATGCCGTGCTGGCTCAACATGAACATTATTTTACTTAAATTAGTCTCGCTTAAACTTCAGTTTAATTCGTACATTAATTGCCACTTATGCTAAGCCTTAGCTTGATTAAAAATTAAGTTTAAAAGCCGCTAATTAGAACACTGTTAAATCTGAATCTATTGAATCAAACCGAGCATCATCTATCAACTTTCTCGAATAAGGCTACACGAACTTATTTCCATAATCAAGCCCTGCCAACATAGATTAGAATTATCCGACGAATGGTAACAACTCTCGATTTCAGAGTTCGATGTCGGGCATGAAATTCGAGTCGAAAACCCTCCCCCTTTTAATAACTATTTGCGAACTCGATAAAGCTTTAACACGTTTTTATCATCGGCCGTATTGGTTTTGGAGCGGGCGATAAATTAAATATGGCGCCCGCCAGTTATGAACTGCCAACTTTCGAAAAGTTAAAAGTTGAAACAACACGAAAGGCCGCTGCGGAACAGGAGCCCTGACCGGAATATAAATTTAATGTTTTCTGTTTGACCACTTCGACTTTAGAAATCGAACAACAGAATTGCTAGGGTAAACACACACGAGGTTCGACCTTTCGAAATATAATTTAATTTAAATAAAACGAAGTAAAAAAATTGGAAATGAAACAACCAACTTGAAGCAAGGCGGATTAACGACAGAAAGTGAAAATCCTACTATTTTCAGTTTGGAGAAATCTTGGGATAAAATGCTTTTCTACGTTAATTTGGGTGTTGATTCTTTTATAAGCCACATTTATTCTTAACTTTATTTGACGTTTGTTTGTATGTGAAATTAAATTACCATGGAGCAATCGAGGTGGGTTTACGGCTCAACTTTTCAACAAAAACAAACTGAGAAAGCAAAGTATAGAGGAAGAGAAGGAAATGATTTCTATCAATATTTCGACTCTGTTGCACAAGAATGTTCTTGATGGACAAACACCCCGTTTGATGTCGATGTTTATTCCCTCACTTTGAAACTTTTTAATGCTACATATACAGAACATTGAGCTTGCAATTAAGAAAGTGATATTTGAAATCAGTGAGTTTTGACGCCGTTCTGGAAAGGAATTTCTTCCTGAGGTTTTGCAAACACAAGTGACCTGCATCCTCAGAGATGTTCGACTCGAAGATTTATTCTGCACTGATGGTGAGGTTACAAAACGATCTAAACGAAACTGCATTAGGACTTATACATTTATTATTTTAGACTCGGTTATCGTTACAAGATTAATATGGAAATGTTCACTTTGTCAAAAGAGATGGACTTTCGCGGCTTTCCAAGTAATGGTAGCGAAAGTCTAACTCTTTTGTATATAGAAAAGTTCTAAATAGTTGAACCGACTTCATGTTTTCAAAACCTTTTTCTTGGTTATTTTGCCTCAAATGCCTCAATAAAGAGTGATCTTATTTCACAATAAAGTACGAATTCTTTATCAAAAGGTAATCAAGAGCTATCACCTACAGGGTTCCCTACGACACACTTAGGCTCAAACTAAAGAAAAGACAAGTAACTGACGTTTCGATAGCAAATCTGCTATCGTTCTCAAAAGCTTCGTATAGATATAATAAAAAATAATATATTAATGAAATGTTTAAGAAGGCTAAATGAATACAAATGGGCAAAAAATCGCGAGTTTTCGTTTCTTACAAAATTGTGAATTTTTTCTGTTTAAAAAAAATTATGTCTGAGGCAAAAAACCCAAAAAAGGTTTTGAAATTAATCTTTTGATATATTCAAATTTCCTATATTAATTTCGTCACAATTCCCGACTCTAAAATATTACATAATAAATACACAAATCGTTTTGGCGATATTTTTCGAATTCACATTAAAATAATTCCAGTCGACTTCTTCGCGTTTGTATTTTATTTGAATGAGAAGCTTATGGCCAGAGTAAAAGTCCAAATTGCCTTATAGTGGACTAATAAAGACGTTACGTAATAAATAGTTAGGATACGGGTATTTAAACTCAACTATATTGACGTTCAACAGCTTTATAAACCAAGTTTCCAAGCTGTTGTTTCCAAAATGTTGTTCAAGCATTTTTTTCTCCGGGCTGTCACTTGTTGGTTACATTTATGCTTGTGATTTTTACTTTTGCATTTTTTCAGTTTTAATTAAAACTGCAATTACGTTTTTGGGTTTATTCACTCTACAATGTATCTGAATATTGAAAATTTTCAATTATTCGATAAATTTGTTTTCGTAGATAAACACAAACCAAGTTGGCATTAAAATCGATGAATCGGAATGTAATAAAACAAAATCGTAAAGAACGAAAATCTTGTTAAAATATTGGGAAATAGCAGCAGCTAATGATGGCTCGAAAATAACGGCGCATAAAATTCGAGAATATGGATTCAGGAGTTTTCACCCATTATCCGCACATCATGTTGCTTTTATTATTGTTCCATGAAACAAGCTTAATCAGTAAACGAAGAGCCTTCAGTTATTTTCCATAATTCACTAGGCTACTACTGACCCACATTAACCTTCATAATGCATCATATCATAAAGTTTTACTTTATTTTATAGCCATATTATTCTACTTCGTTACTAGTAACGAGTTTTCTCCATCAACAAAAAAGAGTACGTTGTGCAGCGCAGCTCGTAAACCGAAATGCCGTCCGCGGTTATGAATATGAAATGGAGGAACGAGAAACATGTATGGCAGATAAAGCGAAAAACATAAATAAGGTAGTCGTCAGTTTCAGAAGGAAATCAATAGATATGAATCTAGTTCAGTTGGAAATGTTCCGTCGTTCAGTCTAACAAGTGCCATAAACAAACTTTTCAGCAAACAATCAGGCTCCTAAGTGCATTAATAGAACGGGTCCAACTTTACGACCTTTTGTGAATCGAATCGAAAATAACTTTCCATAGTGGATAAAACAATGGAGGCGATTTTTCTTTTGTCCCTCGACTGGCGCTATAAAGAAAAATTAAAGAATGGAATCGCCATTAAATTAAATTAGATTATTATACCGGGAATGACTTCGGGCATTATTATGTTTTAGGGAGTCGGCAATTTTGGAGTTTCCTTTTTGTTTGAATCGTAAATAGCGTTAATTATCCGTGACGTAATGCTATTGGAATAATCATAAAAACTCCGGGAAATTCCCGCTCGCTGAAAGCACATAAAGACGGCATTAGCTTCCCACTAAGACGATATTTCGAACTAATCAGATTAATATCGGAAATCTGTACCGGAGTCGACCATTTAATTGGATTATTTCATCATTTTCCAATATGTATTTATGACTAGAAAAATTAAAAATATATTTCGTCTTTTCATATCTTTTTTTTTGGTGTTGCTCCGAAAAGCAAAGCACGGTACAACTGAAACTATTTGATATTACTAATTTCTTCAAAGTTACTAGAGAGATATAGACCACATATTGCAGCTCTGCCACTAATAGCGCCGCCGTTAAAGTGACATCTGCATATGCGTATTTGATTTTTAGTAGGGCGTGCCACTAATAATGTTTGGGTCTACCGTTATTTGTGCACTTTTTGCGCTGGGCACAATTTGATTCTTATTTTTGACACCTTCGTGCATTCACACCTATGAGTAGTCCCATAATCCTTGAATTAAGCTCTTTCAAAATAAAATATATTCAAGATACACATTTAAATCATTCATTTAACACCAGCAAAGAAATACTAGGTGGGTAAACAGTAAAATATTTTATGGTTTACAAATTAAAATTAAATCACAACAGCAACTTATTTTGCCGGTTCCCATAACGCTGCTATGAAAGGAAAATAATAGGTACCTGGTATTAATTCAGTTACAACAATTATTAGTGAACGAGCCTAAACATGTTCTTCCATATCTCGCTAGTATAAAAGCTTTAATCTATATTTTGATGGTTCCAAAGATTATAACGGTTTGGTTTAAGTCATTCCATAATTAATTTCGCAGATGCAACAAAAACCAATTGCGGTTCTTGCAATGATTAGCAGAAAAACGGCCCCTATTAAATATTGTCTCGTTCAATAACGCTTAGTGAAAATATCCACTAGTTTCGCAGTCGCAATCGCTAGCAAATTAGTTTTTCTTCACACAATTGAAATTTTTGCACTACGGATAAAATTGTAAATCAAATTGTTGATTTATTCTCAGGTTTCGTTGCCAAAAGCCATTTAAGTTTCGAATTGGTGGAAACAAAAGTCGCTTATTCCAAATTTCCAGAATACTTTCAACTGAAATAGTTTCTCTGCTAATGAATATCACGGAAATTTAACAAAAACTCACAATAATTTAAAGAAACTTTCATCAACAATTGGCATAATCGGCAACTACTTCCGAACAAGTTAAAATATTCAGCATTTGAAACATAAAATAGAATGACAATTAATTATATCAATTTTGGCAGTAAAGTTCTTAATTCAAATTAATGGAGAATTTCGAATCTGGTTTCATTTGGCGATTTAGTTGAAGAAAAATCGCTGGTTTGGCATTTTAATTGTACATCCACAAATGATTTCACTAAAGCATTAAATTTTATATTAGAAGATCATGTTTTCTGTATATTAGTGAATCTTGTTATAGTTCTTTTCTGGATATTACTTTAAAAATTGGATACATTTGCACAAAGGTATGTCAGTATTTCACTACACACTTTTCCCCGATTTATTGGCCAATAAAATGGGCGAGTTATTGAAGGTTTTGATCTTGGGCGTCATCGACTTTACACTTGGACGTTGTTCTCACAATAAATTGGTGCAATTTCAGGAAAATCAACATAAATTTCAATACTTTAGTTCTTTGCTTACGGCATTACAAAAGTTTAAAAACGTGTATTTCTGATAAATATGGCATATGTATCTAGCATTTAGAACCCTAAAAAGATTCTTATTGCCACTAGTTCGACTAATTCGAGTATTAGCTTAGCTTCAGTACTTTCTTCATCTTGCACTGAAAAGTGAAAATAAATATAATTTGATGAAGAAATTTGCGAATTTTGCAGTTGTGGTTATCTTAACAAAATTGAAATACTTTCAACCACAAATGACATCTTAACATTGGAGCCGAATAAAATGGGACATGTTGTTCAATTTTTTTAAGGAATTGACGTTTTGCACTTTAGTTTCATTGCTATTATTCTAAGTTTTTGGTGAAAAACTCTTACTTGTCATGTTGTCCGCAGCTTTAGTAGCAGTTACCTCCACTAAACCATAATAATTAGCTTCGAAGGCTTCAATTAACGCAAAACTAGCAATGGCAAAAGCAAGAAACTGTGTAGATTTCCGATGCTGATGACGATGAACAATTAGTGTTCAGAATCGAAAATTCACAATGAGGTCAGTTGAAGCGAAATATTGTCCAATTTTGCTTTTGAACCGCAAGAGAATAAGTTCCTTGGCTCAGAATTATGTTCACTGGCAATTCAAACCCGAATTATGGACGATTTTGGGAATAATGATCACGTTTTTCGCGGCAAAGATGCTGTTTCGTATATGTCGATGGTCCGACCAGAGGGATGATGGGTGACAGGGTGGCGATGCGCGACAAGATAACCAAGAAGCGAAGAGGCAACACGGGGCGAACAGAAACGACGCTTTTTCATACACATGTGCACTTGATCAACAATAAAGACCCAAACAATTGTTTGCTATTGATGGAATACTGGTTTCAATCTTAACACATGAAGCAGAGCCGCAGAACCCTGTACGAAAAAGAGACAAGAACCTAAGTATCTGGTGGGTATAAATCCTAATTCAACGAGTACGAACAATAATTACTCATGAAGGGGAAGGGCAGAATAAAGCTGTTGCATAATCCTGCCTGATTTTAGGGAACTGACTATCAAGGTATACAAGGCGGTTGTCAGCCCGATGCTCGAGATATGCTGGATTTATCCCCATCTGCAACCTCCCTGTTGGACAGGATGCTAATTAATAGGATGCAGAATTTCGTTCTTAATCTAGTGCATTTAATCATCATTCCGACTTAGTTGTAAAAATAAAACAGTTAACAGTTTGGACGGTGATTTCGGCCGGTTTTCATGGTGGAATCAAGCACTACTTTGGACTAGAGTGTGCGTTAGTTCATGTGCACAGTCTTATTAAGAAACTTTCGAAATTGCATTGCCAATACCCTCATGAAACAAATCAAACTTCCTGCATCTTAAACTGGTATTACAGATTAGGACGTGATTTTCATGCTGCTCAACTTCCTCGTATCGCACCGTTACAAGGCGGATAAAATGGAAACAAGCTTGTCGGCATGGTGCAAAATAATTTCAATCATCTCTCCTGCTGCAGCAAATCTTGAAGATTTTAATTACTGCCATCAGGTGACGGTTGACGACGTTGGCAAGTTAATCGGATAGCGTGGCAACGTAGCCGATAGAGATGACGACTCCGGGATGTTTCCGGTTGATCGTATTGCATTAAGAGAGTTTTCGGAGTTTGTCTTATCTTATCTTTGTGACATCGGCTATTTAACATCACAGAACTCGAATAAAGTATGTGGATAAGACATCTGGGAAACACATTAAAACTTTAATGGAAGATAAATATTACTTCCTTCCACGAGAAAGTAATTTATTTACGAAAGTTGATGTTTGCTAGGTAGGTATACTGTTTTTGGAATCTTTCCAATTATAAAACTTTTCAAGGGACACATCAAAATCTTTTGAAATTCGTCTGGCTTTGGCATCTGCTAAACATTAATCAATGAACGGTTTGTCACTTGTTGCAATTGATTTTATTGAGCTTCACATATTTTAATCTTTGTGCTTGTGTTACTTGCATTTGAGTCATTTGTTCTAATTTTTAGATCTGAATCAGCAATATTTTGCCAAAGTGTTGCAAAACACATACACGATTATTCAAAATCCGTGTCATTCCTTTTAAGGGGTTATAGAAGCTCACTTGGAGAGTACAAGAGAAATATTGAAAACGTTTTTTTCGAAAATCTCTAGAAGAAATTAACAGGTCGAAAATCGAATTTCAACTTTTTTATTAAGTATTATTTTGAAATGGTCCCATGTTTGATTGGTATCCTATTGGAATACTTAAGCATTCGAAAAGAAAAAATACGATGTTGACAATTATGATCTTGACTTCAAACTATGAAAATGTTTGATATTAAAAAATACTCTTTTACAACTTTTTGATGAAAATTCAAAGCTACAACGATGTTTTTGTCATTGTCAGGGAGTTACAGCTAGGAAGCTTTTGTCAAGAATAGCAAGGGTTTAGTTTGAAGCTTCTTTCACAAAATGTACACCAATATCGAAGATACGGATTTGCTATTAGTTATGGGGGGATTGCCACAGTAAGAGCAGAAGCTGTAAGAACTTACACCAGCAAAGGGCTAGAGACACTGGACGATTGGCTCCAGGAATTGAGGCAGATAGTGGACGACCAAGAGGTGTTCGGGTTCCAGACATAGATGAACAGGTATTGGAGATAATTGCAGCAGAACCTTCCAAGAGTACTCAGGGCATTGCACCACAACTGACACTTTTGCACAAATGCACAAAAGTAATTCTCAAACTGCATCAAATGACTAAAGGAGTACTAGTAGTAAACATCTTTATTTCTAAAAAAGGCTATCGACCTATCGGTCTTTCTGCCCTTGTTTAATACATGTGGTCTTAATCTAAGTAAAAAACAAAGATGAAAATTCTCTTATTCTAGGTTGACAATACTATTAAATAAATAAGATTTCAGTGGCAAGAAGAAATTATTTTATTGTCCACTAGTCCGTTGCGTTTGTAAGTGTTCGAGTAGCGTTGATGTAGGGAAACGGAAGCGGTATTGTCTGGTTGGTCTTGTAAGACAAAGGGGATTCAGTATGGTCCAGTTGTAGGGGTTGTTTGTTCATTTTGTCAGTAGATGTATGAGTCTTTCCGAAAACTTTGTCATGTTTGTGCGTTCGTATAGTAGTTGGGTGGGGGGGTTGTGTAGTGGGTTTTGGGGGTGTCTTATTCGTGTTATTAGTCTTAGTGCAATTTGTTCTGTTGTTTGTATATAACGTTTTGTCCTTTCTGTTCCGTTGGTCATGTATATGTCCATAGTCTAGCAAGGGTCTACAAATAGCTTTATATATTTTGGTGGCGGTGTTTGTGCTAATTCCTCTGTCTTTATAGGTTAGTGATCGGAAGTGTTTTGTTCTCTTTATTGTTTCTGCCCTGATGTTTCGTATGTGTTTAGTGAATTTAAGTTTGTGGTCAATTGTGATTCCTAAGGTATTTTACAGTCGTTTTTTGGTTGTGTCGTTTGGAAGTCTGCAGTTATTGTAGGGGAGTCAGCGTTGAGTCTGTGGTTTGTGAGCAGAAGTTGGTTTTTTTGACGCGTTTGGTGTTAGTCTCCATTTATAAAACCATGTGATTGTGTTGTTTGTTAGCTGTTTGGAGTCTTTGAGCTGCTCTCTCAGTAGTTTTGTCATGTACAATAAGTGCCGTGTCGTCTGCGTATTGTAATATGTATACCGATCTGTCGATTTGATTTTTGTCTGGTAAGTTGTAATTGTATATGTCATGGCAGTATATATTGGAGAGAAACGGTGACAGCGGGGATCCTTGAGGGAGCATTGTTCAGGGAAAAAGAAAATGACAGTGTTTTGTCAATTCGTACTTCTAGTTGTCTGTTTTCTAGTAAGTTCTTTATGGTGTGTAGTAGATATGTTGGTGTGTGTAGTTTGTATAGTAAGCCTCTATGCCAGACACTATCAAAAGCTTTGTTAATGTCCATAAACATGCAAGCTGTCTTTCTGTCAGTTAGGTGGGTTGTTTGTATATTGTTAGTCAGAGTGAAGAGTGGGTGAATAGTCGAGTGCTGATGTTTGAATCCTAACTGATACGATGGTATGTACTTTCCGACCAGTTTTCCCAGTCGCTGCCTTATTATGTACTCAAAAACCTTGCTAAGTACTGGGAGCAATGTAATTGGTCTGTAACTGCTCGGTTGTGTATTGTCCAGTCCATTTTTGGGTATAGGGATTATTAAGCCGTTTTTCCATGTTTTTGGAATTTTGTTATTTCTGATGCAGTTGTTCAATTCAGTTAGGATCAGTTTGTTTGTTTCTTGAGTTAGGCTTTTCAGGAGTTTTGCCTTTATTTTATCCTTTCCCGGTGCTCTATTTTTGATATGCGCTAGGGCTTCATCGTACTCTGTGTCTGTGATCAGTTTGTATATATAGTTTGTTGAGCTGTTGAAATAGTTCAAGTACCAGTCGTTGATCAAGTTCCAGTTGTCATTGTCGAAGTTAGGGTTTGTCGATATGCTGAAGGCCCTTTGATAGTGTCTGGCGAACGTGTCAGCTTTCTCTTTGTCTGTGTACCGTTCTATGACTAAAGGATTTCTACTCCTTCGTAGAAATATGATATTTGAAAAGTACAGACAATGCAAATTGAACACTAAATAATGTAGTTTCACTTTAGAATGAAAATGAGCACTTAGGAATTGTAATATTTTCATGCTGTTTCAAACATGAATGGGCGACGATGTCCATGTGTTAAAAATAAACCATTTATATTTACTTAAGTTCTTTTTTGCTTGTTCTACTGAAAAATGAATTGATAATCCCTTTACGCAACATAAAGGATGGCAATGGAGTTTTTTTATTCTGCTTCTTCTATGTAACAAATTAGATTAAGTACAACAAACTTACTGACAAATAAATATTCGGACGTACTTTACTACAAGTATCTTAAGGAAAACTTTAATAAGAAGTAACATCACCTTTTGCTGCAATCACGGCTTTTATACGTTCTGGCATTGAATCCACTAGAGTCTTGCAATATTCTGGGGTGAGCGAATTCCAAATTTTAGTTCTTTTTGCCTTTAATGCCGCCACTGTACTCTGAGGATCGTAATGCAATGATTTCTTCATCTGATGCCATAAAGTTTCTATGACATTCAAGTCCAGACTGCTTGAGGGCCACGATAAAACTCTCAAAATATGATCTTTAAACCACTTTTTGGTCGTTTCATCTGTGTGAGAAAGCTCAACGTCCTGTTGCGATATGCAATTTTCATTTCCAAAATAGTATTCCATAGTAGGTATTAAACTTCTTGATAAAATTTGTTGGTACTTTTCTGCATTTACTGTTCCATCAACAAACTCATATTTGCCAACGCGTTTACCACTCATACATCCTCATATCTAAGCTCTTTTTCTATTCTAATTCTACTATACGCGTTAGACAGTCTTTATGAGAAGTCTCTGATTTTGTACAAATCACTTTTTTTTCGAAAATCATCTACGCATACGTCCAATTTTGATTCGTAACTGAAAATAACGTTACTCCACATTTCCGTTGTCCAGGGTATTTTCGATTTAGCCCAATTCAAAAGTCTTTGCTTTTGGATAGCTATCAATAGTGGCTTTTCTTGGCCTAAAACGAAAGCAGATGGAAAAAATAATATTATTTTATATTGAACCTCATAAAATAATAAACCTTCTTTATGAATACTGTAACTGATGTATGCAGTCATAGTCTACAGCATTCGCACGATACATTTAAGTTTGCTTCCTGATTCCGCTGAGCTTGAATTTGTCGTAAGGTGCCTCTTCTGTTGGATCTGCAGATCTTTACAAGTAAAAGAACTTTTACCGCCAACAGCAACACTAGCAGTCTCCCCGAATTAATTTAACACAATATTTAGGTCACTTAAAATTTTCTGCATTGATTTGTCTATATTGTATTGAAAAATTATAATTTCTCTTGCGCTTTTGACCTGTTGCAACACCATGCGCCATTTTCTCATGTCTCTCTCTCAAACACACCAAGTTTATTACAGACGCATGCTTAATATTGGTTTTCCCGGTCAATCAAATACACGTCCGAATATTTATTTGTCATGAAATTTTTAACATTTCTGCTATTTTATCTTCTAATTGTTGATAAATGCGAAAGTAATGCATTAACATCTTACTGTATGATAGGGAACTTGTATGAAAACCGATTTATCAACTGCAAAGAAAAAATGTATTAAACATTATTTTGATTCAGTTAAAATTTTGCGCGTCGTAATTGAATCACTAATAAAGTGAACTTTGACTAGAACTGGAAAACTAAAATAACTAGTTACTTTTAGGATATGGAATAAATGACCTCACTTAAGAAGCACAGAAATGGTGCACCTTCAGCAGATATACAAACACCAGTAAAATTTCACTTATTAAAGATATTAGAGCAGTAAACAATTTCAATTTGACATAAAGAACTGGGATTAACATAAAAGCAGATTTGGTGCCTTAAAAGCGCAAACCTAAAACGACTGTAGCACGGAAAATAAAGAGTTTTGAAAAATCTTGGGCAAAGCTTGGAAAAACCCCTTTTTTCCAGATGTTAAATTATTCAGGTCCATTACAGGACGAAGTGAGAGGTGAGTAGGAATATGTTGCTGGGGTACTTCGCGTAATGGCTCATGCAAAAGCTCCCTCCGCATTATTCCTTCGTCAGTGGCTGTCACGCGCTAATCGAACCCTAATCCGCTTTTCGATTAATTTCGGGAACGGATCGTGCCGCCATGTTTTCCTTTTTTGGTTTCGAAGCCAACAAAATAACAACGTTATGATGAACTTAGTGCGGCTGCTAGTGGCGGCAGGAATAATCTAATAGCTACATTAATTATTACTTAAGGCGATGTTACGGAATAAGTTTCGAAGGGTTTTATAAATCAATTTAATTTGCCAACGGAGAAAACGACATTTTGTGTGTGAACCGATGCGACTTAATCAAATTCATTCCCAAAAGGGCGTGACGGCACGAGCCCATTTCCAGTTTAATTCATGACTTCATGTAGGAATCATTTCTAAAGTAAATCTCCTATCTACAATATAATTATTACGCCTTGATTATAGGTTAGTGACTGTTCCATGCTGCGAAAGTTGCAAAATAATCAACTCTAAAGGGGATAAAAAACAACAACAAACTATATTATAAATAAATAAATAAATAATATAACAAAAAAAATAAGAGTCAACTAAAATGAAGCAACAATTCGATCACACCTTATAAAGGTGAAAAATGCCCACTTTCATGAATGCAATCCAGTTCCTACTTTAAAAACTTTCCACATTAAAGCCAACGTATCTTCAACTAGCCCAAATGATATGTTGATGTTCTTCGCAGTTAAATAGGATAGTTCGAACAAATACCATTTTTAAGTTTTCATTTAGAACGCGCTAACTTTCGCGACGCTGTTTGACAAAGTCGTAACCCAATCTAGTCAAGTAACAAAGTAAAAACACACTTAATGCAAGTAATCGCTTGATTTCATCACTGCTGAGCTGGGCTATAAAAAGTAAAACGCAGTAATTAAACAAAAAACCTGGATTTTACTTTTGCAACTTTGTAGAGGAGAGATTTTGAAGCTGGATGCAATTCACGTTAATGAGTTAACGACTTTTAAAATAAAATAGGAAAATACTGCTTATTCATGTACAATTCGTAACTGAAAGGACCTAAAAATAGCAGAGACTAAAATACGCTTTTCTCGCTCAAAGGCTAAAAGTGAAACGTTTGAAAATAGATGACTAAAACCGAAATAGAGCAGGAAAAATATGTGTGGTTTTTGATATTTTAATAATTGAACATTACTTTTGTTAGCAGCTTCGAGTTTAAGTGTAAATTTTACACAATGGTGTCAAGCTCTTGGATTCAAAAGACCTGTACGGAAAAAATGGAAATATTTTTTGCAACAAAAATAAGCACACAGCAATACTAACAATAACTATCTAGAAGAAACTGTCCCAAAGAAGAAAACGCTGAATGAAGACATGTGATGTGAAAAAAGTAAAACCATGTTATTCTATAAAGAAAGGTTTAGCTTCTT